>CM069456.1:10781283-11381283 GCA_035610835.1 Ophiura sarsii | reverse complement strand
TGTTCATTGTTAACTAGAACATGTTATAGGTAGAGGACCAAAATTGTCTATTTTCTTTTTTACAAAACAGAATTTCATGTTTAAGAGTCCACAAATATTTCAGTGAAATACCAAAGAATTATTCAATAAAATGATTACAGTACAGTAATTACGGTTTGGCTATGTCTTCAAGCATTAAAACAAAACAAGAAAAGTTGATTGAGTGAAATAGAAACCACAAGAAATCATGATTTTTGTAAAATGGAAAACATTGTTCTTAACTGGGACCTTTAAATGGTACTTTTGTAATACATCAAAACATACAAAAGTTAACACCCTTCTAATTAACTTACGATTTAGATGTGACTAGATTAGGGCTTATGCGGTTTATAGAATCCACTTCATGTATGGTACTACTGTTTGCTATAACTGTATAGAAGAAACTTTCTTTGGCTAAAAATATAGTAATGTTGATGAACTCTTGTAACACATTCATTTCTTCAGTGCATCATATTAATAATTCCCCAATGAGCAAATACCTAGTTGAAGCCATAGACAAACTACTTAGAGCGTGTTTCTGCTGGGGCACTGCAAAAAGTATTAGGGCTTATGCGGTTTATAAAATCCACTTTATTTCCACTTTATGTATGGTACTGTTTGCTATAACTGTATAGAAGAAACTTTCTTTGGCTAAGAATATAGTAATGTTGATGAACTCTTGTAACACATTCATTTCTTCAGTGCATCATATCAATAATTCCCCAAATGAGCAAATACCTAGTTGAAGCCATAGACAAACTACTTAGAGCGTGTTTCTGCTGGGGCACTGCAAAAAGTATTAGGGCTTATGCGGTTTATAAAATCCACTTTATTTCCACTTTATGTATGGTACTGTTTGCTACAACTGTATAGAAGAAACTTTCTTTGGCTAAGAATATAGTAATGTTGATGAACTCTTGTAACACATTAATTTCTTCAGTGCATCATATCAATAATTCCCCAATGAGCAAATACCTAGTTGAAGCCATAGACAAACTACTTAGAGCGTGTTTCTGCTGGGGCACTGCAAAAAGTATTAGGGCTTATGCGGTTTATAGAATCCACTTTATGTATGGTACTGTTTGCTATAACCGTATAGAAGAAACTTTCTTTGGCTAAGAATATAGTAATGTTGATGAACTCTTGTAACACATTTATTTCTTCAGTGCATCATATCAATAATTCCCCAATGAGCAAATACCTAGTTGAAGCCATAGACAAACTACTAAGAGCGAGTTTCTGCTGGGGCACTGCAAAAAGTAAACGCTAATAAACGCTAAGTTTCAATCGGTCAGTTTTTAATCCCCCCTGTTTCTACTTGCGAAAAGTTACCGCCAAGTTTATCGATCCTAGTCGATGGGCCACGACATTTGACCTTTTGTAATACCAAACAATGCCACCACACCTGAAAAAGATTGCTTCACAATAATGTGTATAACCCAGCGTGACACGGTTCACGGCACGAACCGCTAAGAATCGCCTTTCTGTTTCTATTGGGTTTATTGCCGATTATTGCCGATAATTGCCGGTTCCAAACCTGGTTTGTGAAGGTTTTTGGGATTGCCAAAAATACCGATTATTGCCGGGTTCTGCCTGTTTCTACTGGGAAAACTTAGCGTTTATTAGCAGTTTCTTCCCCAGCAGATACACGCTCTTAGAGAGCAATCATTCCAATACACACAATGCGCTGAAGCCACTGTACCATGACGACTGTCAATATCATCATGACGACTGTCAATTGCTTGCATAGCTGGCCTTTGTTCTGGCGCAGCTTGTCTTGTTGTTCACTTTTGCCGCATAACCCTACACAATGAGCCACATTTTTGTTGGCCTAAGATAGTGAAAGAACATACACGACACCTACACTTTCCCTCCATAAATTATCAAATTCTATTTTTTCAAAGTTA
Source organism: Ophiura sarsii (assembly GCA_035610835.1). Classification (NCBI taxonomy): domain Eukaryota; kingdom Metazoa; phylum Echinodermata; class Ophiuroidea; order Amphilepidida; family Ophiuridae; genus Ophiura; species Ophiura sarsii. The sequence continues at coordinate 11,379,358 of CM069456.1, read as the reverse complement.
TCAGCTTTCCAATTTGTGAGCCCAGTTATGGGGATACCCTTGTAGTAGAACTTTATCCCACTACAACTTCTCTCCCAAAAAGAAACTCCATAAAAACCCTAACCCTCCTACACCATACAGAACCACACGGTCAGCTGCACTTTTAGGCGCGCGCACACAAGTTCTATCCCATGGTGCACTAAATCCCGAGTATATGTGACATGTTCTACCGAAACCAAACATAATTGGGCAAGATATCAAAATTGAGTTAGTAATTGATTATTAAAGTAGAGATCTTCAGCTTTACAATGGTACTTCTTTTTTTTAATCGGACTTCTCAAAGCGGAGTTAAATCATTTTCAGTTCGTCTTTATGAAAACTCCAAACTGAGATATCGTCCTTTAAAGATGTACTTAAAATGTACTTACAATTAAAATTAAAATAATTAAAATTGCATTTTGTTGTTGTTGTTAATTTGAGTTTTTAATCTGAAACTTTCACAATAATGTTATAAACACTCTGAAAATTAATTATATACAAGAAACTCAAATTCCCCAAAAATCACCCCAATTAGGTTTTGGGCTATTTCTCAGTTTGGAGCTCTGCCTAATTCCGTCTGGTTTCGGTAGAACACATATATGGTCTGCAAAGATTTAGCCTGGAAAGCCCAGCGCTTGCGGTGTGGTGGTTGTGTGACTCGCCTGCCGTTGACCCAGGTTCAATTCCCGGGGGCGGCAGACCAATTTTTTTTTTGTCCCCCCATTTAACCCCTTCCCCATGTTCTTCGGTCCATTCCCACTGCTACATTTCTAGGGGTAGGGTTACAGCATTTTAAATGAATTCATAATAAATGATGACCCACCATCCTCGGTGCAACTTAAATGAATACATAATAAACAATCTTTATACAATCCTTAGGAATTTTATATACATAATACATACATACATACATATATTAATCTTTAGTGCCTTTTAGTACCATGAACAAAAGTCACGAAAATACTGACGTCAAATTTACACAAATGTTCATTTTTTCCTCCATATGTGTCAGTCAATTAATACAAAACTCTCAATCGGGTGCAGACAAAAATAACATCTTTTTACAAGTCCGATGTAAAAATAATTACACCATTTCATAACAACTCCTTTTCAAATGAAGTTATTCTCAGTCTTGAACTTCCCACCAGTCATTATGTACAGTCCGTTTCTGATTGGCTGGTTAAAGTCACATGATATTGGCATGAAGTCATACTGTTATGTGATTGGTTGACATTATGCAAAGTAGCTCCATGATTGGCTGAAGCTTATGTATAATGATGACATAAAATCACAGGAGTTCTCTGATTGGTTGACATAATGTATTGGAGATCTACGATTGGCTGGTATTACAGCCATACTGTGACATCACATCAAAATAGGACTCTGTGATTGGTTAATAGTATGCCATTATGCCATGGGACTCAGTGATTGGCTGGTAACCAAACCACATGATGCCGATATCATGTATTAGAGTTCTGTGATTGGTTGATGATCATAATGATTCCAGTTTATCTTTGCAGGCATTTGCTACCACCTCCAGACTGTCATGATCCAGATCTTTGATGAGCATTAACACAGCGTTAAGGATGTTAGCATTCTGAAACGATAACAATAGTATATGATGTGATGTGATTAAAGAGAACGGAAAACTAATTAAAGGTAGATGTTCTGATTGCTAGTCCGAATTTCAACTTGATGTTTTCTATTTTACATGAAAGGTCATCCTTAAAAAAGTCACATTCCAAAGTTTGAGTTGCATAACTCCAATGGTTCTAATTTTAGAATAACAAGGTCACAACAATTTTGCCCATTGAGTAGTACACAAACTGACTAGTGGGTAACATTTTTTTGCAGTAATTCACCACATTTTAGCCAATAATTTCTAAATGGAACATTTCTGGCCCCTAAGATTTGACAGACATAATGAGAAAAATATGGGGATTCTTCTGATATCAAAATATCTTGATGTGAAAAAAAAATCATAGCCCCAAAAAAGTGATCGAAACATATACCTTAATAGATGTTGGAATAAAATTGTGTGCTTTCCTTTGACGACTACTTTCATCAGGAATTTAATCAAATGAGCTGTCAAACCTGAATGAAAGACGCATATCTTTTGAGAAAAAAATCCTTAAAATACAAACTTAAACCAAACAAGACCAGTCACATTAAAAATGGGCTTATGTCTTGTAAAGATTTATCTTGTTAGCTTCAAAATGACACCTTCGTTGTTATATTTTTTCAATGCATTCTGATCTTAAGGTAAATATGAGGTAGATTTTTTTTTTTGTTGCTCTGTTATATTTCATGCTTAATTTCATGAATATCTTCAAATGCATGCTGCCCCCTTTTGATGTGACTGATAACATATAAAATAATCAATCAATAATTGAAATAAAATGAAATATATCTGACTTTCGGGTATGGAAACCTTCTGTCAAATAAACCAAGGCTTTTCTCATACACTGCAAATCCACTGATCCGCTGATCCAACCAGCTTTGACATTCTGTGCACTTGCTATCTTAGGCGACGAAAAAACCCCACCCTGTTTTACGGGCGGACGGATCTGTCAAGTTTGGGTCGGTCGGTCTGTCGGTCGTTTTTTTAATTTTATTTATTTATTTTTTACCTTAAATGTCACCCAAATCTGCAAAAATCTGGAAATTTTGTTTAAAACTTTCGATAGATTTTTCGGCCCAAAAACTGCTGATTTGACATGATTTGAGAAAAAGTTATCTAAATAGATATTAACAAATTCTTGAAAAATGCAAAAGTGGTCTGTTGGGCCCGTAAAACAGAGTGTTTTTCCCCTCGCCTAAACATGGAAGGATTTATATGCAAATTTCTTTGAGTATTACAATATTTTGACAGATAACATCAGTCTTTATCTGGCAACTGCGAGGGCAGATCAGTAAGTTCTGTCACCAAAGGCTGCCCCAGTTGCACAAGACAATACTGTATTAATCCTTTACACCACATTCTTTGCTCCCTCTTACATAAATGTATAGCCTGTATATAATTTGCCAGGCCCATTACTGCAGCTACTTATCTGCCTGTGAAATGGAGCCTACAAAGACGGTATCGAATCATGCTGCAATCCCGACATTGCAAGTCAACAAAGCTTGCCTCACCCAGACTTTCCTTGATGAAAATGGTATCCATTTGATAGTACACCCACCCTAATCACCCGACTTGGCTCCCTGTGACTTCTGGCTCTTTCCCAAAATCAAATCAAAGATTGCTGGGAGGGCCTTTTCAAGGATCCAAGACCTAGCCAAAGCTGTACAAATACCTGCACTTTGTTTACCTTTCCCCGACCAAGATACGGACAAATTCCCGGCTGGGTACACACCAAGTTCCCCACTACATCCTGGCTAGTTCCCCGGGTACCCAGGGCCGGGATTACAAATGGTGGATACATAATCTGCGATTCTTTTCTCAATAACCCAATACTTACCCTGCCTTTACTTGTGCCTGTTTTGTGTTTTGCTGGTGATAGTTTGTCAACTGGGAGAGGCCTTAATCCAAGCTGTTCTCTTATCCGACTGTAGTGGAAATAAAACAAAGAATGACAATGTATTACTAACATGGGTTGAAATTGCCCTAAAGCAGTGGTTCCCAACCTCTAGGTCGCGACCCCACGCGCCGCACGTTTTGTGGGGTCGCTGACTATAGCCTAATTTTATAAAAATAAAATGAATTATAATGTTGTATCATAGTAACACATGTGACTTTGTTCTATGAGGGGTCGCGCTCTGATGCTTGTTTCTGGAATGGGTCACCGCCAGAAAAAATTGGGAACCACTGCCCTAAAGCAAGGTGGGGTTGAATTTATGTTCAATATTCAATTAAAGAGTTCAGATGCAAAATGCACCGTTTTCAAAATTTTTGAATCATGACAATCATCACAAAACGTTTTTTCTTATTTTGAATGTTTACTTTTGAAGATATCTAAAAGTTTCCATATCTTATCATTTTCTTAATACTTGAATTTAAATTGCTAAAATCTCAATATTGCTAAAATCTCAAACTGATACAAATGTATTGATCGCGTTATGGCCTGAACTCTCCATTTGTCTGTGAAAAATTAGAACCTCAAAGACTATTTCTGGGTAATACAAACAAAATGAAGATTCCGTTAGATTTAAAGCTGTGGTATAAAAAGTTTTACAGACTTGTGGCTGCCACCTGAAACAATCTTGCATCAAGCTTACCAGCACTAATAAAACTCTATTGTACATTTCACGGACATAAATTATGCTAATGAGCTCATTAAATGACGTCACTCGCATCATCGGGTTTTCCCGATGATTGAAATACGTTGATTGAAATTCTAGGTCGAGTAAAATGATGTTCTTATTTGTTGTCTGTGAGCTTTTCTGATTTTTTTCCCGTATTGGAATATTTTTTTATTGAAAATAGACAGTTCAAAGTAAACGTTGGTTCCAAGTTCAACTGACAGCACATGTATTAAAGGCGACAGCAACGGCAATATGCAAGCAACATTTGAGAAAAAACGATGCCCGACTTTGCAAGAAAGTGTACGGGGAAGTGTACGGGTGAACATGACAAACCAAAACAGCCTAGTAACTAATCACCTCCGTGGCGCAATTGGTTAGCGCGTTCGGCTGTTAACCGAAAGGTTGGTGGTTCGAGTCCAGCTGGGGGCGTTGTTACTTTTTGTATTTAATGCAGATTGACAAACAAATAACAGTAAAAATATAATATTGACAAAATCACAGACCACTTACACAAAAATCGCATCTGCGCATGCTCCTGTCGTGATCGAAATCCACCACACAAGCAATGGGCGAGTTTTATAAGTGACCAGTTGATTACATGCATACTGCCCTCTATTGATTGAAATGAGAATTATTAGCAAGTGTTCATGTTTTAGTGAGGGTGCTATATATACACCAAATTAACAAATCAGACGATGTCGGACATGGCTCATTCACAAATACTGTAAAACACTATAATTTTTCATATTTATACTTTATTATTTGTGAATTCAAAATTATTGCTTTTTGGACAGGCATTTAATTTCGCGAATCTGGGAAATGTTACCGCTACTTAAAATGCAAAATTGTCAGTTTCGCGGGTATTTAATTTCGCGAATCCACATCCTCGCAAAATTCGCAGAATTAAATCCCTCACAAAATTAAGTGGTTTAACCGAATTCAAGTTTAAATTATATGTACGAGGTTACGTTATCAACCGAATGCAACGAACAGTAAAATGACAGATAAAATTTTAAAAAGGATACTTCCACTGGAGTTGATTTTACATATCCAGCAGTTTTAGGATAATATAATTTAGTTCTAAAATATGATGAATTTTCAAGAATCATATAATCAAAATGCAATTGACATTGAAACCAATGGGAACCCACAATCGTGACCACCGTTTACTGTATCTTTTTACATTGCCCTGTATAGGGTGATAGGAATACAGGTATACCGAAAAAATAACTTTCACTGAATACGTCCGCAACGGACGGTTTTCACACAATATGCCCCCCTCATGCCCCCACCCCAAGTTGAAGACCCTAGCCTAAGGGCCAAAGTTTACCGCTTTGTAATTGTCGAATTCCGCGTTTTTCCGCTTTGTAAATTTTGCATTTTTCTGTGATGTAATGTTCCCCAAGAAAGCTTAACATTTACGATCTATAAAACCAAAATAAACACACTTTACAGAAAAATACATCATTTTTATTATTTGTTTTGTTTTATTACGTATTGTTTTTTAATATTTATATTGTTTTATTCAAGACTATTTATAAATTGTGTGTTTTGGACGTTTTTGTGTGCATTTTTCCATCAAATTGTCGTTTTCCGCGTTTAACTTCAATTCCGCGAATTTCCGCAACGCGGAAAACTTTGGCCCTTACCCTAGCCCCCTCATGCCCCAACCCCAAGTTGAAGACCGTAGTTCCGCTACTGTTGTCACCTAAGAGAATATCTACCAGACTACTGTAAAACAGTTTAATTTCACGGCACCTTTATTATAGCGAATTAGCTTTTAGTCAACTTTTTGCAGCAATTTAATTTGGATCATCTTCCGATATATAACTATTATAAATAATATAATTGGCAGCAATTTAATTTGGCGAAATTGGATCTCCTAGCGAAATTAAATTGCTAGCAAAATTAACCGTTTTTAAGGTAGGTGTTCCGATTGCTGGCCCGATTTTCAACTTGATGTTTTCTATTCTACATGAAGGGTCATCCATATTCATATTCCAAAGTTTAAGTTGCATAACTCCAATGGTTCTTATTTTAGAAGTACAAGGGGACATGAATTTTGCCCATTGATTAGTACACAACCAGGCCGGGTGGTTAATTAACCACCTTTGGCAGTAATTCACTGCATTTTGGCCTAAAACGTCTCAATGGAACATATCTTGAGCACAATATTTGCCCATTGATTAGTACACAAACGGGCCCGGTGGTTAATTAACCACCTTTGGCAGTAATTCACTGCATTTTGGCCTAAAACGTCTAAATGGAACATTTCTTGAGCAAAATATTTTACAGAAATAATGACAACAATATTATATGGCGTTTCTTCTGATATTAAAATATGTTGATGGTAAAAATAAGCAAAAGTGATCGGATCATCCACCTTTAAAGCGTGAAAATATATGCAGCACAAAAAAAGTGAATTCCAACAGTATCTCTATAAACTGCTGCCAATTTCAATTATCTGTATAACTGGTAGTCAATTGACTAGGTAGTAGCTTGGGGATATTATGGGATGAGATTCGGGTGTATTTTTCTTAAGCAGTCTTGTGTCTGGAGTGTAGTTTTAACCAAAGGTGGCCTGATCTAATGCACTACCGTAAAAACTCTTGTCAGAGTCACTGACATGCCATGTGTATTATATGAGACCAAAAGTGTATCTTCAAATTAGGCTGAAACAACCTATATCATCCCATGCTTGGAGGACAAACTTGTTGGGTAACATTTTGGTTTTTGCATAAGCGCATAAATCTGGCGACTGGCAACATATTTTGATGGTAAAGATGGCGTGGAAAAGTTCATTCCCTTTACGGTGAAAAGTGTTAATGGTTTTCATTCAAAAACATGTTTTTTTCTCAAAATGGACTAATCATAGTTTGATCTGCTCCAAATTGGAGAGCCTCAATACAGCAGCAAATTAATACAGAAGGGTAAAGGTGAACACAAATGCAACAAACGTATTTGGCATCAAATGTGTGACGCACACGTTTGGCAAAAATCATCTGCGTCTAGCCAAAAATGCACACATACGCTTGTATTAGGTTAGCGTGCAGAGAGATCAAAAATGCATATTTCTCACCAATTTGGGACGGAATGAACTATAAATGCCCTGAACTTTTTCCTGCTTTATAAATGCACTCACAGTACACTTCTGGTAAATTTACTTTGCCTCAAATGAACACAATTCATGGGAAATGGACAAATATAGGGCTCATATTACCAACACTGAAATGCTCTATAGCTGGCAGATGGTACATTCTCTGTAAACAGATAAATAGTTCTGTAAAGTACAAGAGGGTTGAATTTGAGAATAGTAATAGTCAGGCCTCGAAATAAGAATAAAAATCAAAGGGTCCTCTGGACCCTTGCCTCTGAAATTCCAAGGGTCCTCACTTATTTTCAAGGGTCCAAAACATTTGAAATTTGACATGAGTGGGGCTACTTTTGGATTCAAGATGTCTGGATAACATGTATATCATAACATAATGTAGATTCCCCATATATGTTAAACCCTGCTGTTAATGTTAAAGTACATGTACTACATCATAGGATATGTCATCAGCAACATCTTTTGTTTAAAAAAATGCACACAATTTTGTATGTATTTTTTTTGTGGGTCCTGAGGACCCCCACGATAGAAGAGTCAAGGGTCCTCACTATTTTTTTAGGGCTTTTGACCCGAGGGCCCGTCTTATTTCGAGGCCTGGTAATAGTTTCGGACCCATCTTCACCTACATCCACACAGGCCTAGAGGTAGAAGTGCTTAGAATAGTAAATACAAGATCGAAAAACTGGTAAATCATACATGTCATTGTCGAGGACGAGGACAGTGCCCTTCATAGTGGTATTATACTTAATACATAGTCTTAAGATTTACACTTGTTTCAAGATTTACATTAGGAAAGAGTGGGAAAGTTGTTGATCATGAATGGACCCTACTCTATGGTTACTTACTATATGAGGTGTTTTCTTGAAAACATTGAATAAATCAGAAATGATTTCAGTGGGGGGTTCTAAAAATTATTATTTGAGCAGCAGATTTTGGTGTTTTTTTTGGTATCAGATCAAAATGAACGTGTTGTGGTAAATAAAATAAAATCCCTCTTCCAAAAAGTATTTATTTGTCTGTCTGAGGGATAGCACTATCCACATGGAAAATTAGCATTCTGTTGACTTGTGCTCCTGGAGCAATAAGATCAAGGAATGGGTAATTAGGGTTGGATTTGTTCTAGGAGCATTAATATTTAGGCAAAAGAATTCAGGGTTCAATTTTGCTCTGGGAGCATTAATATTTAGGGAAAAGAATTCAGGGTTCAGTTTTTTGCTCTGGGAGCATTAACATTTAGGGAAAAGAATTCAGGGTTCAATTATTGCTCTGGGAGCATCAACATTTAGAGAAAAGAATTCAGGGTTCAATTTTGCTATGGGGGCATTAACATAATAGGGAAAATAATTCAGGGTTCAATTGTTGCTCTGGGAGCATTAACATTTAGGGAAAAGAATTCAGGGTTCAATTTTGCTCTGGGAGCATTAACATTTAGGGAAAAGAATTCAGGGTTCAAGCATTAACATTTAGGAGAAATAATTCAGGATTCAATTTTCGCTCTGGGAGCATTAACATTTAAAGATTGAAGCACATGTCCATATATCTGTGAGTACCCTCCCCAGATCTCAAATGAGTACAAATGAAGATTGGGTTAGACATCTCTATTCCTCTCACATATTGACTGAAACCTTGGATTGGATATAATGTTTGCACAATATAATAGGGCGGTATTATGATTTTCTCTTGCCATAAATAAATAAATAGGAAGATTAGGTAATTTTTTCAAACCTGCCATCCTAACGGCATGTCTTCTCATCCAGTCGCATCTTCCAATACAAGAGCAATTTCACATCACATCACTGAACAATTCATTATTTCCACCTCATGCTTCTCAACCCCATCTCATTTAAAATAGCTTGCGTCTGTCTTCCTTACAGAGAATATAACACGTTGAGCAAACCTTGCTGCTTTTGTACAATAATAGTTGCCATGGTTACTGCATCTTTATTATAAAGTATGACCCAAGTGGAGTGCAACAATCTGAGAAGTATGCAATGATGACTGAATAGACGTGTGGGGTATCAGATACTGACTGTTTGCTTTGGACCATGTTTATATGGCTCTTCTTTTAAAGGGACAACATCTTGATATTATATACCCATCTAATGAAATGTAAAAAAATAAGTTGAAGATGAAGAAAAGCAATTTGAACAAAAATTATAACTTAGTATAGGCTTTTCAAGGCCAATGCTGTCCGGAAAAATATAAAACATAACAAAAATGGAAGGTAGTGCTACAAAAAAATAAAACCACTTTCTAAAAAGCAAAATCAGAGAACATTTTGAAGAGTTAAGATGCAAAACGTGATCTATTCATTTTGACTAATTTGAGATCTGGGGGAGGGGTACTCCCCTGGGTACTCACAGATAAGGTAATACAGGCATGTGCTTCCCAAATGGGTCACTTTTCAAGGAAAGCCCTAAAACATGGGTCCCAGATTGTGAAAAAAACCAGTTAAATCAGTCATTTTTTGAAGTCAAAACACCCCTGAAAGTGGGACAGGATTTAAAACCTCAGACGGCACACCCCTGTCAACAAATTGAGTAGCCCCCCCCCCCCTCGGGATCTGAGATATTAGCCCATGGAAGTTCTCTAAAATAAAGAAAACTTTTAGAAAATGTGTAACACTTAAAATTGTATCATATCTTCAAAAGTATACCCTTCAGATTAACATGGTCTTAATTTGAGGCAATTTTTGTGTTTTGTATGGCTTTTTTTTAATCTCAACCCGTAAACTTATAAAAGGAGCTTATTGTCTTATTGCATTTGAAAATGTCACACTCAAGATTTAGGAATATGGCAGTAAAGTATTTAGAAGTGGCTCAAGCAAACAATGACTGTGACTCACATACCAATCCTGGTTTGGAATTGAAAATATCTGATAGAAATCAAATTAATTAGCATCAAATTGCCTTTAATAGGACAATTGCTTGAAGGTAGAAGAGATGACTGGTAGAATAATTAACCTTGATATTATATGTACATGGAGAAAAGGGGAAAAACTTGAATCAAAATTAGAGACAATGTGGAGATGGGCAGGATTACTGTAATGAATGATGAGAAAATGTAAGACAAGTTGCAAATGGAAAGACATGGGAATTCAAGATATAACTTCTAAACATATTTGAGCATGGACAATAAATGGCTGCCAACATCAGTGAAACTGCTACATTCAATATTGAATAGACAATGGACGCAGGGCTCTGATTGGTTAGCATCATTTTGTCAGTTTCCAAGCATGCGTGCGAAGCCTAATTAAAGTGCGCCCACGTATGTCGGACTGTGGCAAGGAGATATGTGCCATAGGTTCATTGGACATGCTCTATTATGTACGTAACGTTGGGTTTGGCAGACCTCCTTCCCCCTTGATTAACAATCATGATGCGAACATAAGAACTCGGGTTTGGGGAGGCACAGTTTTGCCCGAAAACCCATGAAAATGATTATTGTTATGCATGCCAAGGGTAGCCAGCCTACTTTTCGCTTTTTAAATTCAATTCATAACTTCTCACGTTCTGCCGCAAGCATGACACAATCCAAACAAGCGTACGTCTCTAGAAAATGAATCAATTTTCATGAATATTTACCCCACTGGGCAACCTCATATCATAATTAACAAATCTGATGTACACTTCAAATAGTTTGTCAGTGACATTTTTCATGAGAGTTAAATTTTCATAAATATATTTACATTTTTTAGCAAAATTCACCACAGGTTTTTAGTACGTATGGGAAGAAACATTGCAAGCATGACATTTACACAGCGTCTTCATTGATTCAATTTCTAAAAATATCTGTGTGTGAAAAAAAAATCCAATCATATAGTACATAATTTGAAATTCAAAGTATTGTGTTGTTCTTTATTTTTGAGCACTTACGCAGATCAAGTTTTGACCATGAGAATTAAGAACTTGTTAATAGTATCATAATGGGACGAAAAGGCAACTACAAAAATATTTAAGCAGCAAAAAACTTCAATCATACAATGATTACAGGCTTAGCATTGCTGCTAAGCTGAGGTTCAATGACCCTAAATTGTGACACATACAAATTGCCGATTAACTAACTACTATGGATTAATATTAACTAACTCCCCTAAGGTGACTGTCTTAACCTGAATAGTAATACAGCATTTGATCCTTATGCAAGATGAGGTTAAGAAGAACGAATATAGACAATATTCATGTCATTTATGTTGAGTGCTATTGGAAAACAACAGTACAAACATGTAAATGTTCTTGGCCTTGTCATAACAACAAATTTCAAGAAATGTTTGCTATTTTGTTGACAATTTTACGATAGAGCGTATTTGTAGCAAAATTAATAATTTTATTGAACAACAAAATGGTTGTAATATTGGAATGAAGTCATTGTAATTTTGCGACTTTCTACATTACATTATATCACCATGTGCCCTTTTGAACCGAGCACAACCCTTCCAGGGCAATGGCTTGCAATCATACTTAGTAGGATTTGACCCATATTTGGCTTGATTAATATACAGGAGGCAATGGGGTATGAGTAGATGGAATCGGAGGTCAAAATGTTTCCCATAATGCATCTGATTCGAGGATTGCATCATGGGTATGTCATTTCATCTATAGGGCTTGAAATGGTGTAAGTGGTGTATTTTGGGCTTTAGCAAATCTCTCCTGCAATCATCTAGTTGATGGTTTGGGAAGATGGCTTTCACACCCTGATAAGGTACATAGCAACTATCCACACTTTTTACCCATGGGCATATACCAAGGCTGTGTTGAACACCATTTTCTTCGGTTAGATGCAGATTATTTGTCAACAAATGATCACTTTTCTGTGATACCCTACCGCATATGACACTATCTCACACAGTGGTATCATTGGAGCAATTCCCCTCTAAGGCCAAAAAAAGAAAGAAAAAAAGGTGACTTGCCCTTTCCGACCGACCCGAATTTTCGGAATAGAAGCACATAACAATAAAGAAAGATGAAAACGTGTTTTTGAGCAGTATCTGCTTGTTTAAAAATTTAAAATTTAAAAAAATAAAATAAAAATCTTTAAAACATGTTTTTTTGTAGTATCTCCATGTTTAAATTTTTAAAAAAAAATCCGACCGTCCGACCCAGACTCTGGCCCTGTCAAATTTTTTTTGTTTTTTTGCCTAATCTTAGTTCTATGTCTGAAACAGTTGCAAGAAGTGCAAAGCATGATGGGATATATCATAATAGCCATTTTGTAGCGAGGGCGGTAAAGTGCACAAGGAATTGTCTAAGAAGACATTCGGATTTCGAGAGGATTGGAGTGTGTTCAATCCCCAGGCAAGAAGCTTATGATTGAAACGACTCCTTCATTATAGTAGATCATTTATTCAGGTAAACAATTATACAAAATGGGGATGGGTTGGATAACCCCAAAGAGCCACCCTCTTATCAAATGCCCTGACTAAGGTTAGGGCTACTATAGTTCAAATTGGTGAGAAATATTTGGTGTTTATCTATCCGCGCACAAAAGTAATCCAAGCGTATAAGCGCGGTTTTGGCATACGCTTAAAATGACACTGCGACATTGCGCAATGCAACGTTTTGCGCAACACGCTCTTCTGAGTTCATTCGCGGCTGTAAACAGGTTTCGCCAATTTGGAACTGACTGAACTATAGCTGTTTAAATTCATGAATTAATGGAATCATTAACATTAATGACTATTCAAGCCCACTCCAGGGCACAAGCGTTCCCAGGTGAATCAATATTGTGTGGTCAGACACAATTTTAATGATATTTTAGGGTCAGCTCAGCTTGAGTATGATATCAGAGGTCAAGTCAGGTCACCGCAGCTCACACTATTCCACCATTGACCCTAGCTTTCCCCGGTCCATGATTCCACAAACAACCACTCACTTCTGAGGGAGTGTTAAAGGTGCATATCTTTCTTCAACTTGGAATATATTCATCATAAACCTGAAGTACCATCTTACCTATAACCTTTATGGTCAGAAAGACATGTAACTTGCAGTAGTTTGTGAGTCCAGGACAACTGGTAAGCATTGCATTACTGCATCTAGAATGACGCATGCTATTTACGTTACTCTGCTGCCAGTACCTGAATAGGTGATACCTGTATAGGTGATACAGGATGTTGTCTATGATCTATTCATCACTATACTTACTTTGTTTCATCTAGATTAATTTCCACCGAACTTTCTCTGTCTTTTTTGTTGATTGGAATGTGTCCATTCTGTGTTGATAGAGGTCTTTTGAATGATCTTGGTGCAGTGAGATCATCTCCATTCTCTAATGCTCTGTTGACTTCATCATTAGTTACACCTAGAGAAGGATAGAACACAGAGTAGAAGTTGTGATGCAATTGAACGTAATGCACAATCTAGCCTACATACACATTTTGCTTAATGCTTTCCAAGTGGCAGTCGTCTGCAGACGACAGTTCCAACATTTCAAAAAATGTTTCAAAAATGTTGAAATTATTGAATTTCATCAACATATTTGGAATTGCCATGAGAAATGCATTAAAATAAATACAAACATGCCTAGTATCGGTTTGATAATTCTTGAGATAAAGACTTTGAAAGTTGGGAAAAGTTTCTGAAAAATCTGTTTTGTATATTGCTAAACTAATAGCTGCGTGGAAAGTGCTAACACTTGTTACACTGCCTTGTACTTGTTCAAAGTCTATAGCCATCATTTCCATGGATGTACCCTGCATTCTGGAGTTGCCTTGAAGTTTCAAATGACAATTAAACTTGGGTGCCATTTTATTTTACTTCCCCATGGACAAGTATTTTTGAATATCGTGTCATTGTCTGCGGTCTTGACATGGTGTTGGAAACACAAATAAAAGTTCTTTTGTTCAAACTGATCAAAATACAAACATATTTTGCTTGAATATATTTTCTTATTATGCCCTAATTAATCAAAATGGGTAAGCTTTAGAATACCCTACCATTTTTATTCCTAACTCTGTAAGTATATGGGTCTTGCTTTAAAAGTCCCATTGAATACATGCAGTGGTAGAGTATATTAAAGGAACTCCATCAATGGGCCAACTTGAACAGAATCAATAACAATAACACAAGGTTCACAGCCAATAGCTTCTGTTTGCAATTTCCAGCACTCCCTCTTTCACCCATCTACCCCAATCCACCCCAGATAAAATCCTACGCAATAACCTCTCTATATTATCTGGGTAGTAAGATAGCCAGTAAAGGCAGATGGCCAGCCACCCAGCTAAATCAACAAAACCATGACAGAGGTGATATCACACACTGATATGCTCTCAAGCTATTCCCATTTTCAATAAGGTGGGTAGGGAAATATGTGAACTGACGTGGCAAAAGGGTGCAGTTGTCGGTTAAATGTAATTTGTGATATTGATGGAATTAGGCATGGAAAAACAAATAAAAAATAGACAATATTATGGTGATTTTTCTCTTTAAAATCCAGAAGCAGTATCCAATCACAATTATGTAAATTCAAAGCATTCAAAAAGCTCCTTTGGTTGGCATTAAGATCTCAACTTTTTCTTTGACCACTGTCACCCTTTTGGTGTGGCTATTCACTTATGGGTGCATACTACTATTACGCGCTGCAGTGCGTTTCTATGGGAAAGATGCCTTGGGAAAACGGCAATATCTTGAGTTACCTTACATCTCATTTAATGAAATCTTGGAATATTTATTAACACACATAGATCTTACCTGTGTCAAAAATTCAGACGGGGGTGACTGTTACATTTTTTTAATATTTTCCCCTTGATACGGAGTAGTATTTTTAGCACGAAATTACACCTTGTAACCCGTTGTGACCAATGTGTATATATAATAAATAAAACAGTAAAGATGTATACTCTTTTCATTCGAATTATCTCGGGTATACTTCAGTGAACAAATATAGACCAAATTCAATAATTTTGAATGACTCAATCATGTAAATATTAACCATTCTTTCCTTTATTTAGGGACTACATTCGTGATCGTGATCGCCATCGACAGAAGCTTTAGCGTTTAACTGTAACAGTGGTGTGCACCCTTATGTTGGATTGTCCCAAACACCCACCCCACATTGAGGTCAGATACACAGGCTGTGTCTTTTTCTCCATACCTTTTGTATTATTTTACGGAATTGCTCCCCCATTGATCAATTACCCATATCATTGTTATGTTCCCTGTAATCCTGATTCAAACTTTATTTCTGTAATATCTCAAATGTAACACACTATTGATCAGGAAAGGAGAACAACTGAATGAACTGCAACATGGTTTAGGAATTGAATGAGTTTCACAAAATAGTTCCATCACAACATCAAACAATAAGATCATTCTGGCCTATCAAGCTTGTAACCCAACTGGGTTTTCAAGGTTAACAACTTGCTGCACTAACTTTAAACTTTTGAGAGAAAACTTGAGTCAATTTTATATTGTTGATTTATTGTGAATAATAACCATGATATCTGCTCCTAAAATTAGATATGAGATTTTCAATTCATGTGAGTTGAATTTTTAAGATTGTTATTATAGTGGGTTATTTAAAGTGATATTGCACATAGGTATATCTTGTTGTACTTTTGAAAATATGAAGAAAAGTGTTTCTTTTTATTTTCTATTTAATGTTACCACCTATTTTGTTTTCAAAATAAGCTTACCCGGCAAGATGTTATGGAATATTGCACCACAAATTATTTGTCTCATCAACTTACTGATATTATCCAGCTTTGTCAAATGGGGCAGCATCTTTAACACCGTTGACCTGTACTTTGCCCCGGTAGCACACGGATTATCCGCCAACCATAACACCCTCAGTTTCGTCAGTTTTCTTAGGTACCATATCTCTGCCATCTCGGCGATGCAATTCTTTCTGACGTATAGTTCGGTGAGATCGGGACAGTAGGCGAAATCTTCTAACGTTGTGATGCTGTTTACGCTGAGACTGATCACTTCTATTCTTGGCATGTTGCGGAATATTGAAACCTGGGCGATGGATGGAATAAAATAAACGATATGGTGGTTGAATTTATGTTTAAATGAGAGTTTAGAAGGCAGAATGTAAACATCAAACAGCAAATCATTTAGTGAATTGACACACATGGCAATTAACCACCTGAGCACTACCTGCCTATCTAACAGGGTTTATGATTGGGCCTAAAAAAAAGAAGGTTTGATTGGCGTAACATGACCAAAACAAATAGGGTAGGTCGGTCGGGATTTAAAAAAAAAATTAAATCACCTACTTTTGAACACTTAAAAGACAGCAGTACACACAAATGAAGAGACGGCAAAAATTCAACAATATATAATATCGATGGGGACTTAAAATAGCTGAAAATGAAAGCAAACAGTCAACAACTTTAATACTTTGTTCAATTTTTATATATATATATATATATATATATATATATATAAATTCAGAGGTATAGACCTTCCGGAATATTATCGCTACTCTGAGTTTCATGGACAATCCCATACGGTCATTTTGTCCAATCGTCAGGCGAATTTTGTCTATTCGCCTGACGATTGGACAAAATGACCGTATGGGATTGTCCATGAAACTCAGAGTAGCGATAATATTCCGGAAGGTCTATACCTCTGAATTTTTATACGCTCTACCGTTTACGGTATTGAGCACTCTATTCAAATGTCGTAGTCTAACCAGAAATGGTTGTCAATAATAATTATATATATATATATATATATATTTAAAAAAAAGTTTCCCCCTCAAAATAATTAAAAATATTCAGGGTCGGCGATGTATTTAGGGTCGGTCGGGTTACGCCAATCAAACCTTTTCTTTTTTTAGGCCTTATGGTTGATTACATGGTATACTCATTTGAATAACCTATTAAAATACTGCTTCTAAAATGTTTTACTCCAATCTTGATCAGAGATAGAATTATTGTCTCTGATTGGTGAGACACATGATGTGTCCATCTTTCTGACCAATCAGCACGTAGTTATTAAACCATAGCATCAATTGATATAAGAAAGGTTTTCAGTTTGTTTTTAGGTTTTCAGTTTGTTTTTTAATAAATATAGAAATGGATTTGCCATTATGTGGATTAAAAGTAAAGAATCCAAAGCTTAGGGTAATACAAAATCTGAAATGCTAAAAATCCTTTATAAACAGCCTGACATAGGGTTAAAATAGCTCAAATTGGGCTGAAAACAAAAGAAAACACATATTGAAATCAGCTAGAAAGTTTCAGGACTTTTGAGAATGTTGCAAAAAGTGCATTGTAAATAAAAAGGAGGACCAGAATACTATAAGTCATCATTCATTAAACCTGACACTGCCCATTAACTATTAAAAACACATCTCTGAGAAAAATCCAATTTAGGACAAATTGATTTGTTCCTTGTTTTGAGTGAACAGGTCACATTCCTAATTGGCCACCTGTCATTGAGGAAAAACAACCACTAAAGCCAACAAATTACACTCCCCATGCGATCACATGGTTCAAATTCCATCAAATTACTAAGTGCAGTAGTAATAGTTGGAACTTGAACATAACCAAACTTGACTGCACAGCGTAGGCTGGCTGCATCACCATGTCAAAATGCGATTTGTGGAAAGCTGGTGATTGCCTACCGTTTTAATGATTTGTATAGTATATATTTATTTTAAGGATCTTATAAATGAAAATTGACGAACATCGTAAGTCGTAACCAACATACTTGCTCATTATGAATGGTTGGTTGACCTGTTCTGTAAATAAAAATCCTTCCATTCCTAACATTTTCATGATGAATACCAACCCATTTTTATCAGATAATATAGAATTCTATCTGAGTTTTTCTAAAAATGTCAAAATCTTTACAGATTTGTGTGTCATTTTTGGTGTCATTTGAAGGAAATAAAAAATTAAAAGGCCTAACCGACTGACCCAACCTGTTAGTCTATTTATTTTTGTTGCCTAAAATAAAG
Organism: Ophiura sarsii; assembly: GCA_035610835.1. Taxonomy (NCBI): domain Eukaryota; kingdom Metazoa; phylum Echinodermata; class Ophiuroidea; order Amphilepidida; family Ophiuridae; genus Ophiura; species Ophiura sarsii. The sequence goes on along the minus strand of CM069456.1, from coordinate 11,361,084 downwards.
GTTTTCACAAAAGTCCAAGGCAGGGTAATTATTTTGTTGTTGAACATTGAACAAAATAATTTTCTGCCCACAATGCTTTTCTGTGTCTGCTATCTACTGAAGATGATACAATTATACAATGTATCAAACTTATTTTGTCTGTCTTATTAGTATGAATACTTGAGTTTCTTCTTTTTATTTCCTTTCATGTTTGTAAAATAAAGATTTCTCAAAATAAAAGTTTTCACAAAATAAAGGTTTTCACAAAATAAAGGTTTTCACAAAATTACGGTTTTCACAAAATTAAGGTTTTCACAAAATAAAGGTTTTCACAAAATAATGGTTTTCACAAAATACAATTTTCACAAAGTAAAGTGATACATTTTTCAAACATATTGAAACCAATCTCCTACCCTTAAAGAAAAGAACTTTTAGAAGAAAACTCAACAACGCGCAGCTAGATCATATTTCACATTTGCGTCAGAGATACGGCTAAAACAAATCTAGTGTCCATTTTGGCGATGCATTCAACATCTATTTACCCGAGGTAGCTTTTAGTTTAAATGTTATCAAAATATGTTGACTCTAAACTGTGTCTCTTTGTGTATCTTGTATATTCAATTGATTCATTAAAGTGGGTGCATATAAACAATGCCTGCCATGAATGCTACCGGGATATAAAAGAAAGAAAGTTAAACAAGATTGTCTCTGTTTCCAGTGCACATAGCTTTTCAATCACATTTTCTTTTCAATAGATTTTTTTTTAAATCAATATAAATCAACCAAAAAAGCTAGTTCTAGAGGTAGAGGGTAGAAACGTTTTCAAGTATGGTCGGTTGATCAGGCAATTTTTTCTTCTTCTTATTTTTCCCTTATGTAATTTCATTTTCTTTTCGGATATTCTTTTGGTACGGCTGTGACGCCAGAAAAATTGACCCAAATATTTACCAATTTTCAGGGGGAAATGGACCCATACGTTTACCGGATACCTATAATTTTCCTATATATTTGACAGATTTTGCTCAAATTTCTGTGAAAAACAGCAAAATTAAGGAATTATAGACCCATAAATTTACTAAAAATAGTTGTGAGAAGGGGTCATTCGTTTACCAGACGGGTCAAAAATGGGATCCCCATAACCTCATATCCACTAAGTAAGTACCCCCACCCCGGAATTTGGCATAACAAAATGCACGAACAACATTAATTGTGAATAGCAATATTCAAGGTGCAGTGAAGTGTACAAGGCTCAAGTTGGATCATCATCATCCAGTGTTGCCATAATAGTTTCATCTAAGACATCCAATTTGGCAGGGAAAGGTACATGTAGCTCAATGTATGCCTTTGTTATTGTGATTATCTATCTAAATCAATGTCTTTGGGACAAATTTGTCAAATATCTAGAGCAAAACAGCCCAATTAGTTCTTATTATTAGGTTTGAAATTTAGGGTCTGGCAACACTCCACGCGTTGAATCATTCAAGTTCAGGGCCATACCATGCCAGTGGACAAAACTCATGTCTGAACATCGGGGTTTATCATCTTTTTTTAGCTTCTAGGAAAAAACATGACAGTATGAAATTGAATTATATCGACAGTTTCTCGAAGTAAAGTCATTATGACTCTTGCAACCTTGACAATCAAGCTTTGAAACTACATGGGCAAACAAAGCCACTTTTAAAAATTGCGCTGGTAAATGAGTCATTATTGTCTACAGTCTGATCACGTATTTCATGATAAAATATATTTTATTCTTAGGATACTTCTTCATTTGACTTTCTTATGACTTTCATACAAAATTGTATGCTCGTAATATACTGTTAGTCCATGTTTACGGAGAGAGCAAATGGTACTATTTTGAATCAAATTGTAAAATTTGTTCACCACAATAATGACATTAAATGGCTCAACTACCTTTGACATTAATTCAAATTTGTGAAAAGACAGCCTGAATGCCCCCTGGGCAACCGCACCACTAAACTGGCCTAAATTGATAAGCGAAGCTGCAGGACCCTAACCATGTAATAATTACCAATCTTCGCATTGAAGGACCTATTTCTTAAGGAAATTGAATATTATTCATCTTTCTACCTCTAGAGCAAGGATTACCTTAGTTTAATTAATCAAGGGGACCTTATCACTAAAAATGCGGCATTTTGGCGCACTTTCAAAGACGCTATAAAGTGTTAGCCTCGCACAGTATTATCCCCAGATGACTCATATTCAATTTTTGTAATTGAAACAAATTAAAACTGGACTGGAGAGTCATCATAATTTATATGTAATTGGTTTATGTACACTGAGGTGTAAAACCTCACATTGCTGATGCATTTCTTCTCTTTCATGGCATTACTTCGACTGCCTATGAGATGACTAAGGGACGCACCATTAGATTTCCAGGGGGGTAGGAAGTTGGGTTTTGGGGGAGGGGGGATTTATTTTTTTTGGCCGGCGTAAGGGGGATTTGTTTAATTTTTAATGTATTCATTCATATTGAGTTGGGTGGGGTAATTTATTTATTTTTCTTCCAAAAACTTCCTACCACCCCCTGGAAATCTAATGGTGCGTCCTCAAGCATCAGAGATACCCTAACCTATTTTTACATGTTTTATTTATAAACCTGATTGATCACTTGTCCAAACAAGACTAATTATTTTTGGAAACTTTGAACAAGATAATCTTCTGAACATAATGGATTTCTGTGTCTGCTATCTACTGAAGATGACACAATAATACAATGTATCAAACTTATTTTGTCTGTCTTATTGGTATGAATACTGGAGTTTCCTCTTTTCATTTCCTTTCATGTTTGTTGTAATATTTTAAATGTAATAAATATAAGAGGACCTGACGTTTCGATTTCTTCTCTGTAATATTTTTTAAAGTTAACATTCAAATTGCATCTTTCGTAATCTTGGATGAGTTCGGTTTTTGGTTAAAAACAAGGTAGGTATCAAAATGTAGCTAACAAAATTGCCCAAATATGTTTCTAAATGATACGATATAAAGAAAGATGAGATGTAATGTTATTTCCCCTCCCTCAACCACTGAGTGTGATGGGCGGCCCTTTTGCTTTCTTGTCTTTACATATCGTCAGCCTGCTTCGATAATTGCCTAACTTACTTTTCAGCGAAATTGAGTTTTTTTGCATAAATCATGACTTCATTACATTATGCACATGCTGTTATAATACCTAATTCATTGACCAATCAAAAGTGTTGATAAATGCACAATTGCAATTCTGCCTAAGTCAGCATTGTGAGTTAGGCAGATTGTACTAATGATGAAAATTGTTTAAATTGGGTAATATTAACTCGTATTAGGCATATAATAAGCCACATTTCACTTAAAGGTATATCCCCAACCTAATTCTATCCAACAGTTACTGCTCCTGTTAAAATTCACCTGCACTATTCATGTTGCTATTTAACATATCGTTAGTGCCTGACTCACTTTTCATACTTTTGTTGTTTTCTAAGAACTAGACAAATGAGTTAGGCAATTATCGAAGCAGGTTGACGATATGTTGTGTATATTTGTGATGGGTTCATTGTACAACATGTCTCATCTTCATTTAACCAAAATGCAGTCATCTGCACAGTGATAGGCCTGGGGCACCATAACAAGAAGGATGACCTCTGACAAGGGGTAACAGCCGAAGATACGGTGACCGTGGTAACATGAATAGGAAGTCCATTGATGCGGGAGATATGCCTGCCCTTATTACCTAAAATTAGAGTGGTGATTTCATGCAGATAATTTCTTTCGTCATTTGCGAATAACATAAACAAATCTGTGTCTTATATTGATCTACGATGGTGACTTTCAACCCAAGTGATTGGACCCAGAGGGCAGGGGACTCTGTTGGATACCTAAAGGGATATGACAGGTCTTCATTGACAGAATTCTTCATTGTGAAACCTGGTTATTTCAGGAAGAACTAAAAGCACTAAAACCCTTTTATCGGAGTAATTCTGTTATACCCTTCACAGAGGTATTCATAGTGCATGATTTTAAAGAACGACGCATACTACCGATGTTGGTGTGTAGGGTATAACAGAATTATGCCCTTTTATCTAAACTTTTGTTTATCTGTTTTTCAATCAAATTTGCTACTGACAATAATATGTTAACTTTCGACAAATGTTTAACATTCAGGGTCAGAAGTTCGTAAAAGTTTGCAAGAATCCATCAAAAAAAATTGCGCGAATTAATGGATTCCTTCCATTTAAATAGTGTGTAAGACAGAACATCTATGGTTTCAACTTGGATTCTTGCAACTTTACTAGCAGGAATCTTTGCGCGAATGGATTCTCGGATTCTGCTCGAATTTCTGACCCTGATACTGAATTCAAATTGAGTGAAGTGTTACTCTTTGAAGAAAAAACAAGAACTTGTGTAATATTACAAAACATTTTTGTACCATTGTGCATCTTGATATGTGGCCGGGGTACATTTCAAACTTCACTTGTCCAATGGCAAACTTAACTATTGTGACATTGCATAGATGGGTGGGTGTTTATTCCAAGCCTGTCCACATGTATGTGAATATCAGAATATGTTTCAAATGTGACCCATAAAAAACTAAATCACCTGAAACAGTCATACATAAAAATATTTTTAAAAAGATAATTGAATGACAAGAAAATGAAACAGACAACAAATATTATTTCATTAAAAAAACAGTCCCTTTGCCATAATTATCAATCTAAAACCCGTCAAACTACTAAATCCAAATAAAAGAGATAGATTAAGAAAAGCAAATTAATTTGCACGATCCTCCCCCGCTGGTATTACTGATGCAGCTGCTTCATAATACAAAATGTATGGGGTTTTGTAATGAACAAGTTGGCGTTTGTAAATCTCTAAATCTGCTGAAGGCAAAAATTCTGTGATGGAAGTCCGATGGTCTTACATCATCTCCTTATAGTGACTGACCCCGGGGGGGTACTCGGATTTGGTTTGGTCGGGGGTGTGCTGCTGGAGATTCAAAACCCATACCCATTTTCAGGGGTGATTTTGGAAAAATCGGTACCCATTTTTAGGGGTTTTGCTTCATTTTATACCAAATTTTCGCGAAAATATACCTAATTTTTGCAAATTTTCGCGAAAATAGACCCATTTGTAAAAAGTGACCCCATTATTAGGGATTTCCAGCACAAAATCATACCCCATGTTTAGGGATTTTGTGCCCAAAAAGCTACCCATTAGAGCGGCACACCCCCCGTATACCGTCTTGGGTGAGTACCCCCCCCCCCCCCCCCACCCCGGGAACTGACCATAGTTATATATCATACAAATTCAGAATATTTGCCTGAAGACTCAGAGGAACAATGAGAGCTCATATCTCCATAAGCGCCTCTACTGTCTATATATCATTTTTATTTTACTTGAACTTAAAAAATCTGGCATTTTTGTTATACCATGATCATACACATAAGGCCCACAAAAATTAATGGTTTGCTTGTCCATAGATGCCAAAACAAAGTTGGATCGGTAGGTCAGATTTTTTTTGATTTTTAAAATCCTGTATCAAGTATCAATATGAACACTCACACATTTAACAATACATATGCAAAAGACAAATATCTGAATGTTAAAAAGTGGTGTTTCAAAACATGTTTTTCTTCATGAAAGTTGATATCTTGTTGAACAAATCCAATAATTCCTTTTTTATGATTTTTTTTTTTCACCAACGAAAAAAGGTGATTTTTTTTTTAAAAGAAGAAAAAAAGTTAAAAAACGTCACGGTTGGGACGGTAGGAGACGGTCGGTCAGATTTTAATAAGCAAACACCTTTTTGTTGGGCCTAACATCTGACACACACAATGTATGATATACAAATAATCCAGAAAAGAATTGAGTCAAAATTGAAATGCGACCAGTCTGCTATGAAACCAATCCACAGCCTCATTTCATGATGAAAATAAGACACAATTTTTAATTACTAGATTATTTATTATCAAGACACAATTTTGTTTGATTATTTGCTTGTTTTTATTGTTGTTTTGGTAACCAGATATTTCCCTTTGTTCTTAACATGGTTAAACCAGCAACTTGACACATCTGGAGCTTTCATGGTAAAAAAACACTATGCTTTTTGTATTTCGAGTTGGAGAGCTAGCCCTTACAGTACACATTTCAAGGGTAGCCAAGAGTCTAACATCTTGATAATACACTCCTGTAAACAGATGAAGGAGCACCTTAAGACTCTTAAGAGGCTCTTTAAGATGCCCTTGATGGATGTTTTTGAGAATTTTAGAGAGGCCTTGACAATAACTGCATGCCTTGAATCTTAAGAAAAGTGTAGTAATATACACAATTAATAATAATAAAGAAAATGTACGAAGATGACGCTTCATTTTTCTACATTCCATGAGCAATCTGCTGTATTTAATAGAGCACTTTTTGGTAATACAGCCCTCGTTTGAAGCCTTTTCATGGGTAAAATCATTCAAAACAGCCAGAATTTGGTAAAATCCAAAAAATGACAGCATTATTTTTGATATGGCATATATCAAAAATGCAGAGACAACCACATCTAGGGACACTCCCACCGGGACTCCAACCAACTGAATTGAGTAAAACTTAAGAAGGTGATTTTATAGACTAGACTATCACATAAAAGGACAAACATCATTGGATAACTAACAGAAATTACAACCACTCTACTTGATCCATCCTCAGTGTCACCTCAAGACATCAAGAGGTAGGTGTAGCATTGCTACGCCAAGATTGACATTCTTCTTTGATCTTGTGGGGGCATTTCAATGGGCTATTACAGTTGAAATCCATACACCCCTATGGAAGACAATGACCTTAATCGTCCACATAGGTAGTGAAGATTTCAAATGGAGTCACCAATGAAGGTAATCCCATTTGAAATTTGAAGATTTCAAATGGAGTCACCCATGCAGGTAATCCCATTTGAAATTCACGCTCCCTGTGTAATGACCTTAATCTTCCAGATAAGGAGTGAATATTTCAAATGGAGCCATCCATGCAGGTAACCCCATTTGAAATTCACACTCCCTATTTAATGATCTTAATCTTCCAAGTAGGGAGTGAAGATTTCAAATGGAGTCACCCATGCAGGTAGCCTCCTTTGAAATTCACACTCACTGTGTAATGACCTTAATCTTCCATGTAGGGAGTGAAGATTTCAAATGCAGTCACCCATAGGTAGCCCCATTTGAAATTCACACTCCCTGTTTAATTACCTTAATCTTCCACGTAGGGAGTGAAGATTTCAAATGGAGTCACCCCTGCAGGTAACCCCATTTGAAATTCACACTCCCTGTTTAATTACCTTACTCTTCCACGTAGGGAGTGAAGATTTCAAATGTAGTCACCCATGCAGGTAGCCCCATTTGAAATTAACACTCACTGTGTGTGTAATGACCTTAGTAATCTTCCACATAGGGAGTGAAGATTTCAAATGGAGTCACCCATGCAGGTAATCCCATTTGAAATTCACACTCCCTGTTTAATTACCTTAATCTTCCACATAGGTAGTGAAGATTTCAAATGTAGTCACCCATGCAGGTAGCCCCATTTGAAATTAACACTCACTGTGTAATGACCTTAGTAATCTTCCACATAGGGAGTGAAGATTTCAAATGTAGTCACCCATGCAGGTAGCCCCATTTGAAATTAACACTCACTGTGTAATGACCTTAGTAATCTTCCACATAGGGAGTGAAGATTTCAAATGGAGTCACCCATGCAGGTAATCCCATTTGAAATTCATGCTCCCTGTGTAATGACCTTACTCTTCCACGTAGGGAGTGAAGATTTCAAATGGAGTCACCCCTGCAGGTAACCCCATTTGAAATTAACACTCACTGTTTAATTACCTTACTCTTCCACGTAGGGAGTAAAGATTTAAAATGGAGTCACCCATGCAGGTAGCCCCATTTGAAATTCACACTCCCTGTTTAATTACCTTACTCTTCCACGTAGGGAGTGAAGATTTCAAATGGAGTCACCCATGCAGGTAGCCCCATTTGAAATTCACACTCCCTGTTTAATTACCTTACTCTTCCACGTAGGGAGTGAAGATTTCAAATGGAGCCACCCATGCAGGTAACCCCATTTGAAATTCACACTCACTGTGTAATGACCTTACTCTTCCACGTAGGGAGTGATGATTTCAAATGTAGTCACCCACGCAGGTGACCACATTTGAAATTCACACTCACTGTGTAATGACCTTAGTAATCTTCCACGTAGGAAGGGAAGATTTCAAATGGAGTCACCCATGCAGGTAATCCCATTTGAAATTCACACTCCCTGTTTAATGACCTTAATCTTCCAGATAAGGAGTGAAGATTTCAAATGGAGTCACCCATGAAGGTAATCCTGTTTGAAATTCACACTCCCCTGTGGGGAAGATTAGGCACAAAAAAATGTTTGATTGTCCATAGATCACTTAAAAGTTGGGTAGGTTGGTTGGGAAAAGGAGGTTTTTTTTCTTCTTTTTCATTTCCCCTTTTTTCAGGTACCAAAAGAAAATGAGATGTACTTGTTGTGGTAACCAAAACGAGGAACAAAATCTTAAATATTTTGATGAGTATTTTTATTTTCTCAACACTTCAAAACAACAACAAAAAAGATTTACGACTAATATTTGTAAAAATAATGAAATTTAAAAATTAAAATTAAAAATTAAAATTAAAAAATTAAAAAAATTAAAATAAAAAAAATAAAAAAAATATCTTGGGTCGGAATGATTATGAGGGTCGGGCGGACAAGGACAATCAAACATTTTTTTTGGCCTTAAGGCGATGTTTTCCATTAGTGGGTGTATGGATTTCAAATGAAATAGCCTAATCGCGTTATAATTTTTATGTGATACTTACATCTGTGATCTCTCCTCCCCTGTTTCATCAGGTCAACAACATGAACATGAAAATAACAACAAGAAAAATATATGATTAATAAAATGCAGAAGAAAAATAGTTTATGAAGACAATAAAAAATGTCCAAGTTCCATAATGCATATTTGGAAACCGATAGGGTGATGATAACACTATGATAGTATCATGCACTATTTTTATATCATGGCATCTTTACTTTTTTACCTTAACAAAAATCATGTGTTGGACTTGGAGGAACAGTCATAGCAAGCTAACTTGGATGTGTATTTTACATTTTCCAACTGGCAAATTAATGCATATTGATAGTCTCTTTTGAACTATACACAAAGGCACAGGATTTGGACTAGTGCTGGTTGAAACTGACAAATTCAGGGCTACACCACTGCTCAGTATCAATTTAAGCAAAAGCCACTGTTGCCAGAACTGCACTTGACATCACAAAAATATGTAACGCATTGCATTCAATTCGAACGTACCATTATCATTTTATACTATTCTAATGTAAATGCATTGCTGCTGGCGTAATAAAATTTAACAACCATATTATTCTGAACACCAAATGACTCGCATAGAAAACTGATTTGTTTTAACACGAAAATTTCACAGTGCTGCAGTGATTGTTTTAATCACCCATCCACTAGCTACACTATTTAGAAGTACAGTAATTGTGATGGTTCATACACCTTTTGTGACATACTACAATCATAGAAAAATTGTGTTTGAAGTTATTGAACACTGACCGCTAATTGCCATGCTGTTTGAACCATAAGGCAAAACAAAACAAAATTGTTTGATTGTCCATAGATCACTTTTAAAAGTTGGGTAGGTCGGTCGGGAAAAGTTTTTTTTCTTTTTTTTCTTTCTTTTCTCACTTGCCCTTTTTTCAGGTACCAAAAGTAAAATGTACTTGTTGTGGTAACCAAAACGGAGAACAAATCTTTAACATTTTGATGAGTATTTCTATTTTCTCAACACTTATTTGTTTAAAAAATAATTTAAAAAAAGAAAAAGAAAAATTGGGTCGGAATGATTAAGAGGGTCGGGCGGACGAGGACAATCAAACAACTTTTTTTTTGTGCCTAACATGCACGATATTTGAGTCACATGAAAATCGAAACTTGTTTATGGTAGCCTGAAGTATCCCCTTCCTCATACCCCTCCCCCTTCCCAACCAATCAATGTTGCGAAGCCCTGTGCGCAGGGTCTTAGCTAGGATTTAAAATGTGCCCGTCCAAAAAAGAAAAACAAAATATTTGTAATGACTGACGTGCGAAGCACCAAGGTGCGAAGCACCGCGTTCCGCGCTAGCGCGGACAGGGGGGAGTCTGAGGGTGGATGTGCCCCCCTCAGCGTTCGAAAAAATTTCAATTTTCGAACCCATTTGGTGTGATTTGGGGGGCACTTTTGACCGATATTTTATTGAAAATGTTTGTTGTTAAATGTTAAATAAATATCACTTTTTAAAAAGTAATAAGCTTACTTTATGAGTCCATTTTCTTCTCTGCATGAAAATATATTAATTTTGAAAGTTATCCCTGGTAGAGGTTTCATTATTTGCATTATATTCCAATTAATGTCTGCCGTTTTTGACATTTTTTCCCGGGCATTTTTTTATACCGAAGAAATTATTTCTTTCGTGTACGCGCGGCCATCTTATATACATCCCCTAGTCGATCTTGAATATTTCCGTATGGAACATTGATAACGAAATTGTAGAGGGCGGCATAGTCTTAGTCTACCAACCGCCGGCGGCAGTATTTTGCATTGCTTCATGGAAATTATCTGCGTCATCGAAAAGAATTGGAATAACCACGTGCGGTTGGTGGTACCCATTTTACAGCACGACGTAACATGAGAAAAATAACATACGGGAACCAAATTCTGTTTACATGATGATTGAAAGGTATTCCCCGAGCCAAGTTCACATTTGGTACGATAGATCGAAGTATTTTAAATGACATTTCAAGATTTTCTTGCACTATTTATGGTCAATTTTTATGCACAAATTCGAAATGTAGTTACAATTCCGCTAAAGCTCGGGATACTTTGAGAAAACCGAGGGAATACCACCAGAACGACAAGTGTTTTTCCCCAGCATGGTAAAGGTTAATAATAATACATGAATATCCATCTCTTCATCAGCCAAGGTCTGAACGCATCATAAAACAGTATCATAATATTTGATCGGGATGTTCAATGCTTGTAGAATTGATATAAGTCGGATTCTGGACCGTTTAATATAATGACTACCATTCATTTTGTACTAGATTTTATAGTCCTACCGCGCCGTATTATTTATTTAAAGTGCTCGCTTATCATGACCCTTGGAAGTTTATAATGAATTAATGATTTATTTATTTTTGTCCAAAAAACTGCCCGTCAATAAGACGGGTTGGGGATATTTCCACCCGTCCACTTTAGAAACTGCCCGTCCAAAAGACGGGTGGACGGGTGGCTGGCTAAGACCTTGCCTGTGCGGATGGTGGGAAAATTGTGGGATTCAACATTGATCAGGGGGAAAGGGGGAACACTTTACATTTTTACAAAGTGTTCAAACAATATATTCTAATATTGTAGATTAGTTGAAACTGTTTCATGATATATTTCCTTTAAATGTTCATCTAGTACTGATCATATATTTTATACTCATTAATTTGTACCAATTCTGCTTTTACTTACACATATCAACACCCACAAAATATATCACAAACCTACTCAATAAAAACGACTTAAAATTAAGAACATTTCTAGTCTGTCTAGCAAGGTTCAGTAATGACATTTGGATAGCCGTATATACCATTACAAAATTTTCAATCTGCAAAAAATAAATTCTTGTGCAAACACAGAGATGTCGTTCACTTGGAATAAAAAAATAAACTTCAATTAACTCTGTTCACTTAGTGTTAATCCCGTGGAGGATCTCAACCACTTAGCAGTCACAACACAAGTTTGTTCACTATGAAATGGACCTGACCTTTGTTAATGAGCGTTAAGTTTGTATTGCAAAGGTTGTTTTACCTCACACTGAACAGTCTATGTAGCTTTTATAGTTAATACAAATCAGAATGAAATAAGACCTTTATTAATATTATTAAGCATTGAGTATAAACAACAATAGTTGAATTAAAGTTTTAACTTATTGTGAAGTGGGTATAGGTACCTAGAGGACTCTTACTGCACGACTACAGCGCTGCACAAACTTGGGGGACTGTAAGTTACACAACTGTGGCCATTTAACCCATAATTTACAGAGCAATTTCCATGGAACATAATCTATGTTCTATAAAAAGATTCCTTTTCTCACTCGCTCTCTCAATCTTAACAGAACTCTTAGGCCATAAAAAGACAAAACTGTGTTGCCATTGCAGGGAAACATCAAAAGGGAAGATCAGTTAGTGTAATTTTTTTTTTCCCCAATAATTTTTTAAAAAAAAATCAGATTAATTAACCCTAACCCCAGAGGCACCTTTTCCAAAGAAATATTTTTCATGGCCAAAAAGCGAGGGGAAAAAGGCCCTCCAACGCCCCGGGGCTCGAACCCCGGACCTCTGGGTTCAGAGGCAAACGATCTACCGCTAGGCCACGGGGGTCAACCATACTTGGCTCAGTATACTTCGCCAAGTATATACCCTGGGGCCATTATTTCATCGAAAAACTGCCGAACCGGGTGACACAAGCACACCGTACCGTAGTAATTCGTAATAATCAAGAGTGTTAGGGTTAAGATTCAGTAAATTGGTGTTTTAACGTTATGACCACACACACAAATACTATGGTATCTTTCCCATGTTTAAATGGTGTGTTTTACTACTATGTTAGTTACCATTAACACCACCAATCATTTCAATGAAAATGATAGGTAAAAATGTAGTTTAATATCTGTGTGAGAATTAAAAAGAAAATCAAAATGTAAACATCTTTTGGCAAGTTTTATGGATGGCAACACACCAATATTTGTGGCCCAATTGTCATGGTATTCTACTCCTTCTCCTTGAGGCCTCTACATCATGGTTTACTTAAAAAGTCCCATTTGACAATGCTCCATTGCGGTATTGGGATTTGTTGATTGCTCAGGCCAAATTAAATTAATTGTTTGTCTCAAAGCTCCTCTCCTGTTGTAAAACTAATGCGGAATGCGGGTTTTTTTCAAGTTTTTTTTTTTTTTTAAATATAAAATATTGAAATCTTTGTAAAAGTGAACTTTTGTATTTAAGATGATGTGATCAATGAAAATCTGAAAAATCTGTGAAATTTTCAGATTTTTTTTTTTTTTGAAAAAAAAGAGAAAAAAAGAGAAAAAAAGAGAAAAAAAGGAAGTTTTTTTCAGATTTTTGTTTTTCTAATGCGCATCAATAAACTAACGCGCGCGGGAGCTTTGAGACAAACAATTAATTTAATTTGGCCTCATCTAAAATTCAGCGGAGTACCCGGAGGTGGGCAAATTAGTGAAGCGGTACAGCATGCTGAAATAGCAGGGGAGGTGGTACTTTACACTATTTCCGATGGGGGTAATTTCAGGATGATCGATGAAGAACTTTGTGGATATGCTAAACGATGATATAGGTCTTAAATATTGGAGAAGCGCTGTTGGAGAGACAACTGGCAAACTGTCATAGGCGTCCAACAGAAGTCACTAACTCACTGTAGTACAATCGGTTTCAAATTGGCAAACCTGCTTACAGAGCATCGAATGTATTCAGAAGAATGTGGGCAAGTAACGCTCACATGGCGCTACACAGCGCATTGTGAATTGTATGTGTGACAACCGTGTATGCCAAAATAGCTTGCGTATACTTGGATTATATTTGCGCGCGTTGATAGACAAAAAATGTGAATTTATCTCCAATTTGGAACTTATTAAAACTATATAGAAGGAAAGAATGAATAAATAAATGTAACTTTAGACCAAATCAAGGAACTGGAAAAACAACACATCCACAGAAAGTATGTAAAAACACAATATGGCAGGTAGTTCATAAATACATAAGCGTATGCCCATCATTGTACCACATCAAATCACCTGATTGGCTTTAACAAAAACAAAAAAAATTAAATATTCAAATTATTGTAATGCATCAAGATATCGCCATGGCATGATGCGGGTGATACAATACTGCATCAAATGTACTTGGTAGGGAATGAATCATGGAGTACTTGGGCAAAAAGATTTGTCCTCTAATCGATATCAAATAAATGATGAAGCTAGTTAACATAACTTGACATTCCAACTATTATTAAGTATACCTAAGGAATAATCCATTGTATGTATTAAATCGAAAGTGGAACCACAAATATTGCATGTCAGTCAAAGCAAATGATAGTGGTTAAGGGCAGCTGGTAGGATTCAAATGTGCACATATAACTTGGAATATACCTAAAGTATTGGTGGGGAGGTCAGATTTGAGAAACTGGTTGATGGTCTTGGTAAAGGCGAACCTGTCATTGATTGTCAATATGTTCACCGTACCGTCATGTTGATACATTTACAGTCAAACCCTATCAATATACCAGAGAACATGCCTACAATGAAACATTTGTCATTTTAATTGTCTGGGGTTCTCTTAATTAAGAAACCATTGGTCATTCCTATTACACAATCTTAGCTATAATAACTCACAATTGGTGACAGTTGGGGTACTTGCTTGGTAACTTGTACCAATATTGGTTAATAAATTTGCTTTGTACATTCTTTCTTTAATATTAAGATGATTGATTTCTTGGCTTCTTTATTTCAAAAGTTACTCACAAGATGTTGACAATGCACTTCTAATCACAAGGAAGTTTGTATTGGATAAACAGAGTAATAGTTGTGGCCTTTATTTGGTCAGACGACAAAAATGTTAATGGATAGTTACCTACTATCATTAACCAGCAACATACATGTCAAGGGTTGACAACCAGAAAGAGGTATCTCTCATTGCGATGCCTAAAGGACCAAGGTTTACCAAATTGTCCCATTGGAGTTAAAACCCAATTCATTTTGACACACGACTGAATGGAGCACAAAATATTAAAACTAATTTTTCTCAGAATGTACTTTAATGAGTTACGTCTTTCTGGTTGTCAACCCTCGATGTATGACATGATGACACCTACTGTATGCCAACTACATACAGATTTAAAGGTTGAATCTTAAAAAGTAAAATTTATGGTTTTATCACACACACTTTGCAACCATGAGTTAGTTAACTTATGTCTTTTAGGCAAAGCAAAAGTAGCCAGAAAATCTTGAGGTATTTTACTGTCTACTGAAGATAGCAATTGTCAACTATGTTTAGAAATTAATATCAGGAGACTCGTTTCATGGTTATTATTGTTCTGGATTTGACACAAAATGAGCAATCTCCGAAGACTCTTGAAACACAAGAACATTGTATTACTATATATTTGTCCAATTTGGGTGACTTTACACCCAATTTGTCACAAAATCATCAAATGTGTCCAAAACATAGCAAGCTTGGTGCTTTCCTGGCAATCTAGCATATTGTTCAACACCTTTCAGAAATATATTTCAACAACACTCCAGAGATACGAAACAATATATTATTTTCTGTGACTTAAAAACCCACAGCAGATTTCTTGTCAGTTTTCATATTGTAGGCTGTAAGCGAGCTTAATTGAAGCCATCATGTTCATGTTTTTAATGTTTCGTCTCCTCAGGGTTACAGGTGTACTGAATGGAAACAAAATCATAAAATACAATAAAGAAAGAAAAAGAAAGGAAGAAAGAAAGCAGATTCATTACAAATATACATTTAATAAAGAGTAGGATTTTGAAACATGCAAGCAATACTTGGAAAGCTTTATATCCCAAACTTCTTAGTTGTTGTTTTTTCAAAAGAAAATGAAAGTTGTGTTATTTAAAGCAACACAAGATATTCATTCAGGCTAGTGAGGCAAAAATCAAACCCCTATTTAAATCCTGCTACTCTTTTGGTTCACCCAAAGGCAAGGATTAACATGTGTATCAAATAGAAATCATTTCACTGCAACTCACAATATTGAATATACAGCCATATTCCCTCCCTATCACATTTAAATCCTACCTACCCTTGGACTACCCTATCTGTGCCCAGAAACTGCTCTCAATCCGAGAACCGCTATCAACTCAAGAACCTCCCTGTTTCCACAGTTGGGATGAAATGACTCAGTATTTCTATATTCTATCTTAGTATTTCCCCCGATAGGCTGTTTTTTGAAACAGAAGCACCCTAAGATGAGGGCGTACCCTAACCAAGTATTGCAAACATCATGGCAAGCCTAGCGCATGGCATCATCTTGTGTTATAATGGAAGGGTTATGGTGACTACCTTGATAGAGCATAGGATTTGGACACCCCTCCCCCACCCTAATCACCACCCCAGTAGATAGGGTTTGACTTCAGGCCCTTTTTAGTCATAATTTGTTCATTTTTTGTGTTATAAATGTTTCAATGATAACACTCACTCATCAACACAATGCTTGCTGGACTTGTTAAATTACTTCTCCAAGTGCCAAAACCTCCTTGCACATGGTATATTACTTGAATCTGGGTTTTCCTTTTTACAGGGATTATTTTATTAGTCATAATTTGTTCCATCGTCTCCTCCAGTTTATAATAAGCGTTACAAGTAAATCTACCCTGTATGAAATGCCTGCTGTTAAAATGTTAGTTAAAACAGTTGAATTGCATGCAAGATTCACAAACTATTTCCCCCTAAATATATCTTGATGAAAAAATGATAACATCTTCCCCAATAATCATTCATCAAAATAAACCCCTCATTTATCACAGCTCTACTTTAGTCTTCTAGTAGCTTGAAAACCCCCACCATTTCTGTACCGCAGCCTTTTCAAAAGTTGATTCAGACTTTTTCAGTCAGAAGTAAAAGCTTTAGAAAAGTATCACGTTACATTTGTGTAAATGATTTTAACCTTTCAATCCTGACGTGCACCTTTTAACAAATAACTCTAATTCATCCCATGCGTATTAAGTAACCAGAGGCCCATGCGTAGAGCCAACCCAGAGGTCTTATGCACTAATGCCACGCTTTTGGAACATAAAGAATAACGATTGAATCAAATATCAATGTGAGATGAATGCTTAATAGCGCAACGCTGCGCTTTACAGAATAAATGCTGCACTTGAGGTTTAGTCTAGTTCTCAAAAAAACTTTTACATCATTATATAAAGAGATGCTTTTAAAGTGAATAAATACTATAGGGTATAAGTCTTTTAATGCATGCATTCTTGACATTTTAAGTGATATCGGTTGATGTATTTACACAAAATGGCTAATCGCATGAGTAGTCTTCAAGATGAAGATGAACAAATTGAACATGTAACATAACTTATCTCCTGCACAATTACTGCATTGAGTGATACGAAATGGGCCATATCGGGTAAATGTAACCATTCATTTTGTTCAAACTTCTAGAATACAGAAAAAACGTCCACCACTTATCTATAAAAGTTTTGATTTAATATTGATTTAAAGGTACGCTCAGTCATTTGGTAAAGTAAGCTCATTTTACTGAAAATTAGGGTTTTATGTTTTTTGTAATGTTTTCCTTGATACTTACAGCTGGAATACTTCCAGGCCTGAATAACATATAGCAGCTATTACAGATTGCTTATTCACAACACTACCAAGTATCTGAACAAAATGACCAAACCTGTAATAGCTGCTCCGAGTTACACTTAATTAGGGTATACCAATTGCTCAGCGTGTAATCAACCATGTACAACAACTGGCAGCTATGACAGATAGGGCCTTGTGGTACCTTTTATACCTTTATGAGGTGAAACAACAGACATAGCATATTCTACCAATGGCTTAGAAGGAAATAAATAAAAGATCACAAAAACAACATTTTATTTCGACATGAATTAATGGACATTGTATGGGAGGGGGCGGTATCTAGGGGGCGTCTGGTAAAGCTTCTTCTTCCCTTGAAATGTTGGCAGAAATTGTGGCAGGTATCTTTAGTTAATTTGTACAGATTGTACAAAATTTACTTTCTTCCTGCCAAATAAACAATTTTTCCAACCATTGGGACCTTGAATAGACCTGAGCATTTATTCTGAGACCAACTATTTTTAAATACTGGTAAGGAATGTTGGGACAATGGGATGGTCACGGCTAACAAGTTTCAGGGAAAATGGATCTTGTTGATTAGCAGCATGAAATGGGTTAATGTTAAAACTTGATCACACACATACATTTTTTAATTACACAGCATCCATCTAAAGTAATATCTTGTGGTTCATCAAATAAAGTTTCGGATACTACTGGGTGCTGATACCCTAAAGCCAAATCAAACTCATAATTTATTCATCTCTAATTAATTTACCATGGCACTCACATAGGCAAGTCATAAGAGTTAGATAGTAATAACATAGTGATCCACCAATCCGATCAGAAAAGCGGAAATATGCCCGACACCTCATGCTTCATGGACAATTACTTGATAACACCATCTGGATATCAATGATGCACATCTACCAATGGCAAACACTTACTCATGAAAACATGGATAAGATAAGGCAAAAAGTTACGAAAATCCACATGAAGATAGCGGTAAAAGCGCTACTTTTTTTGTCATACATTCTGTTCCAGTCTACTAGTTTTGCTATGGGTACAGTTTAGAGGCTTATATGTTTATTATGTGATCTTTTCCAAGAGACGCCCTTAATCCTCAAAAAAAAAGGTGTTTGATGCAATTAAGTGAGTCTGAATTTATAACGTTTTAATGTTCCTATCTGTTATAGAACCTATACCCTTTATCATTTTATCAAGGGGTCATTGATCTGTGTAAGGTCTTTGCGTGTTTTTTCAATGATGCCTTGTACAGTATATATGCTCTGTTTTGTAAGATATTTTTGTTCTATCCTTGTATTGCTACGTTATATATGCAAACACACACACACAACAACAAAAAATGGTTATTATACTCTACTCCCAACTCTGGAATGGTTTCACGCAAGCTGATCTAGCTCCAGAATCAATTGGGACACTATAGCACAGCTCCAGGTGGATTGGGACACTAACTGTAGCTCAACTAAGGATTGAAACACATTGGCATAGCTAAATTGCTCAGTTATCTTCAGAAGATAGCAAGCAAGCTATCTTTAGAAAAAAGCAAATCAGCTATCTTCTGAAGATAGCAAGTCAGGATCTTCTGAAGATAGTAATTCAGCTATCTTCTGAAGATAGCAAATCAGCTATATCTCCCCTTTTACCTGTTAGTTATAACCATAAAGCTCTTCTTATTGTCAAATTCCAATTAATATCATTTAATTAAATCTGATAGAGTTGTGTCAACAAAAATACACCACACACACCACAGTGAGTTCTGTTTAGCTCCTGCATGTTTGCCATCTCGCCATCAATTCTCCAAATACGAGAGTCAATTAACTTTTATTGAGGCAGTAGATTATCGACATACTATTGATCCTAAACAAATATGACATAGGAATGAGGTCATACACGGTTAATGATAAATCAATAGAGAGAATTACCTTCCATTGATTGCGCTTAATAGCAAATATGAAGTGGATGAAGAGGTTTTACTTATAATAAGTGTCTAGCATATGCACAATTTTATCTAATTACAACCTGGCCTCTATATCACCTATGAGAATAAGTGTTAGTAAAGCAACAGAAACAAACCCCTGTTCTACGGGCCCAACTGTCCCATTTTATCATTTTTAATTTGAGGTGGGTTTTTTTTACAATTCTTTTGAAATTTGTACACACATTTTTGAAAATCTTAAGTAATTTTTGACATTTTTTGAAAATGTCGAAAATTGTTGGAAATTCACAAATCTTTTGAAAATAATAATAACAAAACAACAACAAAAAACACTTGACCGACTGACCCTACCTGAGAGGTCCGTTCGCATGTAGAACAGGGGTTTTCCCAGTCGTCTAACTGACAATAACTCAATCATGGACTTATGATGTTGTATTTTACTGTGTTAATTGTAAATTTTCTACACATTTATAGGTTGCATATGCCCTATGTATAAAACATTCAAATTCTTTATAAAACTACCTTTCAAGTAATAGAATTAGGAACTGTTTGGAATTGGTACATATTCCGTATGAAAAGTAGACATCAACATCAGTTGGGAGTTTACATCAAATCAAAATGTTCCACCAAATAACCTGGGCCAATTTATCAACTGTTCACTTTTAACATTTCATGCCAAGCTAAATATCTCTATGTCACGCATTATGCTCATTAGTGCCGTACTGACTGACCCATAGGTTACATGCTATACTCAAATAGCCATTTCACGCCTTTTGCTTCTCTTCTTTTGATCTATGCCCCAGGGTATCACGTCTGATTGAGATGAATGGACAGAAATGAACTCATCATAAGCTTCAAGATGATACACTAGGGGACTTCAATTACAATAAACCGACTGTGAATTGATGGTTGATACGAAGGGAGGGGTTACTGGGATGTGCTACTAAGTACTAATTCCCAAGCAGCTTTAATCTCCGGTCAAAGGATTTTCAGGATATTGGATAGAACGGTGGATTTTTTCTCTCGATGGGTGTACTTGGTTAATTCAGTGTAAAACGTTACCAAGGCGATGTCATAGAAGATGTGTGACAGATGACCAGAAATTGATATGGTGGAGACTTGAGGTTGAGAAGGGTTAAGGGCTTTATAGAAGAAAAACCTAACAGATTTACAACCATGTACTTGGGAATCAAGTGTGTATGACCAACTGTAATATGTTTTGCACTCAGTCTATCATCATATCATCAATGTTCATCTACTGTGCAGTGAGATCAGTTAATATTTCATTCATTGCACCTTATTATCACATGCATGATTCTAAAGCGATCCCAGAAGTTTCAGCGTGAATACAAATCGTCGCTATTCTTTCAAAACCTTGTATGTTTTTCTGGCCCTTCAGCATGTATAAAGTAAAACTGCAAACAGTTATGCATAGGAAGAGTTGCTTTATACATGTTCTGGGGCAAGAAAACTTACAAGGTTTTGATAGATGTGATTTTGTCACTTAAAAATGTTTAGAGCAGACCGAAAGGTCATACATAGGAAGTATTACTTTATACATGCTGAAGGGCTGGATGGAGATACAAGGTTTTGAAAGAATAGCGACGAAATAGATCATGGCACGCTTGAATAGTTGCTGCTTAAAGGTAGATGACCCGATCACATTTTCGTAACACAGAATTATTTCAAACATACGGAGATTTTCATATCATATGAAAGCTCGTATTTTTCTCATCATCATACTGAAATTTGACGGCCTAATTCGGTATAATTACGGAGAAATCGATAAAATAACGTCGAATTACCGCGAATGGTGGTAACCACCGATATAGTTTGTGTACTACTCAATGGGTACAGTTCACAGCATCTTGTGCGTCTAAAATAAGAACCATAATAGCTATGCATCTCAAATTTTGGGACACGACGTTTTTAAGGATGACCTTTCATGTAGAATAGTAAACTTCAAGTTGAAAATCGGAACATCTAACTTTAAATAACTAGGATTCACTTCAATGTCACAACACATGTTTCCTTCGGGTAATACAACAAAGCCCTATAGGCAATCCTATGCACTCCACAAATATAACATTCATATGCTTCAATCTGTCTGATATGGCTGCAGGAGATCTGATGTTGGAAATCAACCAATTTAGCCTGGAAACATAGGTTTCCTGCCACCTGTTTGTTACTGATGTACTTCATGTACCACAGAATGTTAGGTGTATACCTTCCTTGCATTTGATAACAAGACTTGGGAGCTGTTTTTGTCAAAAATAGGTGCCTCCAATTTAAATTGCAACAGGGATAAGGCGGTCAGGATTTTTTTTTTTTTTTTTTGAAATCCCCTGCTTTTGGGACTTAAAATTGCCAAAAATGAAAGCAAACAGTCAAAAACTTTAATACTTTCAATTTTTATATATATATATATATATATATATATTTTTTTTTTCTTCTTTTTTTCTTTCCATTTTTTCCTCCCTCAAAATAACAAAAAATATTCAGGGTCGGCGATGTATTTAGGGTCGGTAGGGTTAGGCCAATCAAACTTCTTTTTTTTAGGCCTAAGGGGTTTATGAAAACCTTACTTTAATTTTTATTGTTTTTCAGAGTAGCACAATCTATACCACTTTTTTGAGTATTTACCCGGCATTTATCATTTGCTCAATCCTCGCGTGTATTTAATTTAGTTCCCCAGCATACCAAAAACATCCTGTCAGCTATGTATTTCTACATTACCAGCACATGTAAGGAAGTATCGGGAATTCAAATGGCGTAGTTTATGATGAACTCATGCACTACTTTCATGAAGAGTATTGATATCATTGTGAACAAACACTTCACTTTTATTACACGGATATCCCTTCAGGACACATACAAATCAAGACACATCATACATATGCTCATAACAATGCCATTGGCCATATCGGTATGGATAAATGTCCCATGCAATGTATACAGACAGGCAAAGTACTGGGGCGAAGCACATTCATGTTATGAATTAACAAGTAGTAAGCGTGTGTATATAATGTGTGGATAATCTAACCAAAGCCCAAGGGATACAAATATTATGCGATAGGCTACATTTTGACGAGTTGCAATATTTGGTGACTGGGTTTAAAGGAGAGCTTATGAGTTGTACATTGTACTCAACTTTCATTGAAACTCTTTTAACTCCAAACTCAATGTTTTCAACTAACCGTATTTGGTTCATAAAGAATCACATTTGGTTTGTCTAGAAACCTTGTGGGGTTTCTCAATTTTAAGAACCATTTTTGCAGGTTCTATGCTTCAGGTTTCCATGTAGAGAACAAAAAGATTAAAGTTGAACCATTTTTTCTGAGAGTGTATACACACCACTTAACTCTTTCCCTTGTTCCTCTTCTGGTACTGAGCAAAAGGCATACTCATAGTCATGTCTTGTTTTAACCCCCTGAGAACTACCGGCCGATTGGTTAAAAAGATGGATACATCATTTATTGCACCAATGAGAGACGTTGTTAGAATAATTGTATCCCTGATAAAGATGGGAGTGAAACATTTTACAAGTTGCATTTGAATTGGCTATTCATATGAGTACATCTTATAATAAACCAATCAAAACCACTGTAAGATAGACAGGGGGTTAATACACCTGACAACAATATTCTGATCCCCACGTAGGTTACAATTTCACTTGTTTTGCAACCAATGATTGAACCCAATTGTTATCATTTTATTCCCATAATTCACGTTCTATTTGTACAATTACTGCACCTGCAGACATTTCATATACTATTTCTACCAAAATAATTTTCGTTTCTAGAACTCATTTTGCTGATAAAGGCATTCTAAGTGATTG
Source organism: Ophiura sarsii (assembly GCA_035610835.1). Taxonomy (NCBI): domain Eukaryota; kingdom Metazoa; phylum Echinodermata; class Ophiuroidea; order Amphilepidida; family Ophiuridae; genus Ophiura; species Ophiura sarsii. Next base: position 11,337,873 of record CM069456.1, on the reverse strand, counting down.
ACCTCCTTTTGACGGCTCTGCACATTTTGTGGGTCATTCCTAATGCTGGATCTGTCTCATCTCTGATAAGTATATTTTTCTGACCATGGTTGAAAAGTTCCTAATGTCAACTTGGTTTTAAAAACAAGATGGCTCCTTTTTTTCTACTGCAGTTTATTGACTCACCCTGTAGATGAGGGTCAAATTAGAAATACAATTAATTTGCACGATGGCATAAGAGATCTTTGATATGAACTACCATATGTGTCGCTGACTACAATCCTGGAAAAAAAAGTCTTGGAACACTTGCGTGTGATTAACGGAAAAGTGTCACCCCACTCCCCCGTACAATGTTGACCAAGGCCAGTGGCTCCTGCAGCTTGCCAGAGTGTCCCAACATTGATCGATGAGGAGTGGGGAAGGAAAAATCTCATTTGAACAAGTTCAGTATATAGGATCGATGGGGAGTGGGGAAGGAAAAAATCTCATTTGAACAATTTCAGTTTATAGCAGAAGACACTAAGTATCAATACAGGCACACAATACCCAACACGCGTGCTCAGCGTTCCAAGGACTTTTTTCCAAGATCGTAGATCATTTATTTGCCTCCCCTTCAATTGGAAGATTATTACCTGTCCCGGAACAGAACTGCTGCCAACGTTTATGAATACCAGCAGCGTACCCAGGGGGGGGGGGGGGGGGGGGGGGGTCCAGGACCCCCCTGAAATAATCCCGTCGGTAAAAACGCACCTCCGTCGGTAGATTTGCGATTTTGACCATCGAAATTTTTTTTGGCCTGTTATGTGGACAAGTTCATCACTACCCCCCCCCCCCCCCCCCCCCACTTATCAAGATTTCAGCTGCTGACAGTAAAAAAAATTGTGCATGTTTTACGAAAAATTGTCGGTACATCATGCCTCTCGTCGGTACAACTATGGTCGGGCCCCCCAGTTTCCAAAAGCTGGGTACGCCACTGATGAATACAGCCATCGTATGAATAGTTGAGGGAACTAAATGAGATCCCAATATCTGTCATTCCTCTCAGCTCCATTACATATCGCCCTATACACACCAGCTGTAAGGCTCTCCTAAATGAATACAACTCTTACACTTCAACAAAAAAAGAAGTTTGGCGAGAGGCAAAATAAAACAATACTTTGTTTCCGGCACTCCATACGTCATTTCATTTTGTTATTTAAGAATATCTAACTCATCATCTGCTCCCTTGTGACATTTAGTTCGCGAGTCCAATTCCAGTAAATTAGCTGACTGTCCCTGCAGCCAACATATAAGTTTACCTAATTGTTTTACTACGCTAGAGAAAGCGCTTGGGGAGGGCGAGTGATGCAGAGAGAAAGAGATAGGCTTTTGACAGAATCGCAAACCCTCGGCACGTTGGATAAGTGTTTATGGCAATGGGCCAATGTTAAATGGGGCCAGGTCCCCCTTTTACCAGATATAAAATTGACCCCCTTTTAATGCAAGTAATTCTATATTTGTGAATTGTGGTACTTTTGTTGATTTTCAGAATTGTGCAATTTTTGTTAAAAATTGTGCACTCTTTTGTGTTAACAATTTTGGAATCTTTTGGATCCCGACATGTTCCAAAATAATACATATCGGTCCATTTTTCTCAAAAAGTGTGAAATATATGGGTTGATTTACCATTTGACCAGCTACAGAACCCTACAAGAAAACAAGATTTCAAGAATTCCCTATCAACAATTTCCATTGCTGCGTATCACTATGAATTCCTTATTAACAATATACATCTAACACAAAAAGTCCATGACCATGTACTTTGATGTTGGCTAATCCAAAATCAATAATTGGTACGAAAAATCTGAGATATACATTTAATGAGCAAATTTCTTCTCCGTAGTTTGATACCTCATTCATAAAAATCGAGTGGATATTTTTGAAGTTATGATAGTTTCAATGACAACAACTACCAACAAAATAATTTCACTAAAATTGGGTTTCAATGGGATATCAACATGGCTGTTGGATATCATTGCTTAAAGGCATATTATGTGATCTTTTCCCGAGAGCGCCCTCTATTCATGATTTTTTTTAGAAAGTAGATTTTCTTGCAGATTTACATTTCCGATCATAAATCATACATACATTCCAAGTTACAGAGCGATACGATTCCTAATTACCTCAAAATCATGGTTTTAAAGTGAATTTAGAGTGAAAAATATAAACTGTCGGTTCACTCCAAAACCATGATTTTGAAGTAATTAAGAATCGTATCGACCTGTAACTTGGAATGTATGCATAATTTATGATCAGAAATGTAAATCTGCAAGAAAATCTGCTTTCAATTTTTTTTCTCGATGTTGAGGGCGTTCCCTGGAAAGATCACATAATATACCTTTAAGTGTGTGAATAGGCAGTGAAAATGTGTGTATCCCTGTCGATGCCTGTTACCCATTCATCCAGATACCTGACTGGTTGAGATAGCGTATTATCCCGAGTGCCCTAACGTGAAGCTAATATTGCCGCCAAATGAGAAACTCTTTTTTTCTTTCTTTCAACAATATACACTGTAGTATCACGCTGGTTACTGCAGCATATAATAATACAAGTTCATTGACTGTAATGTGGACTATCATCACCAACAGCAAACTCAATCATTAAGTTCATTAGAATCAAATGGCGACAAAAATGAAACGCAATAACAACAAGTTGTACGCGACAGATCAATATATTATTTATTGATTTATCAGTTTTTCCATAGACGGTTATTTTTACCGTCTATGGTTTTTCCTGGGTTCTAAGAGACAGAAAGTCTGCATGATGTATAATGCCTCAATAGCAGTTACCACAATTCTACAGTTTAGTTGCTGTACAAACAGGGATATATTGTTTTATGCAACTATGCTATTATTATACTTTTGGTACTGAATATGTGACCAGTCGCATCAAACGGACAAGTTGTTGGCATACATGGTTTTGAGATAGAGGCCAATATAATTGGTAAAATATAAAGAAATAATAGAAACAAATATGCTTCTTCAAATCATATCTTGTGATTACAAATGCTGATTACCTTCAACATGGTATCATTTTGAAGCTTAAAATGTGCTCTTTCAAGTTATACCAATAATTCAGATTTGATTTGACAGACAGTGTATTCACAGTACTTATTTCCCTGTCCAATTAGGCAATTAAAACACACAAAAATTAGCGTCTGGAATTTTCAACAAAAAAAGGAAGTGAGTCCTTTTTTTCTCTACTTTTGTAACACTTTTTAGCGCAAAATCTCCCTTATTAGCAATACATTTTGTGAACGTTAAAGAAAAGAAAAGGCCTCTTAAAATTGTTTTTATTTCATGATTCTGAGGGGTTGGTCACCACACAAAAAAATCTTTTTAAAAATGCATATAAGAAAGAAACAAAGCTGTTTACAAACATCTCAAACTTTGAAACACCTGAATAAAGAAGAGAAAAAATTAAATTAAAGTGGACCCAAAAAGGAAGCGGGTGTGGATGCTAAACATGTTTATTTTTTGCCTGATTAGCTTTGTTAAATAGCAAACTGGAGATTCTTGGTTCAATTCCTATATTATCAATTCAGTGGTTGTCTTGAATATTAAGGTGAAAATTATATAACCGATAGCAAAGATATACTGATAGCAAAACATTGCTATATGATGTATATCCATCACATATATCTTTCTCTAGATCAAATCACTCTGCAATTATCCGCAAACAAGCATAACATCTTTTCATGTTTACCGAACAGTCAATAATAGATATTAATAATTATACCACATTGTCAACATAGGTTCATTACACTTTGTATGACTATAACTATGATAACATATGATGGATGCACATTCATAATTTGGTATTAAAAAAAAGAGGGTACTAGGCTATTCAAACTTCAGCTTAATTAATACCTATTGTAATACTATGCTAGACACATCAAACAAATGCCGCAAAAAAACCAATACATTGAAAACTTAATAGAGCTGAGATAGGGAGACTGCTTATAAATTACAATTTAGCTCAGCCCTTCCTTTAATCACCTCTATTGACGATAGTTTCCGACTTATGTCTGTTTCTCAGACACACATCTTTGTCAAGTGCCTGCAATTACTACATTCAATTAAGAACACATTTTTAGGCAAAATAAAATAGGTTTGTTTCAGAATTCCTGAGGGCCTAAGATTTTAGTCATGGAGGGCCATTATTTACAACAAGTGGGCCTGCAGTATACTATAATAGGTGAATAGAAACAGTGGTTTGACTTCAGTAAGCATTTGGCTCTTGGCCCTTTTGTATGTAGTGTTCTGAACATTCCCGAGGAGCCCAAACAGGTTCAAGGTACGTATTTGCCATGCAGCTGATAAAAGGATCTCCCACTCATAAGAAATGTGTAGGCCAAAGTAAATTTAGCGTGTATCTAGCTCCGAGGCCCTCAAACACTGCTCGTAAATGTATAACACCGAGACTAAGATCATCATGACTGACCCTTCCTTAAGGCTTCTAGTAAACAATGTGTCAATAAATAACATAAGCCTCGTCGGTTAGCCAGTCGGTTAGTGTTACCCATTTGCCTCATCAATATTCATGTGATTTCAGGCGTGTGTAAGTTGGTATTCCTTCTATGTTGTTGTCAGATAGCCAGGCATAGGAAGAGACAGCAGTCTGCTGATATTGGCATAGACCTCAACGGGTAGGTCGCCAACTTAAATCAATCATATTTTGCCTGTATCAAAAAGACCTCTGAGCAAAGACAGCGTTGAATTCAAAATATGGGGTCATGCAAAAAAATACAAAATACATAAGTATAGTTGTGTATATGATGAGGGCGAATGTATAACAGTTGTTTTACATGAAGGACTTGATATAGATGTTTTAAATATGGAAGGGAACCGTGTGGACTAATTATTTTCTTGTTGGTTTCATGAGAATATATTAGTAAAAACATTGTTGTTGTTGATCAACTTTTCAAAAAACCTTAACGTGGGTGTTTTTCATCAATTACTAAAATGACATTTATTTATGGTCAATCAAGAAAAATGTTAGCGCACTTCAATTAAAATTCAGGCAATTTTGACATTGCCCCCCTCCCCCAAATGTTGATACTGGTGCAACACTATTTTTCCTATCAAATTACGCAGCGGCAGCAACACTTCAATCTAAGTTTCTTTCCAGCTGAACTTCTACTGCTTTAAAACCCCCTCTCTGTGTCATTTTAGTATAGATGGTACAACATACACTACCTTGTTTGCCTTCCTGTAGCCCCGTCACACCCAAGGGCTTATGAGTTATGTGACTGAGCTATCACTGCAATCATAACCATTCGGGCCTACCTGTAGGTATTTTACCCATAATCTTTTCCTTGCTACAATCCTGTACCAACATGAAGGGAAAGGTCTACAAAGGTATAACTAAGACTAAGCATGTTTGCAATTTTTGAAGAAATGTTTCATCCTGATTGTGAATAGTCATATGAAATTCACATTTGCCTGCTATCATACCAACCACATGGAGGGTTGCAGTTGGGGGTGTTGTGACAGAAAAAGATGAGATGTTTTGACGTTTGTACTAGCATGCATTTGTCATAATGATTTTGAATATGATAATGAAAATTCCTATTTCAGGAAATTTAAACATGTTTTATTTTAAAAATAACAGATATTTGCAAGTATCACTGGCCACCCGCCGCAGACAGGAGGTAAAGAAGTTTTTGTTCCCTGTCTTGCATTGCTCATCATAACATCCTCAATCATCTATGCATGTCAATGCACCTGATGGAAACCAGCTAATCAATCACCCCCCCCCCCCCTTATTTACGTCTTTCCATGCCCAATCAGACTTCAATTTAGTCGTCCTCTCCTTGCCACAACATACGACCTGACGAAGCGTGAAAGTGCCAGCCGAGACAGCACGAAAATACCACAGTAGCATCACACTTTGGTTCTTAGTAAAACAGTGAGCGAATTCATGAAAGTGCGAGACTGTGAGAAGGAGAGTGGGGTGGTTGATGTTATTTTTCACTCATTATGACACGGCGAAGGTGTGTCTCCTGTATTTGTAGGGCTGATGGGCGCATCTGGTGGTTGTTTTTGTACACAAGTCTTAATCACCAAGAGACTATTGCAAGTGTGAAATGACTTCCTTTTGCAGATATTTCACTCAAGTATTGTAAACTTGTTCTAATTTTGAAGATTTTAAATTGGTAGATCACAACATATCATCATACCTTTAGGCAACAAAAAAATAGTATGCTTTTTTTAAAAACAAATCTTATTATTAAATGTTTGGATATTTCTTTGAATAAATGTTTCATGTTTTTTTGAAAATTCACCTAAATGTTCCTGTAGAACATGTTGTTTTTGTCACCCTTATATATAATTTCAGAGTGTTTAATTTGATAAATATGAGCCCTTTCTGTAATTTAAGTGTTTATAACAGAAAAAAGGATGGTAAATCTATATCAAAATCTAAATGCAGTCATTTTTTGAGAACAGAATAACGGAGCAGTTTCTACTGACTGATATTGTAAAATAAGTCAATTGACTTGGTTAAGAAAAAGACTTATTCAATTTTAATCTGGAAATATCTTGAGTGCCTAAAAAGTACAACCCAAATCACATCACCGTGTCCCCAACACACAAACCTAATTTAAACCAATGCATCTGTCTCCCCCAATCCCCTGTGACAAAAAAACACTGTAATGATTTAAATCACGTCAGTAAAACCGGTGGTAAAAGCCATTCTACGCTAACGAGAATCCTAACGAGGTCTTGAGAATTTCCACCCAAGAGAGATCATGTCTGAATGGCAACCCCACTCTGGGTGTTTGAAAGACAGATTTTCCCTCTTTAAATCGTGGATGACCTGATTGTAATTTACTGACCATTTTTTAACCCTAACAGTCCTGTATGCTACAAACTACTACTTCCAAGCTTATCTCCAAGCGCATGTGTGGATGATTTTCGATGACCCCAAAGTGATGGAAGTGGGAGGACTTACATGTAGGAGGTCCAAAAGGTGTTTTTTTCTGCAATTCTAAACATTTGGGACCATTGGCACCAAAACAGTTTTGCTTGAAATTTGTGCTTTGGGAGTGTGACAATTTTCAACAAGAATTGACAGCCTCGGTAGAAACTTTTTACAGCTCAATAACTTTACAGACTTCGCTAAGAGTTAGATTATGTTCAACTCGATAAATAGCAAATTCAGTATTCACTAGTGCGATAATATTCTGATTGGCTGACTCGATGCCAAGAAGCGGTGAATGAACTGTGCTTAACATTAATTGATGTTCACATTTACAATGATAATACACCACATCTTGTCGACAAGATATTTATAGTGTGAAGTTTATTTCAATATTATGCAATATTAATACTGCCATGATCATTATGAACACAATACTAGTATTTAACAAGTTTTTCTGTTTCTGAACAGACCAGAAATTAAGTGCATGCAAACAATTTGTACTGTAGTGACAGTTTACTTGTATTTTTTACACCTATTTTGCAAATTTCAGAAAAAGTTCACAAATATGAACATTTAAAATGCATTTCTTTATATGGTACACGTCTATGTTACAAACCAAACAAAATGCTCACAGATAATATACGCAACATGCAGAACTAACTAAATCTGACAAATCGCAAACGTACAATCTTGAAAACATGCCCATTTCTAGTACCACCTAAAGCGCTGCCGTAAATTGTGCATTAGGATAAGACTGTGATGAGTAGTGAGTTTGTCAGCCTGTAAAAGGCAGACAGCAAGATGGTTAGGAGACGGAAAATACAACTTACAAGATATCTATTGCCTTAGATTTGAGTCAATTGTTTAGGCTATATTTAAAAAAAATCGTTTGTCTCAAAGCTCCCGCGCGCGTTAGTTAATTGACGCGCGTTAGAAGATTTTTTTTAACATTTTTTTTTTTTATTTTTATTTTTTTCTCTCAAAAAAAAAAAAAAAACCCCAAAGTTTCACCGATTTTTTAGATTTTCATTGATCACATCATTTTAAATTCAAAATACAATTTTATATAAGGATTTAAATATTTTATATTTATAATTTATTTTTTTAAAAACCGCATCCTGCATTAGGTTTTGAAAAACTGAAGAGCTTTGAGACATTTTTTTTTTTAATATAGCCTTAGTAGACACTGGAATACAGAATCCATAGGGGATGTAAGCTCACTCTAACTATAACAGGGAATAGAATTTGAAGGGGACAAGCAATCAGGACACAACATGTAAATGAAATATAAGCTAAAAACACTCAGTTTTATAGAGGATATACCATGTAAGCTTACAGCATAGGAGATATAAACAGGCTGAAGTTTGAAGGAAATATAAGCTAACATGGCACAGAATTCAAAGAGAATAAAAGCTAATAAGACAAATATTTACAGGGCAAACAACATGTATGAGATGTATATGGGTATAAGTATTAAGTGGCTTAACCAGACATTTGCATGTGGGGGGGGGGGGGGGGGGGGGGGGGGGGGGCAGACTGGGGAAACAAAATATTTGTTGTTGTTAAACCATGCTCTTTTACTTATGAGTTAAAGTGCACCTTGTTAGGAGGAACTTTCAATTCAGTGATGGCACTGGCATTGAAGTACACACATAAACACTAAATACCCGGGAGGGCACTGACATTGGAAAAGGGTATAGGTATGTGCCGCGCTGAAGACCCCCCTTTTCACCCTCTGCTGCTAGCTCTTATGACCCCCCTTTTGAGCCTGCATCAGTTCTTAAGACCCCAATTTTATTGAAAATTCACAAATCACTAAATTTTGCATTCCAAAGCCCTAATTCTTCGAACATTTTGCGTTCTAAAACCAAAACAAAAATCAAAAATTTGCATTCTTGCTAATCAAAATTGAACTTTAGGCCAATTCTCAAGACCTACTTTTTAAAAAAAATCAGTTCTTTAGACCCTATTTTTCGTCATAAAATCCACTCAGTTCAGTTTTGTAGCCCCCTTTTTGAGACCCTGGGCGGCACACCCCTACCAAAAAAAAAGGTTGAATGCCCCCCCCCCCCCCCCCCCGGGACTAAATACTAACAGGAGATACTTTAAGTGCACTTCTTGACAGATATCAATACATTGCTCAATAAAATAACTGGTGAGTACCTGGAAATGCTTCATTGTCGTATCAGCAGCTAGGGAAGTTGCATAATGCAAATATTTGTACTAGCAGTGTCTGCACTATGGACATGTTAATAGCACACAGAATTTATAGGGGATATACTTCAATCTGAATTATTTATATGTCTAGTTTAATCACTGAATGATTTAAATACATACATGTGCATGATAAGATTTGCCCATCAATTTTTAAGCGTAATGAAGTGGGAATGCTCATCCAGATAGTTGCTAAGTGTATGGCTACTTGGGCCTATATGAGGGATTACTAAATGGATATGGGTAATCAATGCGATTTGTCATTCTTTATGAAAATGTTGGCAACATTTGCCAACACGGAGGGAACATTTTAGATCTCAGGTAAATACATGGGTCATCTTTCCCTAAAAACTAGCACATTTTTAGGGTCAATTTTCATTTGGCTGATGGCACCTTTCTTCCCAAATATCTGAAATAATAATTATTATTATAGACCACGTCACCTCTTGTTGATCAACAATGTTAAGTGCCTGGTTCCATTCCATGTATGGGGGAACATGCATTGACTGTTGTATTGACTGCTATTGAATATAGATGGCTAGTTTGGTTTAGTGTATGGTTTATAATGGACATCCCCTTCACATGCGCGCACACACTGGCAGGCAAGCTTTTGTTTGGCAGGCAATTCCCGCGCACATCGGCAGGCAACAAAAGCTGCCGTGATGTTACTAGTGACATCGTCTATAGCATCTATGAGTGCAGCAATTTCACTGGTTTTATTTCTCGAGGGTGAAAAAGGCCAATAACATGTGCTCGCGCAGTGTTTTGGGCAGTAAAACAATGAAATGTTCAACATTTTTCACTATTGCAAAAAAAATTGAAGGGTGAAAGTCAAAAAGTGAAGGGTATTTCACCCTTTGTATAGGGTGAGTGAAAACACTGGAGTGCATGTCACAATAACCAGACATCTAACATGGGATTGAGTTTTAGTGCAGCCCTTCAGAAATGGCTTGCTATAAACATGGAAGGGCAAAACCTCTCTGGCCCCGCTCGCCTATTGTTGTTAATGGGTAAATGCTAGACGGCCAACTTACAGGCCATTTGCTAAAGCCCTGCTGATTTAACACCAATCCAGGACATCAATGTGTGGACAGCTAACAGCATACACGCCTAGGCACCTAACACGGATGACATTTTAGCAACGGTAAATCGTTTACACATTGATTGATTGATTTAATTGGACAAGAAGCCATCTAATGGTTGAACATTAACGTCAGTATGCTTTTGCCTAGACATCCCCATAAGTGTCACAAAGTAGTGTTAAACCTGGGATGGATGTAAAACCTAAGGAGACAAATAATGAGTGTTGCCATGGCTACGATAGGGCAAATGTTTTGTTTCCCGCATAGTTGTCTGAAAAAAATCTTAAGTTTCATCTCTTTAAACCATGTAGCAGGATCAAGTCCAAATGTCATATTGTATATATTTTTATCTGCTTTTTAAGAGGGCCTCTATTTACTGGTTGGTAGTTTCACAAAAATATCAAACATTATGATTAACTGTGTGGATGCTTTTTTGGCAACATCATGTTTTCTGGCCCAACAGGTGACGGAAACAATCCTGTTCTACTGGCCCAACCAAGGCAATAATTTTTTCTTCTTCAAATTCAGAATTTTTTTTCTAAAATTGAGCCAGACTATGATTTTTTTTCTAAAATTATGTGTTGAAAACTTTGAAAATTGTTCCCATACAATTTGAAGAAAGAAAAAAAAAAAAAAACACCTGACCGCCCGGCTCTACCTGAGAGGTCCGTTTGCCCGTAGAACAGGGGTTTTCCTGTCCCCTAACAGAACATTTTCAATACATTTTATAGCTTTATTGTGATTTGTCAGGCATGCATATTACTGTTTACAGGGCAGAAAACATAATATTGCATGACTTTTTACAAACAAAATACAGCGAGTGCCACTAACCACAAACATGGTTTTTTTTCTGTGCAGTTTTATCCTTGTTGAAGAGGTAGATAATGTATTTGATTTGTATTGCCAATTTTCTCAAAATTGTTGAAATGGCCCTAACGAGTTCAACTGCCTTCTTTATGCTCAGACTAGTCGGTAATGTTTTGAATTGGCTGGGCGTCATCATGTCATTCCCGGCACATACAGCAATTAAGTTGATAGCTTTGCAGCAAAATGGAAATTAGCCCCTGGTTAAATAAATTGGCTAATTCTGCAATTGCTTATTTAATAGCTATGATTTATCAGCATTTGGTCATTATTTCATGGGTATGGTGATTTGTTGTTCTTGATATTAATGAGGTTTTACAATTGGAGACATAGCCAGCAAGCAGCCAGGGAAAATGGTTTACTTTTTCTTATTGTAGCCACAGGTATTTATAGGATAGTCCTCGGTTGCACAGAATATCTGTGACGTTACTATTTATTGAAGATAGCAAATAAACATTTTACTTGTGTCAATCATTAGACATTAGAGTGTGTATCTGCAATGTTGCTATCTACTAAAGATAACAAATAAACACCTTACTTGGGTCAGCCATTAGAGTGTTCATTATGAATGACTTTGCTATCTACTGAAGATAACAAATAAACACCTTACTTTGGTCATTCATTAGCATGTGTTCATTATGCATGGCTTTGCTATCTACTGAAGATAACAAATAAACACCTTACCTGGGTCAGCCATTAGAGTGTGTTCATTATGAATGACTTTGCTATCTACTGAAGATAACAAATAAACACCTTACTTTGGTCATTCATTAGCATGTGTTCATTATGCATGACTTTGCTATCTACTGAAGATAAAAAATAAACACCTTACTTTGGTCAGCCATTAGAGTGTGTTCATTATGAATGACTTTGCTATCTACTGAAGATGACAAATAAACACCTTACTTTGGTCATTCATTAGAGTGTTTTCATTATGCATGACCTTGCTTTCTACTGAAGATAACAAATAAACACCTTACCTGGATCAGTCATTAGAGTGTGTTCATTATGAATGACTTTGCTATCTACTGAAGATAACAAACAAACACCTTACTTTGGTCATTCATTTGCATGTGTTCATTATGCATGACTTTGCTATCTACTGAAGATAGCAAATTAATTGACTTGAGCGAGTTATTACAATATGTTATCTATGTAGGCATGGGTTTATTATTTTGTGTTTAATCTTTGATTAAATCATGCTTGGATTAGCATTTCGGAGTACAAACATGCCTACCATTTATCCACTTGAGATGATTATCAATATCTGTAGACAGATATACAAGTGTGAACCTTAATACCCCAAGAATTAAGTGGTTTGCCGATGAGTGATTATTATATCAACACTACGACTGATTAGACAGATGTAATAGGAGCATGTTGACTGCTATGGAGGCCACAGCAAGTCGAAAATTCTCAGAATTCTGTCTCAATATATACGCCTATTTGATATATTTGATATATGATATATTTGATTCCTAGAAGTAAAAGACAATGTGCATGCTTTGAATATCTAATAATGTATTTGTTTTTGGAATGAGCCCTTACCTATGGCATAACATATAATCTCTCTATTTCCAGTTCTTGAAAACTAGCTCTCCGACAGGTGGAAATCTAATTTTAACCTTTTACCAGGTAACACATTTGATAAATCTACATGTGAGAAATCTACACAGAGAACATTGGCATGATTTCTCATCTCATTGGGTGTCTTTCCATGAGCATAGCTGTGTGGTTTGGCTATTAAAGATCCATACAGACTCGCGCCGTTGGGTAACTTCCGACGTCGCCGGATAAAAGTTGACATTGCTTCAACTCGTGCGTCGATATCCACGACAAGAGTACGAACGGCCCTTAAATTGTAGAAAGGTTGAAGTACAGGAGTAATTTTGAGGAAAAAAATGAATGGCCAGACAACTTTTTTCATTTAAATTTGGAACTTACCTTTACAGCACAATCCAACAAAGAGGAATGTAAATCAACATGGAAAGAAAAAGCAAAAAGAGAAACTTGTTAGATTAATGTAAAAGCAATGGCAACATTAATTTTCTATATTTTAATCATAATTTCATCATTTAAATCATATGCTTAACTTTTTCAATTTCAAAATCTGGTCAGTAAACAAGAATGTCCTACAGTAGCCAAGTATAATTATGTATGTTGAATAAGCTTTTAACGTGTGTGTGTAGAGTTAGGGTACATTTCAATACATTTGTGGATTTGATAGCACCTCCGTTCAGCTTGCTACAAGTAACTTGCATAATGTAAATGAAAACAATATGTTAAAAAACAAAACAAACATGTATTGTGTTATTCTCTCTACTAAAATTGATGTAGGCCATTTTGTTTTGTTTTTTGCCCTTAATGGATAAAAATGTGGAGAGTCAGTGGGTCTCTCCTTCTTTCATTTTTTCTCCTTTTTTCCCCCCTCTCACTTTTTCCATTTTGACATATTGGTCTATGTACACTGTATTTTATAGTCTAGAAAGTGAAAATGTGACGATTTTTTTTCTTCAATATTCTTTGGCTTAAAATTGATGGGATGCGGCTTGAAACACGCAAAACATTGTTTCTACACTTTTGGGAAACAAAATATACAAAAATATTGACATTTTATGACGTCAACAGAAAGATTATCTAATTAAAAAAAAAAATAGTGACCCGCGATTTTCATATTTTAGGGTCGGTCACGGAGGGCAAACAAACAATTTATTTCTTTGGCCTTATTTGTGAACATTGTGCCCCTGCCCAATCCTGCACCCCTATAGTAATTTCAAAAATAAAACAATCGCCAAGCCAAATGCATACAATCTCTGTGTTGCAACAAACGTCACCATCTCTCCCAATTACAGTACAAAAACAACATCACACAAGCGGAACTTTATCAATTTGAAATGACCTTGTCATCTGTAAATCACATTTCCCTATTACCGGTAGGAAAAAAAGGGAGGAGCAAATAAGGAATGTGTCAACCTCCATATATGGATAAATTGATGCCACATATAGTTAAATTGATACGGTATTGGTTCAGTGGTTTGTTGAACCGTTATATCCAATTTAATTCCAATCAAGGTTTGTGTGTAATTACTGCAGCAGTCGGGTTTACTACTTGTTTTGATGCTCAGTCTTTTGACTCATACTTAATCCTGCAAACCAAAGATGTAAAATGGCATACTGGGATGGATCGCGGGGATGGGGAATGGTGGAGAGGAAGTGACAACATTTTAAGATACTCTGGGGTTGTATTCATGTTTTAGTCTTTGATTCATCATTTATCTTATTTTTATACGTGCATTCCGGGTGTTTTTTAAACCCTAACCTTACTCAGTACTACAAACTACTCCGGCCAAGCCTATCTCCAAGTGCATGTGCGGACGGCTTTCGATGACGTGAGCCTATATAGTGAACGCAGTATACTGCACGAGTGAGTAGCTGAGAGCCATGGCTTGCCTAGGGTGTCCAGGGTTTCGGGTCCGGAGGGTCCCTGGTTCAAATCCGGTCGGGTTGCGGCAATTTATTTGTCTGTTTTTCTTCCAAAATTGTGATGTCGGTTTGGGGGTTAGGGTGTTAAGCAGTATGTAAAAATTGCCTAAGTTCAATTATGATGTAAGTAACTTGATGCATATTTGTTAAAGGCATATTATGTGATCTTTTCCAAGTAGCACCCTCTATTATTGATTTTTACTATGAAAGCAGATTTTCTTGCAGATTCGCATTTTTGATCATAAATCATAAAGATCTTCTAAGTTACAGATCAATACGATTCCTAATTACTTCAAAATCATGGTTTTAAGAGGTTGAAAAATAGATTGTACCGCTTGGTACAATCTATTAGTCAAATTTTACTCTAAATTCACTCCAAAACCATGATTTTCTAGGTAATTAGGAATCGTATCGCTCTGTAACTTAATATATTTATGATTTATGATCAGAAAAGTAAATCTGCAAGAAAACCTGCTTCCAATTTTTTTCGATGATTGAGGGTGTCCCCTGGAAAAGATCACATGATATACCTGTAACTGTCTACACAATTTTGAACATGCTCATTTGCCTCCGTCTGGTCAAGTATCCTCAAGAAGGCTACTATCAGATGGCCACTCAACTCGAGAATAGTTTCGAGCTTAAAATATTATACTGCTAACCCAGAGTACCTGCCCAGATGACAAACTTAGTAGCGAGAATAGCAACACCAGCGTCTAGGTAAACTCAAGGTTGTGTGATTCTTCATTTTGCAGGAAGACCTGGGTCAAAGGTCAAAAATCTCACCCCGGGTTAATATTATGGATGGATTCACACGGAGCACACTCTCTCGGATAACTCTCGGGTAGTGCTTCAGGATTAGATAACCGTAAGATCTTTTCGGGTTAACATTCCAGCTTTAGACTCGAGGTTAGTTAACCATGACACGATTCACACTGCTGTTAACCAAGTGTTTAACCTGAAGGTTAGGAAATTTGATGCTCGTCAAAATACTCCTTTTAGTACATATTTCATTTGACACATCCCTTGGGTTTCCATGCTAGGATACCCACCCACTTCTCCGTTCAAATGGCTCATCTAATCATTTTTTTCTTAGCCAAACCTTTCTATAATTGCCTATTTGATTAGTACAACAGCACTTTTCGCTTTAATTAGCAGTCGCTATATCCTACACCATCACAATTGGTATCGGTTAAACCAGGCATTAAATTCAGATGCCATCATGGGAATATTGGTGTCGATTAAACCTAATTATCTCTGTGATCAATAACTTGACCTATATTACCAATTCCAACATCTTGATATTTAATTAATCAATTCACAATATCAATCAAACCTATTGATTATCAGTAATGAGCAATCAATGAGGATGACACATACATGTGTGACTATTCATCATGGTGCCATTTTTAGAAAAATAAAATAAAATCGAAGTGTGATTTCTCCCAGGTTGGTTGGTCAGGAACTGAATATTTTTGCAAGGGCCTTACGAAAAAGGATCTTGAGAAAATTAAGGTTGTCAGAATTGTTAATGTGATAAAATTAGCAAGTACAATCCAGAGCATGAGCAAAGTGTTGAAAAAGTGAAATATAGACCCCAAGGCGACGAAACAAGAAACCCTGTTGTACAAAAAAAACAGGACCTGTCAGCTTGTGTCAGTCATTGTGGTGTTTTTTTACCATACATTTTGTTTAATCTGTAAAAGCCAACAAAATTATTTGGGTTGGTATTCATTTGCACATAAATTCTTTTAACTGATTTCTAAAAAATGGGTCAGTTGTTCGTGGCCGTAGAACAGGGGTTTTTCTTCTTCTTTTTTCGCCTAATACCAAAGTGGTACTTTACATGCAAGTGTGGTAAAACCGGCCCAGCCACCACGAATCGAACCCGGGTCCTCCCACCTGTTGTCCTTGCAATAGGGGTAGGCTGCAACAAATTTCAAATTTTTCTTTGCCATTATCCTTTTCCATGATGATGCAATGACATACACCTGGGAAGCGGCAGGGGATACCAGCATGACAGACAGACCTCAGTTAGGTTAGAAGGTATGGTTAATTGTGAAATCCTGAAATGGACCACTCTCTATGTAGAGTAACTGATGTAGACCAAAATTAAAAACTACTTTAACCAGTTTCATGACTTATTTTGGCTAGAACACACTACAAACCACCATCTGCTATTTTCTATATCAATTTCCACATCAATTATACCATTTACCAGAAACAATAGTCTTTATTTAGTCTCCATAGCCTAAGTGAAAAATCTAATCGCCGATCAAACACAGGTAAAAATATATCTATATAATAATATTTCATAGCTAAGCTCTTTCAAGGCCTATTAGTCACAAAAACTAACAGTGTACATTGGTATCTTTTGATAGCTTTATTATTATCAATTGAACCCTTAAATCACCAGCTACTTACTCCTATTGTTAGGTTTAAAACCATGGTCAAGGGAAGCGATGGCCTAAGGGATCTTGTATTTAGTATAAATGGGTTAGAACCAGTCCAGTACATTATGACTGTGGATGCCAGAAACAGAGATGTGTTTCACAAAGCTTGATAAGGCATTTCAAGTTAATCCATTACAACAGAAAATCAATCTTAACCCCCTGAGAACTACCAGCCGATTGGTCAGAAAGATGGATACATCATTTATTGCACCAATGAGAGACATCGTTAGAATAATTGTATCCCTGATAAAGATTGGGGTGAAATATTTTACAAGCTGCATTTTAATTGGCTATTCAATTGAGTATATCTTGCAATAAACCAATCAGAACCACTGTAAGATAGACAGGTAGACCCCAGGGGTTAACACATTCCACGCGGGCAGGCAGCTGCAGAAGACATTCCAAAATTGCACGAAATGTTTCAAAAACGTCAACATTTTTGAATTTCATTACCATATTTGGAATCACCATGAGAAATGCATTAAAAATAAGTACAAACATTCCTTGTACTGGTTCTGTCATTCTTGAGATAGGCTTTGAAAGTTTGGAAAGGTTTCTGAAAAATCTGTTTTGAATATGTTAAAACTATAAAGCCGTGTGGAAAGTGTTAAAGTAATAATATGATGTAAATAGATTTTCATGAAACACTTACGAAGGATATCCATGTCTGTGCCCTTTTGTAAAACTATGACATGTTTTGATAGCCATACTTAAGACTTTTAATGAGTATCTACATGGTAAGTCGGTCAAAGTGAGTGGGAAGACCATTACGTTAGGCATAAAGGAGCTGTCGTGCTATGATGAATATTAAGAAAATATACTTGAAAACCTATGATGGGTTTCATGGAATCAATTCTATGCAGCATCATACCTAAGCAATTATACCTAAGATGTGTTTTATACTTCAGTCAGGGGTTTTGAGAAGATCATTACCTGCGGTACATCTGTATAGAGGGAAATAAAGGGTTAAGGAAAACCGATATCTATGGGGAAAAACAACCAAATTTGTCAAATTTTAGATTCTTTTCCCCAAAAGTCTATCTGCCCATTGAGTCAAACCCCCTCCCCAAGTCACCTAAACGAACAAGAGTATGAGTGGTGAGCAAAAAGGACATGTTGTCGGCAAACATAGTGTTGAGATAATGGCCAACATATTTGGTGAAATATAAAGAAAATAATAGAAACAAACATGCTTCTTCAATTCATATCTTGTGATTACAAAGTCTGATTACCTTCAATATGGCCAAGCCTTTTGTTAAGCAGGTCTTGACCAGGAGCCACTTTTTACTATTTTGACAAAATATGGCTCTTGGTCCTATACTTTACTGTGCAAAGTTTGAAAACACCAGGAGCCAAAACTTGGCAACCAGGGGGTAAAAAACTCCTGGGTGCCCGCTTAACAAAAGGCTTGAATATGGCATCATTTCAAAGCTTAAATTATACTCTTTCAAGTCATACCAATAACTCGGAATTGACTTGGGCCTCCAACATGTCCATTTTGATGGTCACGGGTCACAAATTAGTGTAAAAGTTGAAATTTTCGCGCAAAATGTTTTTCCTCAAAAATTATAACACCCAAAAATATTGTTTTTGACATTCCTGCAGTGCATCCAAAAGGTCGCCAGCAAAAAAAAACTATGATATCAAAATGTGCGAAAATATCTTTACGCAAAAATATTGAATTTTAAAGTAGATCAGTGAACAGGGTATTCAATGATCCAGAAGAAAAGTTAAAGTACTGCCTGATTTGGGAAAAAGTGCTTTTTGGAGCAAAAGGTGCTTTTTAAGGTGAAAGGTACTTTTTTCACATGAACAATTTCAATGGTCCAGAAGAAAAGTCAAAGGTGGCATACAATATTGCGTTCTGGTCATTGATCTATAAGTGGGTGTCATAAAAGGCTGAACACAGTAGCTACAATCATAGAAAAAAATGTGTTCGAACATTTGACCCTAATTGCCATGCTGTGTGTACCATATAACACGCACTATATTTGAGTCACATGAAAATCAAAACTTGTTTTAGGTAGTCTGAAGTATCCCCTTTCTCATACCCCTCCCTCTTCCCCACCAATCAATGTTGTGAGGCCCTGTGCTGATGGTGGGAAATTGTGGGATTCAACATTGATCAGGGGGAAAGGGGGAACACTTTACATTACACCTACAAAGTGTTCGAACAATTTTTTCTAATATTGTAGTTCATGGAACCATGTAGGTTGGTTTCATCACGCCCATGCCTTGTAATACAAACCACATGACCAGGTGCCACACACACATGAGCAGGTAATCATAATTGATATTATTGCTTCGTTAAAGTTGCAATCGATCCGTGGTAGAAACGACTTAAGAGTAGTTTTGCACTGGTTTTAAGTATGCAATTGTTTTCTTTTCTTCTCTTTCAGCATGGCTTTTTGTAAGTAATTTATCAGTGCATTGTTTTATCAGAAAATGTATTCTAAGTGAGAACTATCTACTACGTCATTTAGCACAGAATAACAACTTGTATGGATTTGTTCAGAGCCGTTAATTCTCAAGTATATGTCCAAAGATCTACGTCAGAATGGGTAGTTAGTTTACTTGTTTAATTTATACATGTTGGGGTTCCCTCGAATTGATGGTACAGGGTGTCCCAAAAATTTCGAAACCATTTCAAAGCTTTATATCTCCGGTAAAATAATTCGCACTATCAATCTGATAATATCTTTGGATAGAGAATACTTGTAGAAATTTGTTGAGACTAAAATTACAAGTACAGCTATCTGCATAACCTCAGTACAGAAGAATGTTTCGCGAACTGTATAACTGCACTTTCATAAAGCATACTATAATAATTTTATGTGCTTAGGCAGGGCTGTAAAAAGTTGGTAATTTGGTAATCTCATTCCCAGAAAACTTAAGTTGCGTGGGAAACAGAGCAACTTGGCCTAAAGTTGTTGTTTTTTCCACCCCTTTTTTTAACTCAAAATGTTGCACCAAATCTCATCATTTACATTGTCATTTTCAAAAAACCTCCAGCTTCTGAGGAGGGGAAACCCCCTCAGACTCCCCTTCTCTACTGAAAGTCGGTAAACAGTTTGCGTTGGACTTTTAACTATTGCACGTCTAAATGACATCAATTTTGTTTGTTGCTCTTCCAGTCTGTTTACGGCCACCGCGAATTACTCAGATGTACAGATCCTGTTTTGAAAATGTGTCCACCAAATTTCAAATAGACAACTTTGCCGGTGCGCCTTTAACATTAAAATGTTCTCTGAACTCTTTTTGAGTAAGCTTGATTGATTTGGTTTCAGCTTAAAACAAAACAATTCGAATACGTTTATTTATGCTGTAACGCATCCTGAAAATTAGTATTGAGTAAATTAATGTTGTGCACTAAATGTGCTGTATGAATGAATTTTGTTAAAGCCACCTGAATGGAGTATGAGGAATGTGCAACTCCAGTTTCCGGCACGTGTTTACAGCTACGCACAGGTGGAAAGTATAACAATGTATGGTATTGCGTGTTATGTAAGAAACATTTCCGCTCGTGTAAAATATTAAGGGGCCTCAAAAAGGTTACAAATATGGTATAAAAAAATTCTATATGTATTCTCTATCCAAAGATATTATCAGATTGATAGTGCAAATTATTTAACCAGAGATATAAAGCTTTGGAATGGTTTCGAAACCTTTGGGACACCCTGTATTTTGACCATAGTGTACTTTAGGTCCCGGGGACACATGAATCACATGGCAGAAGTGACGAGTGTCCCGTCAAAGATTAGTTTAAGGCATACACTATTTTCCTTTTATCTAAAGAAAGATTCATCAACCCAAACATTTTCATTTAGATATCTTTCATTTCCGACGTTTCTATCTTATCAGCCAAAGCTATTGGACAGGTGATATAGTCCCATCATCACCATAACGACTGCTGTCTCCTTATGGGATTACGGATTTACATTGATTAACCTTGACGAAGACAGAGGAGGATATCAATTCATTATCTGTTATTGTCATTAGACGTTTACAATACTTCGCTATATCATGGCCAGTATACATGTAGCTCTATAGTTTGGTCAGTTCCAAATTGGCGAAGCATTTTTACAACAGCGAATGAAAATACAGAAAGATGCGGGAGCGGTGAAGGCAACAAGCGCACTGCACATCATATGTGTGACGCGTGTTTGTGACCATATATATGTGCGTACGCTTGGATTACTTTTGCGTGCGGACTGCGGAGAGATAAAACAGAATATTTCTCACCAATTTGGAATATGATCAAACTATAGTACCGAGCTGTGAGCGTAGCAAGATGCGACCGAAGTGTAGCTAGTTTTATCTAGTATCAGTGCTAATCCACTATCATGGTTAGTGCATGTTGGCTTGCTAATCAGTCTGTAGATACAGAAACTGATGAAAAATGTATGTATAATCATACATTTTTAAAAATAATTCAATATGTTGAGATAACCAATCACAGATGCAAATGTAGTAAATACTGAAAGCTTATTACCCAAATCTATGCATCACTAAAACACTTCCCACGTGGCAGGCAGCTGCAGACGACATTTCAAAAATTCACAAAATGTTTAAAAAATGTTAAAATTATTGAAATTTATTACCATATTTGGAATCACAATGAGAAATGCATTGACATAAGTACAAACATGC
Source organism: Ophiura sarsii (assembly GCA_035610835.1). Taxonomy (NCBI): domain Eukaryota; kingdom Metazoa; phylum Echinodermata; class Ophiuroidea; order Amphilepidida; family Ophiuridae; genus Ophiura; species Ophiura sarsii. Next base: position 11,316,188 of record CM069456.1, on the reverse strand, counting down.
CTATTATTGGGTCAGTTATCCTTAAGAAAGACTTTGATAAAAGGTTTCTGAAAAACCTGTTTTGTGTTAGCTGCCTGGAAAGAGTTAACATTGTTGAGACACTCCAGTATTTATACCTAAATAGTGCTGGTTGATCAGGGCATCAAGTTAGTATGGTCAGGGTTTGTATTTCTGTTTGGTGTCAGGTTTACTTACTAGTATTGGTTATTATGCTATCAATACATGTTAAGCGAAATTCCAGATAATTATTAAGATCATACGAAGATTGCTCTAACCCACACTGACACAATTCTGCACACTTTTAGTTGATACAGGATATCAATGCTGCATAAAGTAAGACCAAGAAGAAAAAACTAACTCTGAGCATGACTTGTGAGTCAAATTGTTGAGGCCTAGGGGTGGAGCATACTCGCAGAAGACGCTGGTTGAGTTTGCCAATTTTCGCCTCAGCTAACTTAGGGGTTAGGGCTAGAGTTAGGGATAGGGTTTGAGTTAAGGTTAGGAATAGGGTTTATTCTGTATAATGAATCTACAAACTCTACCACACAACCTCCTCACAGAACACAGAAATCATCATTTATGACATACTGATGTTGAACTGTTGTGATGGCATCATTCATCACCCTCATTATGTACATTCTTAACTTATGTACCTTACACACACACACACACAAATCCCCATATGAGGATAATCAACCCATCACAGTTGTCAACATGTCTCTTTAGCATTGAATGGCTCCTTTTGCTTTTCACACAGTGCAACACAGGTCATTACCAAGTTCATCTACATGATGCATGAGGGATGTGGCTGTGTTGTGAATGATCCCACATGAAATGTGTGAGAATCAAAGTGGGTCTTTTAAAGTGGCAATGGCTTTGAAAGTACTGGTATAGTAAATTGATGTGCTGCATGTATGCACTGCTTCTATTTCAGCAATCCTCAATAGGGTGAAGGGAAGTTGAACATATAATACAGGCCATATGATGTTAGTTCTGAGCGAAAGACCAAGTGTCACAATTTTCCAACTTTTTCCCCCTGATTAGGAGGAGTGGACCAATCAATTAAGAAATATTGTTGGACAAATCGGAAAAGTGGGGCATGGAAGTGTGGGGGGGGGGGGGGGGGGGGGGGGGTGAGTTTTAAGAAAGTACTCAGGCTCTTTATTGGCCAGGTTGTTAACACATAGCAGAGTCAAATACAGATTGACTTGCTGTAGGTGGGGGCATCAAGGGCTATAAATCAAATCTTGAACCTGATCTTGAACTTGTGTGGGATCCGTGAGCTATAAATCCATCATGGGGATGTGTTTTGTCATCACCCTGATCCATCTTGAACCTGACGTGTATATACCCAATCTCTTCTTACCAATGAGTGCAAAACAACACTGACTAGGGGTAGAATAGGGACAGGATTTTGCGCTTTTTAAAAGCACTAAAAGTGCTGCTTGATTTTGGAAAAGTGCTTTTGGAGCAAAAGGTGCTCTTTTAGGTAAAAAGTGGTTTTTTTAGTAAAAGGTGCTTTTATTTACCAAAATTATGCCATATGCGTTAAAAATAAATCCAAAAGTGATTGTATTGCATGTTTCCATGTTGACGCATATCTTTTTTTTTGGTCAAAACCATTATTTTTCATTCAAAACTACATTCAAACTAAACTAAGTGTAGAATAAACACTTCCACAGAACTTTATGTAACTTGTTGATTTTTAGGATAAATAGACATTATTTGTTATATATTTAGACAACTTTTGAAAAAAAATGCTGTGTGATGAAAAAGTGCTTTTTTGAGCAAAAAGTGCTATTTTGGGCAAAAGGTGCTTTTTTGGTGCTTTTGCGCTTTTGAGCATTTTCCCTGTCCTTAGAATCACATTCCTCTACCTCTGCTAGTCCTATGAAATCAGAGTGTTCGACCTAAACACATTTCTCAAAAGACAAACTAATTCTCTCAAAAAAATCTGGTATCTTCCTGCACATATTTTAAAAACAAATATTCAGTTATTGAGACCCTCCATTTTGAGAAATAATTGGTTTTATGTTCCAATTTTTCATCACAATTCATGTCTGAAGTGCCTACTTCCAAGAACCAGGATGGACGGTTCTCCATCCCTTTAACAAGAGCAAGTACCACTTTTAACTGAAATATCACCTGATTAAAGAATAGTAATGTCACTAATTGATGAGAGCGTGCTCCAACATCCATTTACTAGTGTTAGTATTGCTGTTGTTGAATAGAATCTGTGCTGTGATGGATAGAATCCTTATGCTGTAAATAGGGCTGTCATCGACATGGCCGATGTCGACATTATGTCGACATCAGCTATTATCTCGACATGTCGATATCAACATTGGGATGTCGATATAATTGACAAAAAAAAAATTCAGTTCTCGACCAGCTGAGAGTGTGGTGTAAAAGGTCACCAGGCATAACCAACCCTTGCTTTTTCAGTACGGCAACCCGTCCATAGTTTCCGGAAGCCCTGAACGAACGCCGAAGTTGAGCCACGTGGTATAAACTCGCCAATCGCCAGGCCGTTTTCTCCGATGTTTACAAGAAACATACGCTTCGGTTTTCGGAATGGGATATCCCTCGGTTCATTCATAAAATCGTCATCACAACAAAAATTGGTGTTTCTAGAAGATTTATACATGATATGAAAGAGGAGACTTTTAAGCTTTCTAATGATTTAAATTTGTATAGGTATGTTTATTTCTCTTGAAAAAAACGTGATTTGGAAATGGGGGAAATATTTGGCAGATTGCCTTGCGTGCGTGCGTGTCTCGGGCTTGAAACAATACAGAAAAAAATGTATGAATGAAAAATTGTAAATGGGTTTTCCCCACGATCACAAGTTCACAACGCATGCGTGATGATGATTTTGGTCAAGGGAAACTCCCGAAAATGGCGACCGCCACACGATTGTGTAGTTTGCTATTGATTGTCGAAATAATGATGGCATAAAACGACATAATCGGCAAGAAATCTGACCCATCAATACCATTGTCCAAGTCTTAAAAATATCGCAATGTCATTCGGGCATAATCGGGCAAGTAAAAGTTGTGTACATTTACTTAGCGATATTCTCGATCTGCGGTAATATTCTATACTATCGCGGACCTTAATTTGCGGCAACAATTGGCTTGGTATTTGGATCATAATATGTCGACATCATGTCGATATCGAGATTCAAAAATAGCAACATGTCGACATGAAAAAAAGATCTCGATAACAGCCCTAGCTGTAAATCCATCATGATGCTCTGCCTTGTCAACAGGACTCCATCTGCTATGTGTTGTGTACTTACAAAATGGTACTGGGTAAAACCAAAGACGGTACAAAAGTTCACATTTCATTTCACATAATTAGGCTATTTTTGTGTTGCTTTTTTCCACACATGTAAACTATGCACAACTCTAAATATCGTGTTATTGAAGAAAGAAGTATACATAAATGTGGTAAACCTGAAAGAAAAAACTATTTCGCCCAGACTTATGTGACAGAGAAACACATGTGAATTTCTATGAATACATCAATTTTCAATTTCTCAAACATCAAAGTTATCAAATACTGGTCATGGAGACTTTGAGTTGTTTTGCCAAGGAATGTTATTCATTTTCATTTATTTTTTCGATCCTAAATATTTCAGTTAAACATTGAGAAATTGTTTTCTTGAACGCTTTTTAGTATTTTTTCTAGATTTAGTTGGGTTTAAATAACAGTCAAAATATGCAAGAAAACTGATACTCGATCTATTATTAAAGAGCAGAGTCAAATGGCATTATTTAAGTTAACACAGACAAATCAAGAACACTGAGAGCCTAATTTGCTAAAACGGATTTTGCCCTTTGTAAAACGGAAAACATTGGTCTCATCTAAAAACCCTCGGCATATCCTATCTACTTGTAAAGCTGTTGTATAAAAGGCCAACCGATCCTCAGGTGTCGCTTGTGTGAAACCTAACTCAACTCTTTCCTTGCTATATACAACATGCTTGGCTATTGATCATCATCCAGTGACTGTTATTGATTTGCTATTACGGTTTGGAAATGGAACTCCCTCTTTTTTCCCAGGAGTTAAATTTTGTATTATATAAACGGAAAGATGGAGGGAATTGATTTAGGGTTTCAGTGGTCTTGTGTCAAGACCCTAGACATCAAATAATGACTTCAAAGATGTAATGGTTAAAACTGATACCTATGTTTTGTGCGAAAGGGGAAACACTAAGAAGGGGGATCGGATCAGGGCTGGCTAGCAGGCTAAGTGAATCGCGGTCAAAAACCTTTTCCGAGCGAGGATAATGCATCTCCACTGCATTGAGTGTGCCAAAGGGAAAACTTGCCATCACTAACATAACGTATAGAGGCAAACATGTTAAATACATCTTTATTTAGACATGGGTGCCCCTGGCTACTCAGCAATAAAAATGTGAGAACTTAACATGTGATGAAGCAAATGTATACTTGTATTATTGATGGGCTCATTCTCATTGGCAGATGATATTTGTCAGTATGGCAATGGACACACACAGGCAGAAAACATTCATTTTGAAGAAAAACTTCAATGAAGATTATCAGGGTCAGAATTTAGAGGAGAATCCGAGAATTCATTCTCGCAAAGATTCCCGCTGGTAAAGTTGCGAGAATACAAGTTGATTCGCGTAGAGATATTCTGTCTACACATAATTTGATTGGAGGAGAATCCATATATTCTTGCAAAATCCTCTGCAGGAATCTAAATGGATCTCGCAACCTTTGACTCAGGGTGGGAAAAAGAGGGCAAAACGGCAAGCTCCTTGCCGGGAAATGTTGCCATCTCGTGTGAAATCCCCCCCCCCCTTAAAAAAACCCCACCAACACATTTTTTTAGATTTTTTTAAAGATTTTGTTAACACATATAAACACCAATAATTGTTTACAGCCAAACACATCAATATTATATAAAATGTTAAAAGAATTGAGTTACATTAGGGACCGTTCATTATTTATGGTGGAGGGGAGGTTGGGTAAAATATAGGGGGGTCATGTAACTTTCATATGTTGAAATAGGGGGGGTTATGTAACTTTTTATTCTTAAACAGGGGGGGTTGTGTAACTTTTTTAAACTATGATTGGGGTGATTTTAGAGGCTATTTTGGAGTGTAAATGCCAATTTTTTTGCGCTTCGCGCACATTTTCTTACGACCTTTCAACTTCAAATCATGTAGGCTACTTTATGATGAGACTACTTTCGTAAAGCAAATCTTTTTTGTGCGCGCCCTGCTCGGACGATCTGTTGGAAAAACACCTATATAATCATCAATGGTTGAAAACATTAGAGCCATGAGGTGTATAAAAACATGTTAATAGCCTAGGCCTATGTTCCAAAATCCAATTTGATTAAAAACGGTAATTTCTTGCATGCTTTTCACCTCGTCTCACTCTCAGCTCTGCACCAAAGCTCACAAGAATATTTCATACGTTTTTGTCTGGATGTTCTAACTTTTTTTCGGGTTATAAAGACTCACAAAACACCCAAAATGTATTTATATGACAAATGTTCCGCCTCGCTACGCTCGCAATGTAGTTAGTCATTAAATTATTGGCCGTTCAGAGGGCACAACCAACGAATCCATGGGCAAAAGAAAAATACATCCCCTAAGTATGTGACAAGTTGATTTTGAGGGGGGGGGGGGGTTGTGTAAAAATCTATTGGCTAGTAGGGGGGTCATGTAATTTTCAGTTTCAGCTGTAGGGGGGGTTAGGTAATTTTGACATACGAGTCTCAAATTTGTCCCAACCCCCCCTCCACCATAAATAATGAACGGTCCCTTAGAATAAAAGCTACAAAATGGATTCTTATATTGACATTTTTCATAAAGAGCGATATGATAAGAATCAATGGTAAGAAGTCTTGTCCAATTTAATCAATTTAGGGACGCACAATTAGATTTTCAGGGGGAGGTAGGAAGTTGGGTTATGGGGATTTTTTTTTTCCCGCCGTAAGGAGGGATATTTTTTTTATAACCCTAACCCTGGTTTAGGGTTTTTGACCGGGATCACAAATTTCGAGGAAAAAACACCACCTAAATCTCCGGGAACCTGCCGGGATTCGATCCGGGGACCCTATGTAAGGCATACGGGGACGTGCCACTCCAGTGGGTCGTTTTTTCATGAGACATCCTTAGCCATGGGTAGGCTTTTCAACTGAAAAATCCTTAGACATGGGTCCTGTTTGTCTATTTTCGCGAAAATTTGCCAAAATTAGGTCTATTTTCGCGAAAATTTGGTCAAAATGGGTACCGATTTTTCCAAAATCACCTTTAGAAATGGGTAGGGGTTTTGAATCTCACACCCCCGACCAAACCAAATCCGAGTACCCCCCCCCCCCCCCCCCCCCCGGGCCTCCGTTCTCAAGCCCCACGTCACAGCCACTAAGCCACGGCCCTCAGCTACACATTCGCGCAGTATACCGCGCTCACTATATAGGCTCGGTTGACTACGTCATCGAAAACCCACAGCGCATGCGTTTGGAGAGGGACTTAGGATTAGCATTTTTAAGCACTCAGGGGGGTTAGGGTTAATATATTCATTCATATTGAGTTTTTTCTTTCTTTTTTTGGCCTGCATAGAGGGGGAATTTCTTTTCTCTCCAAAAACTTCCTACCCCTCACCTAAAAATCTAATGGTGTGTCCCTTAGAATCTCATTACATAACTCCCTGATTGTTTGCAAACAAGGATTTATCATCATTTATTGAGCAAATCAAAGATATTGTAAGATTTTATTGGCACAATGCTGAAGAGACCGGACCTTGAGACTTTTGGCAGTTCTTTTTTAAATAGTTACTTAAATTTTGAAACATTCATTTGGCAACAATGTAGCAATACTACAGTACCAGATCCCATCTACTTAAAACCTTCTTGAATGTTTCATGTATGTTTCTGGTTTCAAGCACTTAAAACAAGCCAATATTCACTTTTGTCAAGAGGGGTAAAATATTGTTACAACTCAAGTGTTGACATTGCATCATTGCGACATGTTACACGCCCCTTGTGCTTTGTTACCCCCATATCCTTACCATCTGAACAAGGGTCAATCACAGGGGTCAACCTTATCAGGTGTATAAATCAATGAAGTGAGAGGGGTACAATGGGTGGTGCCCCCAGGGTTGTGTGCATTGTGCTACTTGGACTTTGAAGAGTTATTGATCAAGTTAGGGTAAAGGTATGCCATTTCAATAAATGGCTATTAACCCTTACCTTCCCAAATAATACAAAACATGTGCTGCTCACCCACCTTCGTCAGTCTACCTCATCCAAAAGGTTTAGGAGGAAGAGAGAAAGACTGGTATGAAAAATGAGCGTGTGGCTTTGACTCTCACCGCAGCAGTCTCGAGTTTGGATTTACAGCCCCTTTATGATCCTTATTTTATCCCATTTTTACATACCCTTTTGCATTTGGGTTAAGGTTTAACAAAATGAAACTATTTATTTTTCTTCTACAAATCTGCAAAAAACTCTTACATTTGGGTGGTTCAATTTAATGTACATTTTTTTTATTTAAACCTTAAAATTTACCTTCAACAATCAGATTTCTTATTAAATGTATAATGAGAAAAATGAGACTTCTTTAATCATTCTCTGATGTATAATGATGCAACTGTACTTTATAGTGAAGGGGATGTTGTTAATAATTGATATCTTGAAGTCCACACAAGTCAATAGACCAAAGGTAAGCCATATCAGCGGCATCTATCTGTCTTCAATGAATCAAAGATATTCAAGAGTCAAATTTATAATAAACCTTAGCCATCAAGAGCACATATGTCTGAGATTATAAAACAATAAAGGAGCTTGGAATAAACCACTCACTAATCAGACTACCATTGAACAAGAAGATAGGATATAACATGTCTTAACACTTTTCCACGCAGCAGGCGGCTGCAGACGACATTCCAAAATTTCACAAAATGTTTCAAAAATGTCAAAAATATTGACTTTCATCACCATATTTGGAATTACCTTGAGAAATACATTACAATAAGTACAAACATTCCTAATACAGGTTCAGTAACGCTTGAGATAGACTTTGAAAGTTGGGAAAGGTTTCTGTTTTGTGCATGGTAAATATAATAGCCGTGTGGAAAGTGTTAACTTGAATTATATGAAAGCAAGTGATTTATGGTATGCTATCTTCAGTAGATAGCACTGGAATTGACATGGGATAGGGCTATGCTGATAGGGATAAGAAAGAACAGTGAATGAATAAATAGAAATTGAACAAAGAAAACATTTTTTAAATGCACGCCTATCAGCACTCAAATGTGAGAAGGTCATAACTCGCAAACTAACATTTTGGGGAAAACTGCGGTTTTTGTTTTGATGTCAATGTTATTGAAGATGTTCTCACCATACAATATAGAATCAATATCATTCCGTTCTCGAATCAAACTCTGTTATATTAAATATTGCTGCAGCGGTGCCTTTTATGGTTTACTACATTATTTGCCTAATAAATCACAGTCCCAAAGGCACATTTAATTTTTTGCTATCAAAATATGCTATGATTTAAAATTGATGTGAAGCACACGTCTTACACGCTTACTCTTTTTTTCTTTCTCAAAATTAAAATGTCTTGATGGTTGAAAGATGACTGGTTAAGCCTGTAAATGCTGTGAGTGGAGAACCCCCATCATGTAATAATAAATCAACACCTATGTTACATGTACCCTCAGGTTAAATTGTATCCTTTCTTAATGGGTACAGGAGGCGCAGATGCGATTAATCACTCTACAAAAGCAATATTGCAATTCTACAAGATTTTAATTTGTTTTCGATGCTTCTCGTACAGAAAATTGGTTTTATTAAAAATGTCTGAGAGGAGGGAGGGAGCTTCATGAAATTATAAATCTGAATTTCATATTCTACTATCAATTGGAAGAGAATATTAGTAGCTTTACACAGATGCCATGTTTCAAAAATATCTTATCCTACATGTATTTTATACAAAATTCTTGCTCAACCCATCAGCCCCAATCAAAAAATGAACAACTCTTGCCTATCCATCCTCATCAATGTGTTCTTTATGAAGCACCATATAATATGGCATGGTTTCCTTACAAGACTCAAGTTTCGGAAGCGTCCATGGATGCGTAGCGGCGGATAACGGATGATAAGCATGCTACACGTGTCAAACATGTAAACTATCCCAGCGGAATCCATATGATCCACACATGAGAATCCTATGGCATTATTCCAAAACAACATCAAATCTGTGTGCGGTGTTATCATGTGGAAGATGTTATACAGGTATGGAATCTGCATCCCTTCAACCAAGTTAAAGCGGGCTTGGACTACCAGACACCAGACAGCCAATTATTCTTGGTAGAATATTTCTTCTTGCAAACTATTTCTTCAAAACTATATCAACTTCATTCTGCTTGTTCGTAGTGTAAAAGTGGGAATTTTTGCGTGATTAATTTTTTGCTCTTTGCCAATTTTTAAACTGTTTAAGTGTGCTTTTAAATTTGTGCCTAGACGCGAAAGAAATATGTGCTATTATTTTCGAGGTAGCTGATTTGAGCGAAAATATATGAAGCTTAAAGATTTCTACTTTTACAGATGGTGTACCAAGCCTAATTAGCTCCATTTTGTATGCATGCACTTCTTCTTTTTAAAACACAAATCCTTCACACTTTTTAAAAATTTATTTATGCTTTCTTTATTGAGGGTAATATGCTTCAGTGACTTGCACTGCTTTCCAAGCAGGCCCTCATTTCGATACATCATAAGTACATACAAATAACAAATGTTACAGTGTTTAAATATAATACAAATTATGATACAAATTATGATACAGTGGAAATATAGGATTTGAATTGACCAAGTGACAAATTTTCTAAATCAATATGAATAGATGGTGATAAATTGTTCCACAGATGGCTAGATCTGAAAAGAAAAGTGTGCATACCAGAATTTGAGTTGATTTTAGGAATGATTAAAGTATTACTTGAATGATTCCTGGTAGTATGATTGTGAGAGTTATGTACAAATTCAAAGTTGGATGATAAATAGGTTGGACTTATATTTTTTATACATTTGAATAAGATAAGAACTTGATGCTCACTTCCTATAAAAGTTCCTCAAATCTACAAACTTTGAATCATAAATCCAATTAAAAACAAGTAGGAGCAGGTAGGCTAGCAAACGAATGTATAGTAATATTCAGTCACATAAAACAATTAAAACTGTTCAACTACCTTTTTACATTTCAACAACAATTTTAAGGTTAATGACAATGAAGGTTACATTGTCAATTTAAATGGGTATTATGGTGATGGGTTGGCAATAAATTGGGCATAATTCTGTTATACCCTACGCACCAACATCGGTAGTATGTGTCATTCTTAAAAATCATGCACTATGAATACCTCTGAGAAGGGTATAACAGAATTACTCCATAAATTGCACAAGCTTTCATTTGAGAAATTGGATTTGGTGGTACTTTTCCAAACACTACCCTTTAAATTCTTCATTAGGCTTATAATTAGCGTATCATTTCCAAACTTCACAATCACTAAAATGTCATATTTTGTCATCTGATCTTTCCATGTTACAACATAAACCCCAATATATTAAAGTTAAAAATAACACAGACAGTATGTAAAGAATGGCATGCAAAATGTTCAGAGATTTTACAACATTTTCATCATCACTACTTTGGTTACGATCTAATTCCAGAAAATGAATCAGCAGTGTTGCCAAATAAATTGACCCAAGTAGTCCAAGTTTATGGTGGAAAGTAGCACAATTTATTTCTTAAAGGTATAATATGTGATTTTTTCAGGGGACCTCAAAATCATGGTTTTAGAATGAATTTAGAGTAAAAATAGGTTGTCGGTGCAGACTCCGACAGTTTATTTTCACTCTAAAACCATGATTTTGAGGTAATTAAGAATCGTATCGCCCTGTAACTTGGAATGTACATTGTATGTACGATTTATGATCAGAAATGTAAATCTGCAAGAAAATCTGCTTTCAATTTGTTTTGAGTATTGAGGGCGTTCCCTAGAAAAGATCACATACTATACCTTTAATTGAGTGTTTAATACCAATGTGTTTTCACATTTAACAAAACCACTGTTCGGTGTATTAATGGACTCCTTAAAAGATGAGTCACTAAGCTATAAGCATCTTTAATTTAGTAACAACTTTAGCGTTGTCTGTTGCCAAGCGGTTAGCCCCTTCATTTGAGCTCACAGGTATTACTTCCCATCCCTCTATATTAAGCTTCAAAATCCACAAATCTGAGATATAAGTGATTTACCAAATAGTTGGATTTAAGAAAGTGTTTTATAGCAATATGACTCATACATGCTATACAGAACTGAGAAAAATAGGTGTGGATAATTTTTAATTGCACATTTATCAATGTCTCATTGAATCTCTATCACAATCACCATGTCCTATTCCAACAGATGTGATTGAATCGAAAGTGTTTTCTGTTTGCGTTTCTCCATTTAATTTATACCGGTATTAAAAAAAAGAGTTCCACATGAATCTACCTTTAAGCTACGAGCATTGTTGCTTTTGGTCATATTGTTTGGAGTACATATTTATCTACATGTACAAGAAAAAGACTGACTGTCTGACCCATTTTTCCAACAATTTTGTGTGTGTGTGTTACAAAAATCGTTTTTGAAAACTTGTGAACATTTTGTTGACAAATTTTGAATTATTTTTAAAATTTCAAAAATTGTTGAAATTCACCAAATGTTGAGAGAAATTTTGAAGAAACAAAATATTCCACACCAACCCTACCTGAGAGGTCTGTTTGCAAATAGAAAAGGGTTGAAATTTAATCCAGTTATTTAAATTGGACATTCTAGACAGAAATAACACTAACAGATTTTTTTTAAATTATGTATTCCAAATTTGGCCAAAAAAGAAATCTATTTGGATTTGAATAAAAGGTCAGATTGTCCGCTTGAATGTGTCTAAACCTGTAACCAATTATCAAATTCTTGAGCCCGCTTCACCATCCCCAGCATGCATGTCCAATCACTCCGATCATTGGGTTGTAGCTATTCAATGTTGGGTCAATGAATGGTTTCAACGCATGGGATATGCAATGAAATGAAATGGCACTTAGATCAATCAAAGTGATTGATCGGTTACCTGTCAAGTCAACTTTTACAATTTCTTGAAATTAAATGATTTTGAATTTTTTCTTGAAGTATCATCTTCAATCTAGAATTAAATTGAGGCTATTCTGTTGACACTTGAATAAAAACACGTGTTTTAACATAATTCATAACTTAAATACCCTGGTGTTCTCTCTTTGTATTTAGAGTGGTAACACATAATCGTTCCAGGATCTTGAAATAAACCCTTTTTGACAGCGTTTCATGAAATTGCTAATTGGACCCCCTTTTCGCACAAAAGCACAGACATTTTGTCTGAAAATAACCCCCTTTTTTCACCTTTTCATGCGCAAAACCTAAGACACATCTGGTTCAAAATACCCCTTTTTCCTATTCCCAGGACAATTTGATATGACACAATACTCATTCTAATTTATTTTTATTCTTCGAAGACATAACCTCTCCAAAAAACACCCTAATTTTTTGAAATCGCAGACATAGTTTCTAAAATGTTTTTTGAAGCTATGTCTGTGATTTCACAAAACACCCCTAATTTTATACGGAAAAACCCCTTTTCCTCGATTTTTGGAACGATCATGCATACCCAAGTCAATGATGACTGAAACCACTGGGTTAAATACAAATAACATAATTTTTTTAATCTCACACGAGCTGCTAATGAATAAAATGCAAATAGTCACTGCCTGTTCCATAAAAGTAGCTGCAATATAACCATTTGATGTAACTCTTACGCTTAGCCTGAATGCTGGCAAGTTGAGAATGCTCTGCACATTTGTAATTTTTCATCACCCCCTTCTTGAAGACAAACACATTTCATATCCCCTCCAGAACCATATGCGCAATGCGAATAGTTGTCTTTGCCAGAAAAAAAATCTCCGTCCCCCCTTCATGTCTAAATTGTTTTCGTGTCCCCCCTGATTTCCTCCCCCTGGTGTAAATAGTGATCGCTCCCTAAACACACATAAAATATGACATTTTAATCTTTAAATAAGATATTTTGCATTTTTCCACTTTCTGCCTCTTTTCTTAATGCTGATTTACAAGGGTGGTAGTGGGGTGAATATTGCATATATCTTGATTTTAGTAAGACTAGTTTTTAGCCCAACCCATATCACTAAACTTCCAAAAAACAGACCTCCACAAACCACACACTTAAATAAAGGTATGTTGGCAAACTGATCAATTGCTATTTTCTACCAATTCTTCACATCCTAGGGAATACTAATTGAGTTGAAATGACTTGGCGTAGCGGCATCATTTATCGTTAGATATCTCGGCGGGCCACGCACGCACGCAGAGGTGCGTCGGTTTATTACCAGATTTGATTTAGCTGACAACGGAAAAAGCCTGCAGCAACGACAGGCTGGGTTGTCAAAAATTGAATTAATTTGAGGAGGGTGTATGGCCGTGTTTATTTGATTTGCGCTTTGGGAAAAAGAATAAAGAAGTCTGAAGGAGTTTGGTTAAGTTAAGGTTTTCTTATATTAAACTGCTTTCTCTATGTGTCCTCCGGTTAAATAATGTAATAAGATACAAAGTTTCATTTGGGTAAGGTAAGAAGGTGGGATCCCAGGGGGGGGGGGGGGGGGGGTGGGGGGGGGGGTGGGGGGGCACTCAACTTTTATGGGGTAGGGGTGTGCCACCCAGGGTCTCAAAAAGGGGGGCTACAGAACTGAACTGAGTGGATTTTATGACGAAAAATAGGGTCTTAGGAACTGATTTTTCAAAAAAGTAGGTCTTGAGAACTGGCCAATAGTTCAATTTTGATTAGCAAGAATGCAAATTATTGATTTTTTTGTGGTTTTAAACGCAATTTTTTTGAATTTTTGAAGGACTGGGTTTTGAAGGACTGGGGATTTGGAACGCAAAATTTCGCGATTTTTGAATTTTCAATAATAAAATTGGGGTCTTAAGTACTGATGCAGGCTCGAAAGGGGGGTCATAAGAGCTAGCAGCAGAGGGTGAAAAAGGGGGTCTTCAGCACGGCACATACCTATACCCTTTTCCAATGTCAGTAGTGCCCCCCCTCCCCCGGGTGGGATTGCCTTCATATATTTAAAAATCTGGAAAAGACAAAGACTTTGACAAGACCACTACGTTTTACTATACAGTGCGACCGAAGCTGCTCGCTTCATCTTGCGTATGAATACAAAGGACACACACAAAACGCTTCGTCTTGCATATGATTACATGTTGAGGACACATGCATCACGCTTCGTCTTGTGTATAAATACATGCCATGGACACAGGATGTATCTAAGCCCCCCCCATCAGCAGTAACATCAGGTTTGAAATATGAAGGGCCCTTAGGGACGCACCATTTCATTTTCAAGGGGGGGGCGGATGGAAGTTGGGGTCGGGCAGAATTTTTTAGGTTTTACTGTTTTTCTGTACATTAAGTTGGGTGAGTCAGGTGAGTCATCTTTTCTTTTTTACTCGGCAGTGGGGTTTTTTTTCTCTTTTTTCCTGGTTGGTGGGCAAAGTAGTTTTTTTTCCCTGGACAGTGGCCAAAGTTGTTTTTCTCTTCTAAACTTCCATGCCCCCCCCCCCCCCCCCCCCCCCCCCACCCTGAGTATCTAATGGTGCGTCCCTTAGGCCAAATGATCGCTTTATTTGCTGTGGGCCTTTAAATCTCTAATGAGAACCTACAACTTTACAAGAATACCTATCAGTTCTTTGGCAAAGACCCACAATCTGCTAACAAGGGTTTATAATATGAATTTCAAACAGAGTACCAGTAGATTTGTACAATTTCCATCTTGCTTCAACTTTTGCAGAAATAGCGCCAGATGATAAACAAATCATAATGAACAAACACTGTATTTGTATATAAAGCAGTTTATCAACACACTGTATTTGTGTCGCCTCACTAAACCACTTTACTATCTCGGAAACCATGGAAATGGGTGTCAAAACCTAATGAATTGGAATAAAAACCGGCAACAGATATACAGATGATGACTGGCTCCACCTGCTAGATAAGCCAGCTTGAGCAACATTCATGTCGCCTCGTTTAATTTTAGCGTGCATGCAATCAATCGATTGATGATGTCATCCATAGGTGCCGTGGAGACAGACACATTTGTCACGTTTCAGCGCATTTTTGGTAGCTTTTACAAAGTCAAAAACATTGCATTATCTGAGTGTATGTGAATTGATACAATTATGCAAGGAATTGTATAAATAGGCATGGTGAGCCAATGGCTGAATCACCATGCAATGGGTAGGAATCGACAGGAACATTGCCTTAATTTTTATTTTTATTTTGACACAATTATAATTCAAAATTGTCCAATTAAAATAGTGTAAATAAGACAATTTCGCTGTAGGACCCCTTGCAATTACCCTGCAGCCTACTTAATTGCATTGCGGGCGACCATTTTAATTACATTCCACTTCTGTGGCATAGGACAGAGAACCAGCTAGATATATTTATTGACAGTATACACTCTGCCATTGACGGGTTCGTCAGAAAGATTTCCTAATAATGGGAATACGCAAATATAGGTATTATGCATTGAGCAAACAATATTTGATTTCCAACTAAGGAGGAATAATAAAGTAGGTCTATGTGAGCGCCATTGCTTATAACATTTTTTTTTTTTTTTTTTTTAAATAAAAGGTTTTAAAAAGTTCTCCGTAAGCTTGGGTAAGCAAAACAAAACAAAATCACATACCTCATAGCCTATTTTCCAAAAATTGATTTAAAAAAAAAAAAAATCGCACAGCACTTAGCTTTTTTGCACAATGTTTCTGAGACAGACCTTCTTCTTTGTTTGGACTAACACAACAATGCAAGTAACCATCTTTTCCAGAAATTTCAACAAATGAAAAGATAACTAACTAATACAATGTGTTTATACTCACATCAAATAACAATGTAGAAAACATGGTTGGATTGGCTGTGTAAAACAGCATTGAATACTGAATAGGCCGCATGCAATAGACCTGATTACCCTCTTACAGAAAAAAAGTGGTTATTGGTTGGGGCGGACCTCCGTCACGCCGGTGAAAACAAATCAAACGCCGGTGAAAACAAAAACAAAAACAAAAACAAATTGCGCAGATCAATCAATTAAGGCAACCGCACATTGCGCCTACTGCGGATCAAGTGCGTAACGCTCAGCGTTGAGAGCGTGGATGGAATGTTTTGTTTCTGAAACACTGGTTGCCAAGCAAATTTGCTAAAAATAACTCAAAGTTCCTGTATGTCCGCCCCTTCCTATATGTTGTAATGTAAGATCTAGAATTTTTTAGCTACATTGTAGAAACACTAGCAGCACCATAGTTGAAGGCTATGTTACATTGACAAGCCTTCATTGGCGGTGTGTTGATAATAATAATATGACCTGACAAAATATGAATTGATTACGCTTGATGAAATTGTCATATGATGAAATATAAAAATTATCGAGGTTATTATGAGAAAAATCTCAGTTGTCAGTTAAATGACATGTGAATGCATTTCATATTTAAGCTTAGTAACAAATTTGTATAGCATTTGTAAAAAGTGTGATATTTTTCAACATTATACAGGGTTAAATATCTCGCAAACAGTTTTGTGTGAATCACTGTTGATTCTGGTAAAAAAAATCAGATGAACACAAAAACTTAATTTGCGAGAATCAACAGAATCTGATTCTTGCCATTTTTATTTTTACCAAGGAACCAACTGATTCTTACAATGCGTTATGAAATTCTGCCCCTCATATAGGATTCAGTTGTAAACTGTCAACTAAAGATATCCAGAACATTTGCACGACCATAACATATTTAAGTTTTGTTAAACTTTATCATGACTTCATCCACTTACTAATCTATCTTTATGTGTGACATGCACCATTTTTTATCTCACCCATCTAGAAATATTTAGGGTGTAGGCCTACAGCCAAGAAATAGACAAGTCTTGTTGCTTGTTAGGCCAAAAATTTTAAAAAGTTGACTTGCCCTAGGGCCAGAGTCTGGGTCGGACGGTCAGATTCTTTTTATTTATTTATTTTATATTTCAACAAGGAGATACTACACTAAAACACTTTTTTTTAAATTTATTTTTAAACAAGCAGATACTACATGTACTCAAAAACACGTTTCATCTTTCTTTATTGTTATGTGCTTCTTCTTTATTTTATTTTATTTTTTTACTTTGAAAACAAATATAAATAAATAAATATCGACCCTAGATTTAATTTGGGTCGGTCGGAAAGGGCAAGTCAACTTTTTTTTGCCTTATGGGCTACACCATTTTCTTGGAGTTCAAACTTTGGAGTCTTTGGAGTCAAAATGTTATAGGGAAATGACCTTATTGCACTTTGTTTCAGTATTTCAAAATGATATAAGGCTCATTCCATGAAGTTGGGGCACATTATGTGACATCCAAGTGAAATTTTCAAAATGGATATTTTCCAACTCTTTCTTCTTTTTTAGGTTCTACATTTACCAAAGTCCAATGTAGAACCTTTTTTTTAAAATGTAACATTTGGTGTAAAATAACCGCACATGTTCAACAGTTGGATGACATTTCCAAAAATCCTGATGCTACATGGACACCATTTCCCATTTCCATATCATTTTCTAATAAATTAGCTTAAGATGTGGTCCAAGTTTCTATACCTCAATTAACTACTTGGAACCACAAATACATGAAAAGAAACCAGATTTGTCTAGGTTGAACATAACTTAACGAACAAGACATCGTAGATTAACTGTTTTATGTAAAAACTCATTGAAAAGTGACTCTTTATTTTGCAATTTGTATAATGAATTTAAATAAAGTACATATCAATATTTGTTTGATGTAAAGTACTCTATAAACCATGCACATTGATTACATTATAGTCATAAAGTAAGTATATGAAGTATTATTTACCTGTATAATGTTTTAAAATGCACTACCGATGCTACATGGACACCGCGTCTTGTAACATTGTTAATAATAAGACTATTCATACTGTTACAATTATTTGAGTGTGAATGGTTTGTCTACTTGTTCATCATATCAAGTAGATACACAGAGTGAATTGCTTGAAATTTATCTAAACACTGTTCATGTAAAATTTACCTTTTCTGTGTACTTAAGTATTACGATGCTACATGGACACCGTGCCCTAAAATATTTGGAACAGCTTGAACAGGTGCATCTTTTTCAGATCAATAGAGAGGATGTACTATGATGTTAACTTTTTATGTTATAAGCACACGATAAAATTAATAACATGGATTGTAAAACTACAAATTACACAAAAAGATAACCTGCCATGAAGCATAAAACATAATTACCTATGATACACATACACCATTTCTTACAATTACACAATAACAATACACCATTGATCAAAGAAACTTAAGATGTCCACTGAAACAAACTTCATGCAGTGTTGTTCTTAAAGTACCCTTTGTGATCTTAGTCTCTTTGCTCGTTTCTGATTGAATCATCCTCTATTATTGATAAAGATGATTGAAAAGTTTGATCACTTAAAAAGTCAGTTTGCAAAAAAATAATTTAATTGCCATGATGGATTTCTTTGGAAAGGTACTAGTTTTTGAAAATGATGGGTTCCTTGTCTTCATCTCAATAAATTCCAGGACGATAGAACTGTCTTCTGAATTAATGTCAAGAACCTGCAAAGCAAAACAAAATAAACCCTATGGCTTAGTATCTTCATGGAACATTGTGTATTGATATTGGAGTAGATTATTTATTCATGTTGAACTTTTTGTGTTGCAGGAAAATATTTATATTAAAATTATGCTGGAGTATTTTATTTATTATTCATTTAACATGAAAAAGAATAGCAAAGGATAGAGAACTTAAATGATTTACAATTATTTGTTTTATTTATAGTAAATAAAACTAAAATAAGGGAATGTTTATTGTGAATTCAGTGAAATGCTAATGGAAATGGTGTCCATGTAGCATTGTGTATTAATATATTTCATTAGATATACATCTCTCATAATATGCCTTTTTTCTGTAAAGTGTAGTAAAATGTAGGCAATGTTTTGAATGTTTTGGGTGATGGATAATTTCGAATGGGGTAATTGTTTTAGTCTAATTAGGCAAATTTTATGAAATGCTACATGGACATGGTGTCCATGTAGCATCGTATTGGTAAGCTATATTATTAGCATTAAAAGAGCAAAAACGAATTCATTATTAACTTCAAAGTTTATTAATGATGTGATTCTACAAAAAAATACAATTTCAACGAACTATAACGATACCCAATGCAAAATATTGCCCATGCTATGCCCGATGCTACATGGACGCCAAATTATTATGGCGTCCGTGACTCAAAATTAATATCATAACATGAAAAGAAATTCTGATTCAGTGTTTCCCTTTCAATAAAAATGCATTAATAAATACAGACATACAAGCCACATTAAGAAATAATTACAATCGCACTTACCATTCACAAAACTATCCAATGTTTACATTTTGATGCTACATAAAAGTCCCGATGCTACAACGGGACTTCAGCGACTGAAACCTTGATAAAACTAGCTCACATGTGGCAAATTCCAAACAAACCTGATAGCTATTGACCTCTATCCTTACACAAGAAATATGAAATGTACAGATTTCTAAAAAAGATGAGTCAAATTGCATAGGATGTTTATCACGATGCTACATTTTATGGTTAGGACACCATGCACACGGCACGGTATACTTTTTCATGAATATATGGAATGGTCTTCATGAAATTTATTCTCATTTGCAATAGTTTTCAATTGATAAATGCTCTTAATTTTGGAAAATAATTTTAAAATGTATGATAGAGAACTACCCCCATTCAGCAATGAAAACGCCCGATGCTACACGTGTATATTTTTTTATGGACACCGTGCGTAGCATCGGAAAGGCAATTTTCATGTTGCTTGGGTGAAAAATCAGTCCAGCGTGACGAGGTGTTTTGGTCAGTAAACTATGAATACATGTATCTTTTATTAATCAAAGCGATTTCCAAGCAATTCTATGATAGTTTTGCTTACATAAAACTCATATTAATTGTTGTGTTTTCCATGTCACGTTTTTTAGCAAAAATGGTCTTGGACACCACCTCATTTTTTTATTTTTTTTTCTTCAAGGAAGGGTCGATTTTTTTTTCTCTTTTTCATGGCTCAATACTATAACCTAGTACTGTTTTTGGACACTAAAAATTTTTGATATACACATAGAGTAAAACAGTTTATAAGCTGCCTAAAGTACCAAATTCTGCAATTTTAACAAATGCCCCAACTTCATGGAATGAGCCATAAGCTACACTCAAAAGAAGAAGCTTGAATTGACAAAAGGGTGGGGGTATTCTTTTTTCATCAATTATCCTGTACTACACCACTTGGTCCAGAAAAAATGTTTACTTCCTGGTGCGGTGTGATAACTGAAGAGTGGGCAGAGAGACTTTATTTTGTGTTGCTTTATTTCGACGATTGTCATCTGAGCTTAACGGGAAGGGAAGTTTCTGTAAGTTTTTTGAAAATATTTCAATTAATGCTTATTTCTTCATTATTTCCAATTTTTCAATCATGATAATTTCTGTTTCATTTCCCTTATTTTTATTTATTTTCATTCCAGCAACAAAGTACAAAGTCCCCCCCCCCCCCCCCCCCCCCCCCTCCCGTCATGCTGTACACTTTCTTTGAATCAAAGAGACAATGTACAATGACCCCTACAGCATTTATAAACACAAACATGTTCTACATATTTGGTATGTAAGTATTTTTAACATCCTTCATTAGACTGACCTTTTCCTAATCAAAATTTAACGAAGGGCTTTTTAGCCGTTAACCTAAAATTATCCCTCACAACCAAACATGAACTGAGGCAAGTCAACAAAGCATACATCACGTATCTCGGCAAACATAGCCATTCAGCCACCATGTAAACACACGACTCATCTTCCGGACGTAGACATAGCAATGTCACGGAACCAAACAAGCAGCGTTCACCGTTGACCGCAAAAATGACTCCCCGATGAGATATAAAAAGCAAACTAAACACACTTAAACCAGTTCCGATTACACTGGATTCTCGCTGTGTGGGATAACAACAACGACTGACGATGAACAGTTTGTATAACATGATGGGGAATGGCAGACACAGCATACAAACCTTTAATACACAGTGTGACAATGTACCAAGGGGCAGTGGCATCACCAGCCTCATCATTTTTTTGGGGGAAAAGGGGGGCAAGACATTTTTTTAGGGGGAGGGGCATGAAAAAAATGATGCGCACATTTTTTTTGTGCCATTTTACGTTTAAATTGTCAAATTTGGTCTAATACTAACTAATTTGGTAAGAAAATGCGCGCTTGTGCGCAAAATTTAGCTTTTTATGCTAAAAGTGTCCACTTTTGGTCTCCAGGTTTTTTAGGCGACGAAAAAAAGAAACCCTGTTGTACGGGCAAACGGACCTCTCAGATTGGGTTGTTCGGTTGGGCTTTTACCTTTTTTTCTTCTTCTATTTTACCTTGAAAATGACTGTAAAAATTCAAAAAAATCTGTAAACACTTTAGCCGTAAGCAAAAATAAAAATGTGGCGGTCGGTATTCATTTGCAATTGAAAAATGTACAGATTTCTAAAAAAAGATGAGTCAGTCGGGCCCGTACAACAGGGTTTCTTTTTTTTTCGTCGTCTTATCAAATTATGTTACTGTTGTTTTTATTTACGATAAACAGGATATTTATAGACTGAAAGTGCAGTTACTCTTTAGACTTATATAATGGAAAGTGTTAGGTAGCATTTCCGATGAAAGTCCAGTCAATTGCTGTGTTGATAACTGCAGACCAGTATTTTAAAGGGAAATATTGTTTGTGAACAATTTTGAGTGAACAAATTTGTAATATTTTGATAAATTGTCTTATTTTTACAGGACAAAAATCTAATAAAGGAATGAAATGGGGGAAAATTTGATACTTTTTATTTATTTTGGAGATTGGAGATGGGTGGATGGGGGTTGCTGAGGTGTGCTGTAGGTTTATTTCTCCTACTACATAAAGTCTAAAGTACTAAAATATTAAGTCAGGGGGTACTACTCCCTACGGGTACAAATATTAAAAGACTTGAATAAATAACCAATGCAAATGATTTTAAAAAAACTTCCACTTGAACACCCTACACATGCAATGTATTATTATAGTGATAGGGTGGATGAGAGAAGGGAAGAAAGAAAGGAGAGAGGTATAGAGGCATGAAGGGTTAAAGGGGAGGGGATACGGGAGATGTGAAGGAGGAAGGGAGGAGGGGGTAAGGAATAATTCATTCAAAAATTAACAGAGAATGTCTTCAGAAATGGTAAGAAATTACCTGAAATTTTTTCCAAATCTGGATTTCCAAAACACATAAAAATTAAAATCTGTAGATTTACAAATCTTTAAAGCTAATCGCTCATCACTTTTACGAACTCAGTACAAACTTATCCTACTTAATATTCGCATCATGTCACAAAGTATGTCACACTGTCCCACTGATTCCCTCAACCAACCATCCCTCAATAACACATTCCATTAGATTACTGCAACCGTACTGCAGCTACAAATTAATTTAGCAACCTCTAGTGGTATTAATTTAGTTATGATCTGATAAAGCGGGCATCGTCTCGGGCCGGCAATCAGAGCTCGTACGGTCAGTCCATCAGCCATGGACGGAGGAGACTGACCTGTGTCTATTTATTGGGAGTGTAGTATTATATTTAGTACAAATTAGACATACAGTTATGGTATGTCACTGTCTATTTCAATTTAGACTTGAACCTCAAAAGGTGGATAATGACAGGCATATGTTTATTGTGGTCACTTTTTCAATATAAGTATCCTTTTAAAGTTCTAAGATAACGGTGACTTATTAAGATTATTATGTTAGCTAATTTTTCAAGACAATTTAAGGGGACATTTGGAGGGGCAAAACGTTTTCAAGGCCATATGAATTGAATTATTTCCTATGTACACCATCAATTGTGCCAATTTAACTATAGAAGTTCTTCTCCGATTCAACTTACATTAAGAACAGATCCACTGACACAGACCACTAACGGGCTTGTCATTTGCTGTCCCGGCTCCTAGGGACCCAGGCGTTGCCAAAAAAATAGCCGGGACTTTAGCATTGTTTAGCGGGGGAATACTCAAAATGGGTGCCCCGATACCCGGGACAATAGCCGGGGTTTTAGCGGGGATGTACAATTAAGCAGCCCGGGCCCCAGGGCTGTCGTACCGAGATGTACCCCGGACTGTTACCCCACTGTTACCCAATGTTTTATGAGCCAGGGCTGTGACATTTTGCTTGGCTGTCACGGGCCGGGACTGTACCCGGGGTTGTTCCGATATTTAGTGCCCCGTACCCCCGGGACAGTATCTGGAGATAGCGGGGGATATACACTTTCGACAAAGTAATTTCCCCCGCTAAGTCCAGTTCCCCAGGAGCCGGGACAGCAAGTGACAAATGTGCATAACTATGTAGGTTATGCAAGAGTTTTCTACTAATAAGGCGACAAAAACACACCCACCCTGTTCTATGGGCCCGTTCGACCCATTACAATTCTGGAAACATTTTGGGAACATTTTTCAAAAGTTATGAATATTTTGAGAATTGTTGAACACTCAATTTTTTTTGGAAAAAAAAAACGAAAACGAAAAAACCCACCTGACAGACCGCCTCTACCCGAGAGGTTCATTTGCCTGTAGAACAGGGTTAACTACAAATGAACGCATTTCCTATCATAGCAAAGACTCAATTCACCTACAAGGATCCACCATTTGCAAGGAGAGCCTTGAACTGATACCGACCGCATTGCATGCATTGAATGGGACTATTCCATAACATTATGTATTCGACCCTCCCTGCACAATATGATGGATCACACAGTGAGACATTGTGAAATGATACAACAGTTTCATTCAATCAAATTCCAATTCGAGGCTCTCCTCGCAAATGGCCGATCCAGGCAATAGGTGAATACTCTTTGAAATTACAATTTAGTCCATTGTATTTAATTCAAATTTAGGACATCCTACCTTGCTTAAAACATTGGCAACCCTTCCTACATATTTCCCCCTCCCAGACCAATTCTACTATTCAATTCAAATAATTCAACGCTTTCTGTGCAATACTCAAGATGTCCATCCTTGCACTGGTTATAATATAAATTCAATGAACGTAATCAATATCCCGCAATCAATTCTATCATCATGTCATTGTACTCTCTAATTCATTCTCAAAGCTGTCATATTCTGCAGTTTTGCCAAACCCACATTTTAAGTAACCATTTGGGTTAATTTTATAGGGGAAAAAATGCATGGGTAGAATTTCGTAACCAACCGATCCGTTAAGATTCTTGCGAAAGGATTTTGAGAGAATCCATGGATTCTCGCCAATTTTGAGAATCCATGGATTATTGCGAAATTAATGAAAATAATATCAAGAATAAGGCTAAAAGCTTGCACAACTGCCAAATTTGGCATGTTTGTTGACTAAGGGTCAAATAACAGTCATCTAAGGTCCTGTTTTGGACTTTAAAAAAAAAGGTGTTTTTTTTGTTTGTTTGTTTTTGGGCGCGAATTTATATGGATTCACGCGGAAGTGATTTTACGCGAATCTTCACGCGAATCGATTCGTGGATTCGCGCTGAAATTCTACCCCTGAAATGCAATTGAAATGACATGTAATTGATCATGCAATTCTGTTAACATTTTCTAACTGAAATAATTGAAGCCAATGTTTAAGAAAAATGTTGCTACTTGTTTTAATTTCCATACCGGTCTATTTCAAAATGGTATGAACAAGTGTTAAGGACAAACAAAGAAGATTGTTTGTCTCAGAAGCCTGCCCGCATTGGTATGTGAAATTATCGAGCTACGGCTTTTGATTTTATTTGATTTGATTTTGTTGTTGTTGATTTTTTTGATTTTTTACAACAAAAAAAATAAAAAGGGTCTCTGTAAGCTTGGATCAGGCCTAAAAAACCCTATTTTAACCGCCGACCCTGAACATTTTTTTCTTTTTTTTTTTCTTTTTACATTTTTTCTTCTTTTTTCTTTTGTTTTTGTGTGAGATTTTTTTTATTTTAAAAATGTGTATTTGTGCCATTTGTTTATGTCTGTATGGTATATGTGTGCTGGTATATAAAATTTCATAGACGTTTTATAGATTAAAAAAAAAGAAGAAGACAAATCCGACCTACCTACCTTATTTTTCTTCTTCTATGTTACGCCAATCAAACTTCTTCTTTTTTAGGCCTTAGCAACAACAACAAAATCGCATACCTCATAGCTTTTTTTCTGGCCTAAGTGGAAAAAGCTCATTTCAGTACAAGAGACT
Organism: Ophiura sarsii; assembly: GCA_035610835.1. Taxonomy (NCBI): domain Eukaryota; kingdom Metazoa; phylum Echinodermata; class Ophiuroidea; order Amphilepidida; family Ophiuridae; genus Ophiura; species Ophiura sarsii. The sequence goes on along the minus strand of CM069456.1, from coordinate 11,290,738 downwards.
GCACATGCATTTCATTCACAAACACCCACGAACCATTATAAAAAAATGCAAGTTTTTATTGAAAATTTGGACATTGTGTAGGTCTACATTGTATGAATTCCAAGAACAATAATACTTTTTTCTGCCAGGGTACGGGAGGTGGCAGTGGCACCCCCCTCCCCATATGCTCCTTGATTCAAGGTTTGTCAACATCCCCATAGTTTTCAAAGTGGTTGTAAGGACCAGTTGTTCACCATCTTTGTTATTTATACATGTATCAATATTTTGCCTCTACATTAATATTTACAAAATAACATTGACAAATTGTTTATCAAATTCTAGATAACATTTTGTGAGAAAATCTTTACATGTTTTCGCTCCCACTCGCAGCAGCATTCTTAATGTGACTTTATGACAATGTTCCCATCAAAATTGAAACATTATTTTGAAATTCTTATCTACGAAAAATTCAAGGTGATGATATGATTTAAAATAAAATTTCAGATGCCAATCTTGAAGGATTGTGATATTTCCATAAATTGTTAACAATTTGTTGGTTGCAGTTTACCTTCTCCAAAAAAGAAAAAATATATAATAAGGCGAGGGAAAAAACACCCTGTTTTACGGGCACGACAGACCCACTTTTTGCATATTTCAAGAATTTTTTTCTTCTCAAATCATGTAAAATCAGCCCTTTGCTTGCCGAAAAATTGGTCGGAAATATTTTGTTCACATATTTTTAAGATAAATCAGGATTTTTGCAGATTTTGGTGACATTTTAGGTAAAAAAGATAAATACCTCCCCCACCGACCCTGACTTGACAGGTCTATCTGGGGGGGGGGGGGATTCGTTGCCTTAGGTTAAAAACACACACAAAATCAGGTCAGGTCATTTATCATAAAAGAATACCATTTAATCTGTAAAACAATTCCGAAAACCTATTCTAGTATAAGTAACTCTTCTTACAAAATTTACAGCTCTAAATAAGCTGCAATAAGAATTAAATTTAGGTTGACGGTCCAGTCTAGAAATTAAAGCACTTTAGAATCAAGTTTCGTCTATACATTCAATTATATCTTGTCCCTTGTTTGTGCCGTTTCCCCAATTATCGTGTTAGTAGACGAACACAAACACGTCATGACTCAATCGCAGCGGTGGCACACCAAGGTTTCATCAGTGGCGCTTTTGAACGTAACTGGTTTCATTATGTCCCACTTATTTTCTATAAAATTGGGCATAAAATATAACTGCTCGTTTGGTATAACAGCTACAAAAGTTTGACTAACCGGTTGGTCGGCATTTTGATTGTTTTTACTACTGTAAAAGCGTAAATTTTCGCGCATGTACATTTTCGTGCTTTGCACATTTTGAACAATTTTTCTTTGTTTTTATTTTCTCATTTTAAGCTTCCTATACAAAGAGCTACATACAAAATGAATGTATTTGCGAAAATTTCCACTTTTACAGAACATCAACAAAAGTTCATTAACGGCAAAAATCAATTGGTTACAAAGACATGAAGTTGAGCCATCTCTTTTATTGTCAGAATTTTAAAAAAGACCTTTGGTCTATGGGCCCTACCAAAACATTTTTCTGAAATTTAAAATCTGATTATTTTTTTTTATTTTGAAAGTTATTGATTGATATTTACCAAAAAGTTCATGAACATTTTGAAGAAAAACAACTACAAAAACGCCCGGCCGATAGACCCTTCCCGAGAGGTTCGTTCGCCCGTACACTGAACAAACAAGATTTTAGGCCTTCATTCTCTAACCCACCAGGTGAATGAATTAGTGGCTTTGCGGTTCCTTCCGTTGGTACAAACGGACTGTGAACAGGTAACTTAATTTGGTGCGCCATGGTGCATGCAGATAACTTTTCTTTAAAAGTTTTAATATAATTTTGAAAAAAATTACCCTTTGGTGGGTTTTTTTGTGTGCATTTTTTCTTCTTCTTTTTTCCTATAATATCATTAAACCATTTTCTCTTTGGCCCAAAATTACCCAGGATACATACCCTGGTCATTGCTGTGCATGACGCAAGCCACTTGTGTTCCCAATACAATTTGTTTTCTCCTTTTATAGAATTGTGCATTAAGCCAACCCTTTGACAAAGTGCGCTAATTGCTGTTAGTTTGAAAATGAAATGTGAAAATGTTCTGGCTAAGACATTCTCGTCTCTATGGTTTCGAGCTATGTAATTTAAAATTGGGGACTAATCATGCCAATTTGGTTCTGAATATACTGTAATGTAATAATAATAATAAGGTGGATTTATAATACGCACTAATCCACCAAAATGGTGCTCGAGGCGCGATACAAAAAATAACTTACATTACAACATACATTTTAAAGTACAACTTAATCTACAATAATTTAACTAAATACAACTTAATAGTATAATAATTATGTCAATAATGATATCATAATTTGTGACATACACAAAAAATTAAATCTACAAATACATGTAATACTACTAGTATTTGAAATTTAAAGAAATATAGCCTATTTATATGTAACCAAAATATACACTTTGTACATCACAAGCTGGTACTCTGTAGCAGGTCCCATGTTATCATATCGGTCAGTTCCAAATTGGGAAACCTGCTTACTGGAGCGCATGAATTCAGAAGAGCGCGGGCGCGCAAAATGCTTGCATGGCTCAACACGGCCTATTATGAATCGTATGCGTGACATTTGCGTATACTATAATTTCGCATGTACGCTTGAATACCTTTTGTGCGCAGAGATAAAAAATTGACATTTCTATTAAAACAACAATTTTTTTAATTTCAAACTTGGGTGTTGCAGGCCAAATGGTAATATCATGAATCCGTTATTCATTTCATTCATGCAAGCAGATATAACTCTTTATGTATCAATGCACACTTTGTTGTAAATGATCTTACTACTTTAAATGCTAGAAATTTATAAGCATTATACTTGCTTAATGATTCGCATTAGGCAACATGCAAGGTTAGCCTGGCTGCTGCGACTTTGCGTCCCCAAGAGTAAGTGAGATTTAACAGTTAGACAATTCAGTGTTTTCATGATGATAAGCAACTATAACTAGTGTGGGGATGAATCCAGTCAAGCTTTGAATAATGACCAACGAGTGGGCAATTTTCACAAAATTGTTGCCTGCCAAGTGTTATGGTTTTTGGGTAACTTTACAGCTTCTACATGGGATAACCGATTTATGAAAACATATTACTAACTGGGAATGATGGGTATCATTAACCTAGGGACAGGGATTTTGCACTTTATGGAGCAAAAGGTGCTTTTTTAGGTAAAAATATGCCATGCATTAAAAATAAACCCAAAAGCGCGGCTCTGATACGCTTTTTCATGTTGACATGTTTCTTTTTTCATTCAAAACTACATTAAAACGAAACTATTGTGTAGAATAAACACTTTCACAGTTATGCAATATGTTGATTTTTCGGTTAATGGACATTATTTGGTGCTTTTGTGCATTTTTCCTGTCCTTACATTAACCCTTGGGAAAGGGCGTAGGACCTATTTTTCACCCACATACATGTTTCAGGCTGTAGAATTCGCTAGCGTTAGAATATCCATTACCAGGTCAACTGGCTCACGCTAACTTTGTTACTAATATGAACCACTAATAACATTGATCATAACACAAAGCATTGGCAATATCATAATTTGTAATTACAGATGTATGGGTCCAGGTTTGAACCAGTAACTATGATGAGTTACAAATGTGCGCTTTACATCAACGAATTGATCTACAGGGTGGTCCAAAAAAAACTATACCCAACTTTGGAGGCCATTTTCTCCTAGATTATGAAATATTTTAGTAATTTGGTTTGCATATTATTAAAGCATATATCGTTGAGCATTATTGGTGAAAATAGGGAAGATATTACATTAATATTTTTTGAGATATTGCTATTTTTAGCGAGTATGTGTAAAAATGGCTTTTCCACGGGAGCTGTCAATGCATCAACATGTTTGAATATGATATGACACAATAATGTAATAACGCGATAGTCCTTTGACAAATGTTTTTGCTTCTTTAATCCTTAACTGCTTATAATGGGTCTTGGGTCATTACATTATTGTGTCATATCATATTGTCATAAAAGTGCATATCATGTTGATGCATTGACAGCTCCTGTGAAAAAGCCATTTTTACACATACATGTACTCGCTAGAAATAGGAATATCTCCAAAAATATTAATGCAATATCTTCCCTATTTTTACCAATATTGCTCAACGATATATGCTTTAATAATATCCAAACCAAATTACTAAAATATTTTATTATCCAGGAGAAAATGGCCTCCAAAGTTGGGTATAGTTTTTTTTGGACCACCCTGTATATTGCCCATTCCATAGATTGTACTTGGCTTGATAATAGAATGGGTCACAAGCCAAACCCTAGTGGTCACCTGATTGGGGTGGTGGTCAGGGATCCTTTGAACTAGAGCTACATTGTAGCCACAGACCTGATCTTAACAAACCTATGAATAACATTTGACTTGCCCTGGAAACCTACTTCTAAGGCGTTGAAATCTAATATGTCTCACAAACATAGAGAGGAAGACATGCGCTGTGATAGAGCTCCGCAGGTTGCACAAAAACAACATTCTCTCAGTTATTCTAGGTCTTAGGTTGGCAAAATATTTTGACATTTCTAACCAAATTGAAATAAACTTGGTGTCCCTCTTGGGATAGTGGTTTAGTTGAAAGGGAGTTCAATCCTCCTTGATATCCGCCTAAGGTGTACAATTTGATTTTAAACTTATTTGCCTATCAGTGGCAGGATCTTATAAATAAACACCAATAACTTTAAATTGTTATTTAAAGCAAATTTATGACTTTTTCACTCTGATTCTTTGAAAATGTGCATGGAATAAATAACACTATACCTACTTTTTGTGGGGGTACGCAGCAGTAGTGTGCTTTTTTCAAAGCTTGTTGTTGAATGCAAGACACGTGGCACAACAAGTGAACTTAATGCAAAAACAGACAAAAGTTACTTGTTTTGTTAGCTCAAGAAAAGAAGAAAAAATCACAGAAGTCTTCAATTTGCACAAAATATGGCTGCTTGGTGCAGAGGGTATTAAAATAACTACACATAGAAAAGAATTACTACCTAACTGTATTGATGTATGTTGATCCCTGAAATCATTATTAAAGCTCGGAGGCCATTTAGTAATCCATTGACATCATTAACAATCGAAATCCTTTGGCCTCAGAATTGAAAAATGTAATCTGATTGGATAAAGATTTAATAAGCAGGATTTAATAAATTGTGTCATTGTGCTAAATACAGCGGTTGAAGGGGAAATTATTTGACTTTTTGATGTCAAACAAATTGTAGACCTACTTGCTTTGCCCCCCCCCCCCCCCTCTTTGGCATGGCCACCCCTACTTAATCATCCCCACCCTGACAGCATTTTTTTTACAGAATAAAGCAAAATTCACTATAAAGCAGTATAAATATGTTTTCTAAACAAATCAACTAATTTTATTCAAGTAACCCTAACTCCCTAAGCGTGTTATTGACGAATAAACTAGTATATTAGGGAAGGAAAATCGGTCTAATTTTTTTGGGAAAGATCACTGTTTGCCCGCTCCGGGAATCGAACTCGGGCCGCCGGCGTGGAAGGCGGACACCTTACTGATTGCACTAATGCGAAACCATTTGACAACTCGCCGCATCGTGCCAAGAGATAGAATCGTGAAGCATGTGGTACAGCAACTATTTGCTGTGGCCTTTTGTGGCACCAAAAAAACGGCTGATTTTACATGATTTGAGAACAATTTCTCTATTTATTTATTTTTAATCCAAAAATCACAAAAAGTGGGTCGATCGGGCCCGTAAAACAGGGTGGTTTTTTGTGTCGCCTAAGGAGACAACTAGTATGACGTGGCTGATGAGTATGAGGTGTATCCTTGTAGAAATGTATAACTTTACTCACAGGGTTGTCACTAAGGCGGTTGGTGGCGGTCGGGAGGAGCCGGCACTCGCGATTGCCGACCGGCACTCTTAAAAAAAAAGGGTAAAAAAAACGGCACTAAAATTTTTTGTATTTTTTTTGTATTTTTTTGTTATTACAATTTGTGGATAAAATCATTAAACTGCCTCATAAAACAAGAAATTATGTGGCAAGAACCCTCAAAGTGCATTAATAACCCCTAAAAAACCATTAAGAATGCCTCTAGACCCCATGTCATGATCCACTGCACTTCGTTTGCAACACTTATTCCGTTCGCCGTCAGTAAAATTAACCGCCACTAAATTTTTGCTAGTGACAACACTGTTTACACATATGGCAGCCATTGCAGATATGGCCTTGTGGCTCCAAACCATTGATTTCTCAAGTGTTTTTTACCTCAAACTAAAAGCAATCAACTGCGTATGTACAGCATGTCTAGTGGTTGGAAAGTTTCTACTAACACCAGATTTTAATGTTTGGTATGGTTTGTTCTACATTTTAATAATTTTGATACACATTCTGAAAATCTAGAAGAGCAAAACATAACTGCCAATCATTAAATCAATAATAAGGTAAGCTATAGGTCTTATAACCAACGAAAAATAAGCAAGTTTACAATACAACCCGCCTTAAACTGCAACTTCCATCCATTGAAAAGGTGTGGCGGTAAGTAGTGTAATCAATTATAACAATTCCCTGAAATACGGAAACTACTTATACACCCCCAAGCTAAAGCAAGTGTTATAATCTTATTATGTTGATAATTCACACTGTAAACACATCTTTGTGTATAAATATAGGTCCATTCTTACCCTGGCTATTCATGATTTCCATGCTGATAACCCACTCTTCCAAGCTTTTATTTTCACAACAAAAGTATGCTATTTAAGCATAAAATCTTTCCTTTCCTCTCCCCAGCTGCACAATTCCATTGTGGATTGCACAATTCATTCAATTCATCTTGTTAATCATTTGTGCTAATGTTATAACTGTCTTGTCAAACAGTTACTCATTATTGTTTGCTAAGTGAAAACATATTGTTTGTGTACATGGCCAAATTGAGTTTACTGATATTGATGATATTGGTGTTAAGAAGATGGTATTCTTGTATTTACCATCATGGTAAACTATTCTGTCTTCCATCTCCCATTGTCAATCAATTCAATCCATTATGCACTTATCAATTGCAAGCCCGGCCCCCGGGGACCCAGGGCATGGCGGGGACCATGTGGGGACCGTACACGAGTGTACAAAAAATGATGCCCGGCTATGCGGGGGAGTGTACGCGGACGTACAAACTGTGCCCCCGCTAGCCGGGGCGTGTAGTGGGGACGTACGCTAAGGTACACAAATGTACACCCCGGGCGCTTGCTATAAATAAGCTAGAGATGTGATGCGCTTGACGAAATAAGCCTAATAACACATAGGGAACACATAGAAATGCATTCCGTTATGGTTGCAGAAAGAAATAAGCGACCTTGGGATTGTAGCCGGGTGAATACTCATTGTCCTGAGAAATAGTGGCCGGGACTGTACACTTTGTCCCGGCCAAGGGGGGCTGGGACTGTAGCGGGGATGTACAAAAAATGGTGCCCGGCCCTGAGGGGACCGTACACGATTGTACCCGGGACGTCACATGGGTAGTAATTTGTACGTCCCGGCCCTAATCCCCGGGTCCCCCGGGCCGGGGATGCAATTGATAAGTGCATTATTGTTAAGATTATTATTTACCACACACCTGAGCCTGTCATGTTAGTAGACCTATCCATATGTCAATAATCCTGTGTATTTATCACTATTTATTCAATCACTTTAAGTGATTCTAACAAAATAAAATGCATTAACAGGGTAAATTTTAATGAACCAAAAACAAGTTGAATTGAACATACATTGTACGTTGTAAAGCCCAGGATAGGATTTGGTGCACTCAAAGAGGCTTAAAGGCTTACTCAACCAAAATTAATACCAGCACAGCAAGCACAAAAACTCACTCAGAATGATACCTTCCAAATGATTTACGTATTTGGGATCCGGGTTGACATGAACAACTCTGACCAAACTTTACCCATTTTTCATGTCACAAAAATTACATTTTTACATCAGCTTTATAACTCGGACGACATACAAATAAATCAACAAAATGTGTTTGCATTTTGTTTTTGATAATTTCATGAAATTTAAATACTGTAAAACAAGTTAATTTCGCGAGCAATTTAATTTTGTGAATTCCGCGAGAGGCTCAAATTCGCGAATTGATGTGTGTGAAGATGACAGAAGTGGTAGAAACTTTAATTTCGCGAAATTAAGTTACCGCGAAAGTAGTGATGATTAGCAATTCGCGAAAAAAAAGTTGCCGCAAAATTAACTTGTTTTACAGTAATGCATTTGGCATAACATATACATTTTTGAGGTGGGGAAAATTGAGGAGTTTTAAATTTGATGATACCATAAACAAAAGGTCCCTAACCGCAACTACAGCATCAGTATTGACCAAATTTAGCAAAAACAAAGGGCTCCCACTCCCATCCAGTCAAAATTCTAAATTTGAGTAGCGCGTTTTCACAGAACACAAAACCGAATATCGTCAGCCTGCTTCGATAATTGCATAACTCATTTTTTCTAGTTTTTAGAAAACAACAAAAATATGAAAAGTGAGTTAGGCAATTATCGAAGCAGGCTGACGATGTTTAATAGTGCAGGTGAATTCCAACATGAGCAGTAACTGTTGGATAGATTTAGGTTGAACATATACCTGTAAGTGTAAGTGAAATGTGGCTTGTTATACATGTAGGGCCTATAAATACGAGTTAATATGACCCATTTTAAACATTTTACATCATTATTACAATCTGCCTGAACTCACAAGGCTGACTTACGCAGAATTGAATTTGTGCATTTACATGTATCAACACTTTTGATTGGTCAATGACTTTAGGTATTATTACAGAATGTGCATAATGTAATGAAGTAATGATTTATGCAAAAACCTCAATTTCGCTGAAAAGTGAGTTAGGCAATTATCAAAGCAGGCTGACAATATGTTATTTTAAGCCGGCTATTTTTTTAGTGCAACAATTATTTACTGGTCATATTTCCATTCCACTGACTGTAAAAAAAAATTAAAATTTGAACAAGTGCATGACTAGAGTTTTTTTTCTGAAAATCTGCAAGTCCAGAAGCAATTCCCCTTGTTTTTCGCAGCGCACATTACTTGGTACTTGGTAGGTTGTCCTCAGTAGTACTCCGCAGGGAAGTTTTAACAGGAGGTGGGTGGTCACGAGAGGGGGTTAAGGTAGGGGAACGCTCTGTTTGAAGGAGGTCTTGAAGGGCAGGTTGATGGTGGATTGGGGGAGTTTGTTCCAGTCAGTGATTGTACGCGGGAAGAAGGAATTTATGAATGATACCAGTTTGGTGTTGTAGAGTTGGAATGTTTGGACACTGTTACCGAGCAATGCATGCACCCCCCCCCCCCCCTCCACTTCAACACAAGGGTGGGTGATGAGTATGACACATTGACGAAACAGAACCGTAAACAGCAACCACATCATCCAATGTTTGCAGAGCTTTTGCGCAATATGGTACCTACATCATTGATTTTTATAATTACATAATAATAACCCAAACCCTACTATACCACAAAATACCACGACCCAGTTTGTTTGAAAAAATGAAAGAATGGACCCAGCCTATATATATATCCTATATTATACCGCGCCAAGTAGCATTGACACTCGTGGTGTACTGGAAAATCCCGAGCCCTACATGTATGTGTCGGAGCGAAGGTCCGTTGTTAAAATTCGGGGGGGGGGGGTGGGGTCGTGGCGATATTTTGGGTCACTTTTCGCCGCACAGAAACAAATTCTGAAAAAAGTTGGGGCCCTGAGGGTAGAGTAAGAGTTGGGGTTAATAATTATCAAATGATGCACTGCCCATATCAAAAGTGATCGATAATTGATTCCTAAGAAGAGCGTAATAATTGTTGACAAACAAGCAGTTCAGAATTAAATTTAACATTGTTACATGGCCAAGGGAAGGTGGGTATTTACATACATCCTTCACTATCACAGATATGCGTGTACTACCTACCAGTACATGTACCAGCACAGCAGCATGTTATATAAACATCATCGATCGATCTCTCTCTCACTCATCATGATCTCAACTCAAATCACTTACCAACAATTCAGCATTCTAACGTTCTCAAGGTCCGATGACTGTGCCTTGGCAAGCACCAGTCCTTCCGTCAACTTCACCATCGTTGCCGATTATTTACCTTCCACAACTCGGTTGCAAATGCAAGATATAGGAATCCTTCTGTAGAATTCCAAGGATACAGGCCAATTCGCTTGTTCACCTCAGCACGTATTGTAACCAGTAACCTGTGTAAACGACCTTGCGTAGCTCCGTAACTATACACACACACATCAATGCAGCTGATTTCGGATCGAAAACGGCGCTGTGTCAAATTTGCGGTTGTGTACCTTTTCCAAGCATTCAAGTGTTTCTTGATAAAAACTAGTATCAAATATTTCCCTACAATTTCAAATGTAAGTAATAATTTGGCATATATTGCATATGTATTCATTTGATATATTGTGTTGTTCATATTTTCTCACTCTAGAATATTAATATACTGTTTTATCTGTTTAAAACGATTATAACCTCAAAAATATATTAACGAACTATTTCCATATTTTAACACTCAGCCTACAGAAATTAAACTGCATCCTTAAATAAAAAAATCGAGTAAAATTGATTGTGTATACTGCCCTCTATTGAAATAATATTGTAACAATTAGTATTTTTTCAAATAATAGACTCGGACAAACCAGGGAGGTATGTCAAATAGAATGGACAAACTGGCCCGGTCCCTCATTATTATTATTTTTTATAAGATCGTCATGATAAATGTATTATGATTTCATGTTTATATCTTTGAGGAGTAAATTCTTTATTGGGTGGGTGAAGGACTCTCATTTAAAACATTTTTTCCCGGTATTCCTTGCCATTTTTCAACAACTGTAAATCTATAGACCAGTCAGTTTGACGCGTCGTCTGTCATGTGCAAGATGATGGAGTCTATTATCCGAGACCAAACCTGAGACTAGTATGAGAATGACATAATTTGTGACGCAACATGGTTTTAGACCCGAGGGCGGTATTGTGTTTTACGCAGCTTATAGAGATCCCGGGAGGGGTTGCTTTCGCCAAAATCGTACGTGGATGCTGCCGGACTACGAAAATGTGACTTTCTCTATACCTACTTTTTTTGCCAATTTCCCACTCATCAATATACCAATTTTCTTAAAAATTTTGCAATGGGTTAGGACATGTTTTAGTCCAAAACGGCCCGAAAAAACGCTTTACACAATGGCAAATGGGCCGCTTTTCGGAAAATTGGGAAATTGGGGTGGGTGGGGGTGGGGGGCGTTTTCACACAGAAAAAGGTACATTAGTAACAAAAAAAAGGTACATTGGTACCCAAAAAAAGGTACATTGGTACAAAAAAAAAGGATTTTTTTTCAGATTTGGGGTGGGGGGACCGCCGCCCCCCTAGTTATGGGCCTGGTCTACCTAGAGGCTTCAGAAAGGCATTTGACTCAGTCAGTGCGATGCCACACCAACGTCTAATGCTAAAGTCAAGCTCATGGTAGGCCTATAGATGGCAACCTACTAAAGTGGATCGAAAGCTTTCTTCTTGGAAGGAAACAGACGGACTAGGCCTATCAGTGAATGGTCAAATCATCATGGAAACCAGTTACGAGTGGAATTCCACAGGGAAGTGTCCAAGGACCCATATTGTTCGTCTTCATCAACGATCTACCAAAACTCATATCCTGCACAAGCCCCTAGTGGGCGGGATGCTTAGGTGCTGCAGCACCCCATGGTTTCTTTCAAGGGGATTGCAAGATATTTGAAAAGATCTCAACCCGGTAGTGCCGTTATTTGCTTATTTTGGCATGAAGGCGATGTCGGAATTGTATGACATTTTGGATTGGGCTAGTGATGATAATCTTTACGTTATTTGCTCATTTAGGCCTATAGTATATCGATACATCTCTCAATGCCCCTTTAATGTAACACTTTTCATCTTTCATTAGCCTGTGTCTTTCGTTTTTTAGTGTGTTTATGAACCAAGCCATAGCAAGGAGAGCTTTGGTCCATTCAAACCCCATTCAAACATGCTTAAACCCAACAGCTTCAGGGAGGCTCCGGACGCCCCCTGAACCCCCGCCAAGTGCTTCGCCCCTGGACCCCACGCCATAGTGTGTAGACTTAAAGGCATATGTGATCTTTTCAAGATAGCGCCCTCTATTCATTATTTCTTTTAGAAAGTAGATTTTCTTGCAGATTTACATTTCTGATCATAAATCATACATACATTCCAAGTTTACAGAGCGATACGATTCCTAATTACCTCAAAATCATGGTTTTAGAGTGAATTTAGAGTAAAAATATAAACTGTCGGAGTTATATCCGACAGTTTATTTTCACTCTAAAATCATGATTTTGAAGTAATTAAGATTAAGAATCGTATCGCTCTGTAACTTGGAATGTATGTATAATTTATGATCAGAAATGTAAATCTGCAAGAAAATCTTCTTTCTAAAAAAAATAATGAATAGAGGGCGCTATCTTGAAAAGATCACATAATATGCCTTTTGAGGCCTACACATACGGCACAGCTCAGCACCCCATACAAAATATACTTCTAAGGGTCCTGCTCCTGCAGCATGGTAACCGGGATCCCGGGTAAGGATGTTTGAGGATGACACCAAGGTTTTTACACAAGTATCCAGCAAAGAGGATTATTCAAAGCTGCAAGACGACCTGACTAGTACCGTAGGGAGGGAAATGGTCAATTATAAATGGCAACTCCGATTTAACGTCAACAAATGTGGTAGTATGCATTGTGGCAAGACAAGCGACTTGCATAATTAAACAATGAAGGAAGGTGATGAGAGGGGGCAGCTTGGAAAGCTAGAAGAGGGAAAAAAACACTGCAGGAGTTAGTCTTTTACAGGGTGATCTCTTTTACCAACCATACGCATGTATCCCGACCAACGTCCAATACACATACACTCCAAACGTTCTTAACTTCTTATGTCCCTCGCATGCCTCCCCTCCCGCCTTGTCGTACCCTCCACCTCCCCCCGCCCCCCCCCCCCCCCCCCCCCCCCCCCACACCCTTTTCTTTTTGCCCGCGGGTCATCATGCACACGGGTCCCCCTTCAGACATCCCAGTAAAAGCCCAACCAAACTTTGTTCACAATAAAATGACGCTGTCTAAATCACTCCCATCATGCACCATTTTGACCAAGTTTAGGCTGGTGAAACGTAATTTTCTATTGGTCAATTTTCTTTTTATATTTGTATAAAACGAAAATACACTGTCCAATCAAAATTGCTTTGAATCAAAGCTTCGGCGGGTTCATTTGGCGGCCATTTTAAAATTTGTTTCGGCGATTTTGAAGTCGCAGTCTTGTCTTTTCTCCGAACAAATCTAATTTCATATGTTATTTACGAGTGCTTGATTTTATAACCACACGCCATTATTTAAGAGCCCCCTATCCTGAGGCTGAATACAGACACAGATACTACAGGCTACAGCCAGCACCAGATTGCTTCGACTAGTCTCACTAGAGTAGTACGGCGAGCTGGTTTTTTTCAGGTTATTTTATACGAACTGGTTACCGGACCTTCCTTGATCGGCCAACTTCGGGCCTCATCATTGGCCCCTGGGCTGCCTCGCTAAACTAGATTATATGATGATGATTGAATAGGATAGGATTTAAAAAGCCTTTTCATTTTCATGTTTGGTAAGCTTATTCGCGTATGTTCTGAATTCAATCTGATCACTTTTTTGGGGCTATTAGTATTATACTATTATATATTATTATTATGAAGTGAATGATTTTTTTTCCACATACAATACATCAATCGAAAGCTATTTTGTTGAAAAAATTTGATATCACGACACCAGGACACCTCCCTCATATCACTATCAATATCATGACTATGAGCGGGATGACTATCAGAAGAATCACCATATTTTTATCTTTAATGTCTGTAAAATCTTAGGCCTTTTTAGGGGCGAGAGATGTTCTGGCAATATCATCATGATCATGTTTGGCTTATTAACCCATTCGTGACATCAACGGACATGACGGAATCAAAGTATAACAATTCCACAGCTTAATCCGTTGGCGTGTACCCGCATTACGCCTACGGGGCACGAAACATGATATTGCCAATCAATGTTCCATTAAAAATAAAGAGAAATAGATACTATAGGGCCTACGCCCTTTTATGGTAGGGGTCTCAGAGTCTCTGAGTCTGAGATGGCTGCAAAGAAGGGAACCAATTTTACTAGTATTATAGTCACACACCGGGCCAGTTTGTGTACTACTCAATGGGCAAATTTCAGGGCACATTATGTTCTAAAATAAGAACCATTGCATTGGAGCTATGCAACTCAAACATGGAATACGACTATTTTCAGGATGACCTTCATGTAGAATAGAAAACATCAAGTTGAAAATCGGGCCACCAATCGGATCAGCTACAGTACAGCTCGCATTATCACAATAATTATAGAACAATGACATCACGATGACATCACACAATGCCTTGTGTTGTAACCCAGTGACATTGCACTGATATCGTACTGATATATCGAGGTCATTGCATTGATGTCCGTTCACATCGTACATTCAAATCCAAGCTAGGGATGTTCATAATCATATCATTGACTACATACAAAGGGCGACATTTTTGTAAAAATTATTTGGCCAAAATATGTAGAAAACTCCATGTTTACCTCTTTTAAATACAGCGATGTAGTACGATGTGGGTAGGATGTAACAAGCAACTAGATATCATGAGAGTAAACCTTTTTTAACCTAAAATGGTTTAAAATGTGCATGACTTGCCGAGTTTTCAGCAATATGATGCAAACTACTTTTGGTTATAACTTTTTTATTATTCAGCCTGCAGACATGGTTGAACCATCATTTTTTTTTATTGTAAAGTACTTTGTTTCCGACCATGTAGGCCTATTCCATTTTCAAAGAGATAATTTTATTTTCAAAATGTTATAATCACCTGTAATCACCTGTAGCATAATGTAATTATGAACATGCCTATCCAAGCTGTACTTAACTGTACCTTTAATTTTTAAATGTTTGTTTAATTGAGGCATCACAGTGAAACACTACACCAGTTAGGTCTAACAAACCAACTTTATTTAAATTAGCTTGACAAACCTTCTCATTATCATTCAGAGAATGTTGTATTACTAATCGGATCTCAGTATAATTGAACAAACAAATTGGAGCATCGCATCACATTGCATGAAGCGCGTGTGGGATATAAAACATCCCTACATTAGCAATGGAATAATACTATGCCGATTCTTTGAATATGTATTATTGTTATTAGATAGACCAATCAGCGCTCAGATGATTAGCCGATGATTAGCCGATTAGCCAATCACAGCTGAGCGCTGGTTATTTGGCTCGTGCGCGATCTGGAATCGCTCTCTCTCGTCCTGCTCGTCAAACACAACAGACGTGTTGTGTTTATTGTCCGTCGTATTTTGTATCTTCTATTATTTGGAGCATGTATGATTTTCGTAAATAAACGACCAACTTTGGTATAGAAATCAACTAGAATGTATTAAAGACTCTTCCTTCTCAACGTAAGAATTCACTCTTACACGCGCACAACTGTGGCGTAAGCTTGATAATTTTGGCCGCGATTAAGCACGGTCATCTTTTTGTGCTGTGTACATGTTGTTTGTTCAGTTTTTAATCAGACTAGACCTAGCCTATAATATAATTATGTTATTGTTATCAGGCAATCCTGCACTTTAGAGGGATAAGTTATTTGATAGAATAAACCGTCCATAGGCCTAGGCCCAAACTTCATTTATTGACTGTACATACTGTCAAAAGTATACGCTTTATATTAGGTCGAATGATTTATCCCCCTAATAAAAATGAGGTGCATGATTGATTGATTGCCCTTGTGTAAATCATAAACGATTATCACGTTTGCTTTATTATAGTCGACTGTAGTACCAACAATCACAATGGAAGTGGGTGAACAGTTATTAGCAAGTCTGAAGGATGGGAGGAAAATGGATTCGCTACTCCACGGAATTGAGGTAAAGCAGAACATTTGTGAATTAATTAGTTAGAACCAATCATAAGTGAGTTCGCTAATTCAGAACAGTGCATTCTGAGGAAAATCACCTAGGAATGAATGAACATGGACATAATTTGTGCCATACATATCAGCTTAAATACTGTAAACAGGAATCCCATTGATGGCAGTAGGCCCTATACATTTTCAGGTAAGTGTATGCTTTGTGAACCTGGAAGTAATTTTCAATGTGTAACAATATGCATTCTAAACGTGCACTGAAAAAGGAAACGGTGCGCGTGAGAGTTTGGTTCATAGCATGATGTCTTGAACCATAGTGGGAAAGTTTTGATGACAAAATAATATGCAGCAAGCTTGCTATACTCTGTTTGGCCATCTCGAGACAGTGACGTAACCGCGTATTCTACTAATTGCATCACATAACGCGCGCGAATACTCGCGGCGCTGGCGTACAAACACGAGCGTTTGAAAGGCGGAAGACACACACGCGTGCGTAAAAGTTGCGCCTGTTCAGTTACGTCACTGTCTCGAGATGGCCAAACGGAGTATAGTCAATGTCCAATCAAAGCAACCTCATGGTGATATCCAATATGTGTAATGTCAATGCACATCAATCAAATATTTTGGAATTACAATTTTATTGTAGTGCTGTATATGATGCTTGGATTGTGACACTTTGATGCATAGAAAATATCAAGTTTTCAATGTGACCCATTCTGTAATTTACTAATCAAAATCTTGACGTTCTTAATTTTACAGGGTTATTTGATGCCAGTGTCAAAGGTCAAATCCAAAATGACCTCAACTAATGGTGGCAAGTATGGAGCATTTGCTATGAAGATGTTAAGAGCATGCATAGAAAGACTGTCTAATACTAAGCCTGGAAGTCAAGATTTAGCAAGTGAGTAGCCTGCCCTATACATCAAAAACAATGCAAACATGCATCTTTTATTAAAATAAAAGTACAATGTAAGTATAAAGTAGTTTGAAATTATTGAAATCGGGACTAGTTTTTTTACCATGTTAAATTTAGTTTTTGACTTCCCATTGAAACACATGTGACCTTTGACCCTAAATCGAGGTCTAGGGTCATAATGTGCAACCTACGAATGTGGGATAAGGTAAAATATTGATCAGGCATATATTAGCTTCATTTTAAGCCACATTTCATCTGTGCCCTACATGGAGAGTGCTAGATTTGTTTTCTGAAGGAATAAAACATGCACGGCCTATAGTCTATTATAAACTCCTGTAATATGCCTTTTGATTTGATTGCCCCCCCCCAAAAAAAAAGCAGCTCACCAATACAATACATGACCATACCCAAAAACAAATTAATTTGTGAACAGTTACATTCTGGCCCGTAACCATTTTTTAAAACGTAATTTGAGACCGAGTTGAAATACTTCAATTTTTACTTGTATTGTAGGCCTACAATATACTTATCTGGCTGGCCTTATAAAGTCTGCATGTTTCAAGTGATGTCACTGTGTCATTCACTGATTGCAAAGAATAAACGCATTTGTCCTCCCAATGGTGCTGGCATATTACACACACGCGTAGAAAGACTGAAGATATGTATGCGTAAAAATGCTGTGCCTGTAAGTGTAAAGCATACACTACAGTTATGCAGATATGCATGAAGTTAATTTGAACTGGTGTATATATAACAGCAGTCAACACAAGAATGTTTCTACACAAGGCCATAAGGGTGTGGCATGCTTTTGATACACATTCTTACATTATAAATATGTTGGTCCTTCTTTTTACACATTTATGTAAGCTGGAGGATAGCATTAAATGCTGATTTGTTCTGAACAAACTATAGCAACAGCCAACAAATTCAGCATTATACAAATCATTTTTATTCAGGTATTCTTCAAATATCAGAGCAGAGCTACCAGTGTGTATGCCAAACCAGAAAGCATATAAAGACCATTCCATTGGCGCTGGAAAAACTACTCTTTCACACCATGGCGCAGACTCTCAACAAAAGACTTCTCTCAGATGCCCAAAGAGTGGCTAGCGCCCTCTATGACGAACTCAGCAGAAGCCGCTCGGATTTCCTTACCGATACAGGTTAGACCTGAAATGGCTACCGCTTTATATGCTTCATTCATCTAACACTGCGGTGAAATCAGACTCGGAACATGTTCCAATGATCGCATCTTAATATCATGCAGTCAAACATTATTACAAAGTGCTTGCTTTGAGTTCTCAAGTTGAATCCCAGCACTCGCACGTCCATATGCTGCGCCGTCCACTAGAGTACACTCCGAGTCTGACATCACTTCACAGAGGTAGATGTATGGAGACTAAATTAATAATTAAGAGATGTGAAATGAGATAAGTCATCTAAAAATGACTCACATTTGTTAAGTTATTGTAAAAAGAGCAATCTCGGATGCTTATGACAGAAATTATGAACTGTTTTTGTAAAAATGGTAGATTCCAAGTTTGACCAAAATTACATCTTTTGAATCTCGTAAAATCATTGACCATGTTTGGCACAAAGCTCATTTTAATTAAATGCAGGTAGTTTGCTGTGTCCTCTGTTAATTTCCAATACAAAGTTAATAGATCAAGTGTTTGTGATATTTTATAAAGCAATATTTGAATGGTGTGAGGGAATTGTTCTGCTTGAGTGATTTATACCATGTACTTTCTTAAGCGGTAGCCCACGGTTTGGTGTTAATTTTATCAATTCAAATATGCCGAGAGTGAAAAACAGGTTTTCATCAATTTTGAATAATGTGTCATGCCATATTGGAACAGTTAGAGATCTTGATGAAACTGACAAAAGTAAGTAGAAAACAAGTTCCCGTTTACATTGCAGTTGCTAGATCTAAGACTAAAATATTGTTTTTTATATTTTCAATATTTTTTCAAACCCGGTATAAATCATTATGGGACACCCTGTTCATTGTTACCATTATGCTTCCTGAGCGGACATTTAAAAACAAAATACTGTACATTTGTAAGTAAGTTTCTACCTAAAGTTCTGTTTTTCCTGATCTGATATCACAGAACAAAATCCTTGCCCACTATCAACCACCACGTCCCACCCCATGTCCTTAATCTTGGTCACCGATCTGACACTATGCTAATTGCTGAAACAATTTCAGTGATGTCACCTGCATTGTATGCCTTAACATTGTTCCATGTCTGAGTTGATGGAATGGATTCTGGATGCTACAATGAAGTGTCTGCAAATTGGCAGGAAGCGTAAGATAAACGTGCGATTTGATGCAGCTTGCGCAAGAACAGTCAAGTGGTGTCAAGTTGATGACTATAGAGTTCACTCAATATTATAACCTCATCCTGAAACCATCATAAATGATTCATTAGATCCATTCTGGTTCAGCTGCTATCTTCCATGTGCTAACAATTCAGGTGCCACTGTTATTGATAACATCTAGTTATCATCGGAACATTCACATTTCCATCTGTGAAGATTAGATGGGTCCAGTAGTAAGAGTACCATCTCCAAAGATTTATACCCAAGCAAGTAGTCTGTCTCTGTTAAGTCCAGAAGACAGGGTTTGTGCTGAGTGTCAATTTGTTTATTCTTTTTGTAGGAGTGGATAATGAGTATGATACCATCGTAAAGCAAGCCTTCAATAAACTCTGGAAAGCCTGCCTGGATCTGGAACAGTCATCACAGGGACAACACGCCTTGAAGCACGCCCTCATACTCAACGTGAGATTACAGGCGCTGCAGTTCCTCATGCTGACAGATTATGAGTGCTCATGGGTTGTGGAGAGAGCACTGAGATCAGCCGTTGACTTTGATCGCAAAAGTTGCAAGTCAGCATCAGATCAAGAACAACTTAACACATTCCTCAATACAGTGTTAGATTTGCTGCTTGGTGCAGATCGGACAACAACAACAAAGACAAAACAAGATCAGAAGTCGGCAAAATCAAAGATAGATGATACAGTGAACAAGAATATGACACAAGTGTTTGAGTTAGGATTACAGGCTGTGAAATACAGTATTAGAGCTGCAAAGTTTGACCATGCGCTTCAAATCTGTGATAAGCTTGATATCTCGTTACAGAGTCCTAGCAAGAAGGATTATATCAAGCAGGACAGCATTCACAGCCAGTGTGTTATGATCATCAAAGCAGGACTACAGATCAAACAGCATATGAGAGATCATTCCAACATCTCAAACAAAGACACAAAAAACACCAAATCAATTTCACCTGGCTTAGACTCTCTAGCAGATACAATCCAATCAATAACCACAGATGTTTCCAAGGTTGTAGAGAAGACTACCATTGCAGGACCAAGTCTAACCTGTCTATTGGAGTCCTGTGAGATCTTAAAGAAGTCTCTTGGAGGAAGCTCAGAATCTCAACAGCAACAGAAATCAGTGCTTAAGCTCCCAGATGGTCTTCTTGACCCGATATATGGTATCATGATGTTGTATGTAGACTTGCTACAAGTCCAGAAGGAACAGCTATCAACAACAGCGAAGGAGAGCAGAGACGCTGCCAAGAGTCAAGGACAACAGATTCAGAGGAATGTTAACAGGTAATTTCATTTTCATACTTTTCTTTTTTAGTCTGTTTTGCTTTTTTGCAAGCCCAGATTTACACGCTTTATGTTAAATTGTTAATTTTTATTTTGTCATGGCGCTTTGATCTCTCTGGAAAGGCACCTTATAAATGTATGTATGATAAAAGTAGCTTCTGGTTCTATACTTGCTTTAAAAATTTGAAAAACACCAGGAACTAAGACTTTGCAACCAGGACCATTTTGGATGAAAATGGCTGACTCAACTAATGCTGAAAAAACCTGAAAGATTGATTTGATTAAAATGTATCAACTATATTCTCAATTTCACAACTGTTTTACTACAGGCAACTTAACACATTAGACTTCCTATCAACAATGTGGCTGGATAAGATCAAGTCTCATAGTGGCAACAGTAGTCAAGATATAGCAGCAGCAGCAGCTGATAAAGAGGATTCAGGTGATGACCAATGTCTTGAGAAAGCTGTACAGGTGTGTCACAAAACAAAGGCTATCATTGATGATGTGGCGTCTGGTGGTGGAGGAGCTCTACCTGCAGAGGAAAACAGATGGTTTGGTAAGTTGGATATAATCATTTGTTTGAGAGAGTTAGAAGAGGGATGTTTTGAGAAATCTATAAAACTGTATTCACAGTAAAAGGATATCATTGATGATGTTTGGTCTGGTAGGGGTGCTCAACCTGCAGAGGAAAACAGATGGTGCTGTAAGTTAAATATAATCAATGACAAGGTAGAATTAGACGAAAGTTGTCTTTAGAGAAAAGGGGTTTGTGAAATACAAAAGGCTATCATTATTAATGTGGCATCTGGTGTTGGAGGGGCTTTACCTGCGAAGAAAACAGGTGGTTTGGTAAATTGGATAACATAATTGATAGTAAGAGAGAAATATAAGAGTATTATCTTGAGTAAACCATATTGGTACATGTACAGGGTTATAGCTACACCGGTCGGCGTACCGGCACTCACGGTGGCCAGCCAGCACTCTTTAAAAAAAGGTAAAAAAATTACATTTTGTGGATAGAATCATTAAACTGCCTCATAAAACAAGAAATTATGTGGCAGGAACCCTCAAAGTACATTAAAAAACCTAAAAAACCATTAAGAAGGCCTCTGGACCCCATGCCATGATCCACTGCTCTTCGTTCGCTACACTTACTTCATTCGCCGTCAGTAAAATTAACCGGCACTCAATCTGGCCTAGCTATAACCCTGTACATGTATGTGAGAAGACAAAGGCTACCATTGATGATGTGGCATCTGGTGGTGAGGACTCTCTACAGGCAGAGTAAAGTGGATGGTTTGTTAAGTTTGGAAAAGATGTCACATCAGCCTGATAAAATACAGCATTCAGTTGAATAATGTAAAGAAAACTCAAGCACTTATGTTCAATTTAATGTTTTCTTTGTGAACCCAATTTCTTTATCACATCCTTTGTTTGATGTTGCAGGTAGCAGTGCTTACAATCTAGGACTTGTGTGTTACAAAAGGAAGAGTTATAGTCAGGCCACATTCTTACTAGATATCGCATGTAACCAGCTACAAACTTGGTGTTTCACAGGCAATAAATTAGACAAGGAGAAGATAGCAAAGGTGGGTAGTCTGGACAAGCTTGCATACTAGTAATCATACATGGACGGGGAGATACCTCTTTTTGTGACAAATTGAGCATCTAGTCCTATGATTTGCCGTGCAATGTGCAGAAACACCAGGAACTAAAACTTGGCAACCATTAGGTAAAAATCTCCCAGCCCCTTAGATAAGCTTTAGTACAATTAAGCATTTACATTTTTGAGCATGGTGAGGTAAACCACATTTGCCAACCACCAGTCTTAGATTGGTGTTGAGCATACTTGGCGGGCACATAATGTAATCCCTTTCACAACAAGGACACAGAATCTTATTTTATAAAAAGATGCATAAATCCAATGCCTCCTTTTGTGTTCCTTTGAAGAAACCGAAACACTCAAAAGTGATCTCTGTTCATCTAATATAACTAAGAGGCATTCTGTTTGTGTTGCAATTTGATCAATTTCTGCATTCCATAACTGCATATATTGACAATGCTCTGAAGTGTGTTTGGGGACTTGTTGAAAACAGAATTGAATCCACATAATGGTTTTGTATTCCAACTCCTTTTCAACTTCTATGGCTGATCCCTTACCTGTACCAATTCCATGTCTCCTTAGGTTCAGCTACTTTCCAGATATGAGTTACTCATTGGATGTCAAAGGAAAGCTAACCAACCTATAGAGGCCATGCAAACCACCGTGAAATGCTTATGGGATTTATGTAGTCATGTGACTGATCAGGTGACACCTTGCATTGAATTGTGGGTGAAAGCAAAACGTGATGCATTGAAGAAAAGTGGTAATGAGCATGTGCAGTCAAGGTAAGCAATGAGAATATATTAGAGTTTTTGGTGTATAGTATTCCATAATCCTCTCTGGCCTTAATTCCAGAAGAATAAGAAGGGCATAGAATAGGGACAGGGATTTTGCGCTTTTTAAAAGCACTAAAAGTGCTGCTTGGTTTTGGAAAAAGTGCTTTTTGGAGCAAAAGGTGCTTTTTTAGGTAAAAGGTGGTTTTTTTTAGAAAAAGGTGCTTTTATTCACCAAAATTATGCCATATGCGTTAAAAATAATCCAATAGCGATTATATTCCATGTTTCCATGTTGATGTATTTCTTTTTTCGTTGTCAAAACCATCATTTTTCATTCAAAACTACATTCAAACTAAACTAAGTGTAGAATAAACACTTCCACAGTTATGTAACTTGTTGATTTTTAGGTAGATGGACATTATTTGTTAAATATTTAGACAATTTTGAAGAAAAAAATGCTGTGTGATGAAAAAGTGCTTTATTGAGCAAAATGTGCTATTTTGGGCAAAAGGTGCTTTTTTGGTGCTTTTTCGCTTTTGAGCATTTTCCCTGTCCTTAGCATAGAAACTCTTAAAGGTTTCAATCGCGTGTTTGGGGCTATGAATTTTTTTTCTCATCAATATATTATTTTATCAGAAGAATCCCCTTATGTTTCTCATTATGCCTGTAAAATCTTAGGTCCATAAATGTTCCATCTAGAAAATATAGGGTAAAATATGGTGAATTACTGCCAAAGGTGGTCAACTACCCGCCAGTTTGTGTACTACTCAATGGACACATTTCTTGTGACCTTGTGCTTCTAAAATAAGAACCATTGGAGTTATGGAACTTTGGAATGCGACAATTTTAAGGATGACCTTTCATATATAAAATAGAAAACGTCAAGTTGAAAATAGGGCCAGCAATCACAACATCTACCTTTAACATATGACACCACTTCTCAAATCAAGACCTGTGTGCTTAGTGCTGTGCAGATTTACCCCATGTTGGCTTATTGGCTAAAGTTTGGAGGTGTGTATTTAATTGATCGTACCAACATACTTATATACTCAATTGACAATTCTATATCTTTACTATGAATTTAGAACACTGTTTGATGCTATCAAGGACATTGAAAGCAACTTGAATGAGGATCATAGAGACTATATATCACAACTGCTCAAGAAAGAATTACAAACATACAAGACCCAAAGGTAAGCCATAATATGTGGAATTTAATTCTCAATATGTAAATTGTACAAAGGAAACACTTCAATTTGTTGATAGTGCAAATAAATAATTGTTTGTAAAAGCAAGTGTTATAAATATAGCAAATAGCCACATACAGAAATGTAGCCACATTCGTAAGGAAAATATTTATGGCAAAGATCTTAACCCTAACCAGTAAAGCTAGTTTTTTGTGCGTATCGGGGGGAGGGGGGAAAAAGTGCTATTTTTTTTACCCGAAAAATCACCCAGCACCCCCCGGGATTCGATCGCCGGACCATCCGCACCCAAGTCTGTCCCTCTACCGACTGAGCTAACTCCCTAGGTCATATGCGGCCACAAACTCCGTGGCCACATATGCCTGCGGTAGGTGACGTCATCGCGGCAATGCAGCAGCACGTGCCTGGAGATAGTTTCTGGCAGTGAGATTTAGTGAGATTCAGTGCGTATAGGGTTAAAGCCACAATTTTAGTCCAAATGGTAGCTTCCTAATTTAGAGAAAATCATTTGGAATCATTTTCCGCACTGTCAATCTGGTGCCATGGTGACAGCTGCATATTACAGAAATATAGATATTTCCACATGGAAATTATTTCTGGCAAATTTGATTGAATAGGGTAGGGTTATCAGGCAGCAATATTGACGCATGATGGATCTTATAAATTGATCTAATAAAACTATACTCACCGTGTACGTTTTGGCAAACACTGTTGCCTTTCTAAACACATGTTTGGTTGTTTGTTGGGAAAATGTGTATAATTTGCATGCATTTTTGTTTTGTAACTGTTTGCAGACATGACACTACAGTGGAACAGCATTCGGTTGTTTGTGACCTGTTGAGTCTCAACTCCAGTGATGATACTCAGCTAGCCTACTGTCACGCCCTTGTAGAGCAAGCACAACTGTTACGTATGGGAAATTTTGAATCTGATAAGTAAGTGTCCCGCAGCAGTTTTGTTTTTAGATAAAACTGCAAAATAACCCCATGAAACTGTTCCTAATGTTTTTAACAAAACTGGCAATATCCGTTTTCAGGGTTGTCACCACGCCGGGCGGAGCTACCCGGCTCTCAAAATCTCCGCCCGGTACTCAGTAAATTTCAGCCTTACCGCCCGGCACAAATTTCTTACCCCCACTGAATAAAATTCTTAGATAACTGTGTAATTCCTTGGGGTTTTTTACCGCAAAACGGCGAAGTAAGCATAAATATTTCCTCACTGGTCAAAACCAAACATTATCATAATTTATTCATAGTCAACCCCGCCTCTAGTCTGTAGCCAAGTCTATATCGCTTGAAGCACACTGCAATACTGCTGTTATACATGTAATGACTGCATTCAAGTCTAGTCAAGAAAAAATGAAAGCCAATATGTGACGTAGTCGACTGATCGTATCGTCTCTCACGCAAGAAGCACGCTAGTAATGCTGCTCGGGTATTCACTAGATTGACTGTGTGCAATTCTAACATGGGTTAAAGGTTAATTGATTGGCAAGATTTTGCTATGCTTCGCAATTTTTACCCGGTTCTAAAATCACTCTGGTGACAACCCTGTCCGTTTTAATCCTCTAAATCCTGGACACTTTTGAGAACTGATGGGCATCAAGACCATTAGCAACAGTTGATTCTGTACAAGATGAAGATGTAATATTGCTAATTATTATTGTCATATTTATGTTTCTAGTTTACTCTAAGGCAACAAAAAAAACCCCAACAACCCTGATCTACAGGGTAAGTCAAAAAGAAGTTGTACAGGAATGAATATTTGTTTAAAAATAGACCAAACAGATTTGACAAACCAATGAGGCATGTATTCAAAGAGCAACTTATTCCGCTCATATGACAAAAGGAATCATTGAAATTGATCAATTATATCAAGAGCTATGCCTGTTTTAATCAAAGAACCCCTTGTTTTAGCTGTCCACGGAATTCTTAATTTTCTAGAAATCTATCCACTCTAAGTGGGCAGCAAAATGATTGCTGATGTTTGTCCTCTAAGGTGTCTTAATTGTTTTAAGTGGGCCTTCAATGTTTGATCATTTTCTTATTGTTGTCACTGATTTTTTATTTTATGCACACCATTCCCACCTGTGTTTAAGACTCCCGGGCTTTAATCTCATTTGAATATGAATGCCTGTGTGTACATTTTGCTGCCCACTTAGAATAAGCGTTCCGTGGACAGCTAAAAAACGGGGCTCTTTTATTAAAACAGGCATAGCTCCTGATATAATTGATCGATTTCAATGATTCCTTTTGTCATATGGGCGGAATAAGTTGCTCTTTGAATATGTGCCTCATTGGTTTGTCAAATTTGTTTGGTATATGTTTAAACAAATATTCATTCCCGTACAACTTCTTTTTGACTCGCCCTGTATTGGCCTTTTCGACCCATTTTACAAAATTTGGTGGAATTGAAAATACTGACCTATATTTTGGAAAGTTTAGGATTTTTTTCTTAGTGAAATTCTATTGAAGATAAGCCTGATTGAGCAACCACCCATCCTGAGAGATTCGTCCACCAATAGAACAGTTTTGGGTGGTTTTTTTGGTCTTAGACTTACCTAATGGAAGTATTGCAGTGTTTTTTTGAGAGTTATGATATAAAAAAAAAGTGTTCAGGCATACTACAGTTTGCAACATCATTGCTTTCAATCTCAATTTATTTTTATTTTCAATTAATCATTAAATAAAAGCCCAGAACCATACTATAGAAAAGCCAGCCAATCCTCACCCACCCATTTCTTAATTTTGCAGTTAATTGAGAAAATTTCCGAGGCACCCTGAACGTCTGTGACATGGACTTTCCACAGCATTGTTGATATGAATTTTCCGTACTAAAGGTACTCAATCTAATCACCAGCCTCGTTTCCCCATTCACATCTTTCTAAGTTCTAACAATGCTCTATCAAACCCAAATTATCCATCCACCTAATAACAGGTCATCCTGTGAGTGTTGCAGTGAAGCTATAGATATCTTGACAGAGCTTGCAGAGGAAGCATCAACCAACAACGATGGCTCCGATAATCCACAAGGTCTGATAGCATTTGATGTACTTGCCACAGCATACTTCTGGATGTATGTATGCCAAATTGAAGAGTCGCAGGTAAGTTTGTACAGGATTCAGGCTATGGGACAGTTATTTACAACCCAATAGATTCATTCGATAATCCACAAGGTCTGATAGCATTTGATGTACTTGCCACAGCATACTTCTGGATGTATGTATGCCAAATTGAAGAGTCGCAGGTAAGTTTGTACAGGATTCAGGCTATGGGGCAGTTATTTACAACCAAATAGATTCATTCGATAATCCACAAGGTCTGATAGCATTTGATGTACTTGCCACAGCATACTTCTGGATGTATGTATGCCAAATTGAAGAGTCGCAGGTAAGTTTGTACAGGATTCAGGCAATGGGACAGTTATGTTCAACCCAATAGATTCATTCGATAATCCACAAGGTCTGATAGCATTTGATGTACTTGCCACAGCATACTTCTGGATGTATGTATGCCAAATTGAAGAGTCACAGGTAAGTTTGTACAGGATTCAGGCAATGGGGCAGTTATTTACAACCCAATAGATTCATTCGATAATCCACAAGGTCTGATAGCATTTGATGTACTTGCCACAGCATACTTCTGGATGTATGTATGCCAAATTGAAGAGTCGCAGGTAAGTTTGTACAGGATTCAGGCTATGGGGCAGTTATTTACAACCAAATAGATTCATTCGATAATCCACAAGGTCTGATAGCATTTGATGTACTTGCCACAGCATACTTCTGGATGTATGTATGCCAAATTGAAGAGTCGCAGGTAAGTTTGTACAGGATTCAGGCAATGGGGCAGTTATTTACAACCAAATAGATTCATTCGATAATCCACAAGGTCTGATAGCATTTGATGTACTTGCCACAGCATACTTCTGGATGTATGTATGCCAAATTGAAGAGTCGCAGGTAAGTTTGTACAGGATTCAGGCTATGGGGCAGTTATTTACAACCAAATAGATTCATTCGATAATCCACAAGGTCTGATAGCATTTGATGTACTTGCCACAGCATACTTCTGGATGTATGTATGCCAAATTGAAGAGTCGCAGGTAAGTTTGTACAGGTTTCAGGCAATGGGGCAGTTATTTACAACCCAATAGATTCATTCGATAATCCACAAGGTCTGATAGCATTTGATGTACTTGCCACAGCATACTTCTGGATGTATGTATGCCAAATTGAAGAGTCACAGGTAAGTTTGTACAGGATTCAGGCAATGGGACAGTTATTTACAACCAAATAGATTCATTCGATAATCCACAAGGTCTGATAGCATTTGATGTACTTGCCACAGCATACTTCTGGATGTATGTATGCCAAATTGAAGAGTCGCAGGTAAGTTTGTACAGGATTCAGGCAATGGGGCAGTTATTTACAACCAAATAGATTCATTCGATAATCCACAAGGTCTGATAGCATTTGATGTACTTGCCACAGCATACTTCTGGATGTATGTATGCCAAATTGAAGAGTCACAGATAAGTTTGTACAGGATTCAGGCTATGGGGCAGTTATTTACAACCCAATAGATTCATTCGATAATCCACAAGGTCTGATAGCATTTGATGTACTTGCCACAGCATACTTCTGGATGTATGTATGCCAAATTGAAGAGTAGCAGGTAAGTTTGTACAGGATTCAGGCTATGGGACAGTTATTTACAACCCAATAGATTCATTCGATAATCCACAAGGTCTGATAGCATTTGATGTACTTGCCACAGCATACTTCTGGATGTATGTATGCCAAATTGAAGAGTCGCAGGTAAGTTTGTACAGGATTCAGGCAATGGGACAGTTATTTACAACCCAATAGATTCATTCGATAATCCACAAGGTCTGATAGCATTTGATGTACTTGCCACAGCATACTTCTGGATGTATGTATGCCAAATTGAAGAGTCGCAGGTAAGTTTGTACAGGATTCAGGCAATGGGGCAGTTATTTACAACCAAATAGATTCATTCGATAATCCACAAGGTCTGATAGCATTTGATGTACTTGCCACAGCATACTTCTGGATGTATGTATGCCAAATTGAAGAGTCGCAGGTAAGCTTGTACAGGATTCAGGCAATGGGGCAGTTATTTACAACCAAATAGATTCATTCGATAATCCACACGGTCTGATAGCATTTGATGTACTTGCCACAGCATACTTCTGGATGTATGTATGCCAAATTGAAGAGTCACAGGTAAGTTTGTACAGGATTCAGGCAATGGGGCAGTTATTTACAACCCAATAGATTCATTCGATAATCCACACGGTCTGATAGCATTTGATGTACTTGCCACAGCATACTTCTGGATGTATGTATGCCAAATTGAAGAGTCGCAGGTAAGTTTGTACAGGTTTCAGGCAATGGGGCAGTTATTTACAACCCAATAGATTCATTCGATAATCCACAAGGTCTGATAGCATTTGATGTACTTGCCACAGCATACTTCTGGATGTATGTATGCCAAATTGAAGAGTCGCAGGTAAGTTTGTACAGGATTCAGGCAATGGGACAGTTATTTACAACCAAATAGATTCATTCGATAATCCACAAGGTCTGATAGCATTTGATGTACTTGCCACAGCATACTTCTGGATGTATGTATGCCAAATTGAAGAGTCGCAGGTAAGTTTGTACAGGATTCAGGCAATGGGACAGTTATTTACAACCAAATAGATTCATTCGATAATCCACAAGGTCTGATAGCATTTGATGTACTTGCCACAGCATACTTCTGGATGTATGTATGCCAAATTGAAGAGTCGCAGGTAAGTTTGTACAGGATTCAGGCAATGGGGCAGTTATTTACAACCCAATAGATTCATTCGATAATCCACAAGGTCTGATAGCATTTGATGTACTTGCCACAGCATACTTCTGGATGTATGTATGCCAAATTGAAGAGTCGCAGGTAAGTTTGTACAGGATTCAGGCAATGGGGCAGTTATTTACAACCCAATAGATTCATTCGATAATCCACAAGGTCTGATAGCATTTGATGTACTTGCCACAGCATACTTCTGGATGTATGTATGCCAAATTGAAGAGTCGCAGGTAAGTTTGTACAGGATTCAGGCAATGGGGCAGTTATTTACAACCCAATAGATTCATTCGATAATCCACAAGGTCTGATAGCATTTGATGTACTTGCCACAGCATACTTCTGGATGTATGTATGCCAAATTGAAGAGTCACAGGTAAGTTTGTACAGGATTCAGGCTATGGGGCAGTTATTTACAACCCAATAGATTCATTCGATAATCCACAAGGTCTGATAGCATTTGATGTACTTGCCACAGCATACTTCTGGATGTATGTATGCCAAATTGAAGAGTCGCAGGTAAGTTTGTACAGGATTCAGGCTATGGGGCAGTTATTTACAACCCAATAGATTCATTCGATAATCCACAAGGTCTGATAGCATTTGATGTACTTGCCACAGCATACTTCTGGATGTATGTATGCCAAATTGAAGAGTCGCAGGTAAGTTTGTACAGGATTCAGGCAATGGGGCAGTTATTTACAACCCAATAGATTCATTCGATAATCCACAAGGTCTGATAGCATTTGATGTACTTGCCACAGCATACTTCTGGATGTATGTATGCCAAATTGAAGAGTCACAGGTAAGTTTGTACAGGATTCAGGCAATGGGGCAGTTATTTACAACCCAATAGATTCATTCGATAATCCACAAGGTCTGATAGCATTTGATGTACTTGCCACAGCATACTTCTGGATGTATGTATGCCAAATTGAAGAGTCGCAGGTAAGTTTGTACAGGATTCAGGCAATGGGGCAGTTATTTACAACCCAATAGATTCATTCGATAATCCACAAGGTCTGATAGCATTTGATGTACTTGCCACAGCATACTTCTGGATGTATGTATGCCAAATTGAAGAGTCGCAGGTAAGTTTGTACAGGATTCAGGCTATGGGGCAGTTATTTACAACCAAATAGATTCATTCGATAATCCACAAGGTCTGATAGCATTTGATGTACTTGCCACAGCATACTTCTGGATGTATGTATGCCAAATTGAAGAGTCACAGGTAAGTTTGTACAGGTTTCAGGCTATGGGGCAGTTATTTACAACCCAATAGATTCATTCGATAATCCACAAGGTCTGATAGCATTTGATGTACTTGCCACAGCATACTTCTGGATGTATGTATGCCAAATTGAAGAGTCGCAGGTAAGTTTGTACAGGATTCAGGCAATGGGACAGTTATTTACAACCCAATAGATTCATTCGATAATCCACAAGGTCTGATAGCATTTGATGTACTTGCCACAGCATACTTCTGGATGTATGTATGCCAAATTGAAGAGTCACAGGTAAGTTTGTACAGGTTTCAGGCAATGGGGCAGTTATTTACAACCAAATAGATTCATTCGATAATCCACAAGGTCTGATAGCATTTGATGTACTTGCCACAGCATACTTCTGGATGTATGTATGCCAAATTGAAGAGTCGCAGGTAAGTTTGTACAGGATTCAGGCAATGGGACAGTTATTTTCAACCCAATAGATTCATTCGATAATCCACAAGGTCTGATAGCATTTGATGTACTTGCCACAGCATACTTCTGGATGTATGTATGCCAAATTGAAGAGTCGCAGGTAAGTTTGTACAGGATTCAGGCAATGGGACAGTTATTTACAACCCAATAGATTCATTCGATAATCCACAAGGTCTGATAGCATTTGATGTACTTGCCACAGCATACTTCTGGATGTATGTATGCCAAATTGAAGAGTCGCAGGTAAGTTTGTACAGGATTCAGGCAATGGGACAGTTATTTTCAACCCAATAGATTCATTCGATAATCCACAAGGTCTGATAGCATTTGATGTACTTGCCACAGCATACTTCTGGATGTATGTATGCCAAATTGAAGAGTCGCAGGTAAGTTTGTACAGGATTCAGGCAATGGGACAGTTATTTTCAACCAAATAGATTCATTCGATAATCCACAAGGTCTGATAGCATTTGATGTACTTGCCACAGCGTACTTCTGGATGTATGTATGCCAAATTGAAGAGTCGCAGGTAAGTTTGTACAGGATTCAGGCAATGGGACAGTTATTTACAACCAAATAGATTCATTCTTTGATACTGAATAGTTGGCTTCCATTTTGACAGTTTCATATTCTCTCAGACATAGAATTCTTCATCATCAGAAACGATTGGGAACTTCTCTCCCTGATGTTTGTCACTTATAGACGCTCTTCTCGATGCTATTGTTTATATAAGGTTATTTAGTTAGTTTCACATTGTCCACAAAATAGTTTAAAGCTGAAAGAGTTATTCTTAAATGAAGCATCGAAATAATCAAAGACAGTAATCCAATCACTGGCAAAAGAATTATGAAAAGTAATCAACATATCAATTTCAAAGTTTTAGCTCTATATACTCTGTGTAGGCTCAAGATACTCTGTGTAGGCTCAAGATGGAGGTGAGGTCAATGCGTAATCTAGTGATATGCGCAGTGCTTTCTTCTGGGCCACAGCCGACATTCTTGTTTGATTACACAGATGCATGCATAGTCGCATTGGAGTAACACGCACGATATCATGATGCATTCACTAAAGCATGTGCTGTCATCATCCACCCAACTTGAGCTGACACAGTGTATAGTCGGTCCAAGGGCATGAGAGTTTCTCATTTTAGCTGATTTCCTTTTCTTTTTTTCTTTTTTTCTTGTGCCAAAATGTTGGCTTTTTATTTTATTTTCAGTCCATATTTGGCGTTTTTACCCTCATTTTACACTGTTTTTCTTCGTTTTTGACTGTTTTCCTCTTTTTTTTAAATTTGTGGCCCTCACACCCATGAGTCTCCCAATACTTCCTTTGTTCTTTTCCCATTCTTTATCCAGCTAAGCAATACAGACGCAGCAGATTCCAAGAGCGATGAAGATTCCAAGACTACCAGCAGCACAGAGGGCGGTGTTGTCCCCCATGTTGCCTTCAATCTAGGCATGGAGCAGGCTAGCATGCAATACTTGGATATGGCATTGGGTATATGGGAGGATATACTGTGTAATGGCTACAAATCAGATAATGCCTTTCATGATTTGAGCATTACTTGCCAGTGTCTCAAGTTAATGTCTTCTGTATATGAATTGACACAAAGGGTGAGTAACCGTGTATGGTATTCCATGTCATCATTTTACATTAACATCACTTACCCATAACTAAAGATATACTACAATGGCACATGCATGTTTTATTTTCATAGTTCAAATGTGACCAGTCACGTCGGTAATGTGTTGTCGGCAAACACAGTTTTGAGATAGAGGCTAATATATTTGATGAAATATAAAGAAAATAAAAGAACAAATATGCTTAAATTCAATTCATATCCTGTGATTACAAAGTCCAATAACATTATACATGGTATCATTTCAAAGCTTATGTACTCTTTTAAGTCATACCAATAACTCAGATTTGACATGTCCATTTTGATGTGACGGGTCATAAATGATGTTTCAGGCTAAATTAAAATGAATAAATGTATCATTCATTCTCCCAATCTACATCACAGCCTCTTCAACAGCTGCAATCCTTACGCTTACTCTCAGTGCTCTCCACATCAACTGGAAACAGATCACAGTCAGTGCATGCATACTGTCAGCTCAGCCGCATGTTATGTCACCTAGGGCAAATCAAGCTGGCTGGTAGCCTCCTATGGAAGGCAGAGGAGGTGTTGGCATCAATGGAGGAAGGAGGTGGTGGAATGGAAAGTGAAGGGGCAAGTACGCGTAAGAGTCTGGAACTGTCTTGTATGCTGGCAAAGGCAGAATATTTGCTGTATGATGGTCAGGTAAGAATGATGAAACTGTCACCCCTTGGGCACTACCTGTCTTTGGTACAGGAATTCCCATTGGTCAATTACATAATATAATCATCTTTATAACCTATTACAATTTTGCTTATAAATATTTTTTTGTTTATCTTTTTGAAAAATTGTAATCATGCTAACATTGTCTCTGATTGGCACAATATTTGACACATTCAAAATTTCAACCAATCGGCAGGTAGTTCTCACAGTGTTGAGTTATGTAAACCAAAGAAAATTATCAAATTGTTCTAGAGCGTGTACCAGAAAACCTAAAACTTTATTTTTGAGCTCTTTTTTCTTTTGCATCACATAATGTAATCATTTGGACCCTTTCTGGAAACCTTAGAATTGGTTTTCCAATTACACATGATTGAAAGTGAATGAGCTCGGACAAAATAAGAAATGCTGTATTACTGAAGACCTGTGGCTTTTAACATGATATTAATATCAGCAATATGACAAAACAATTGTGTTTCCTAGTCGCCTGTTCATATATCGTAATAAACTAAGCGATCTCAGCTGATTCAGATTCTCATATTCCCCTACGTTTATATTTTCAGGACATTGTGGGTTTCGGTTGATTTTGCATTATTTACACAGTTTTATCTTTACCTGTTTTTATTTTCACTTTCGTGATCTTGTGCATGATATATTATATGTATTTATCATTTCCCTACAGTTTAACAGTTTCCAAAGCAAACTGGACAAACTCATCCAATCGCAAACATCTGAAAGACGTACCTATCAGACCTACCTCCACAATGCATGCATAAAGCAATTACAAGCTACCAGCACTGAGGTCATGACCCCTAACCTTTGCCCTGATGGTCAGACATCATTGGGATTGGCGGTGGAGGCTATGAGGATTCGTACAGGTGTGTGCAGTAATCTACTTGGGGAGAACTTCTGCAGCAGACAGCAACAGGGTGAAGGCGCTAAGACGAATAACATGTCTACAACAGAAATCAGTGAGTTCCATAATTATTTTAGTTTTATCCTCCATATAAGAACTAATGGCAAGACCCCAAATGTTGTTATTGACTGATGTGGTTTTCCAAGCAGAAAGCATCGCTCAATGGCAGCTAAATAAGGCAAACTACCATGTTGAAAGACAGATTGCACACACATTATGTACAAGTATCTATAAAGTGTGAACAAATGCTCACATATTAATGGCATTTTGTATTGGTGTAAACACATACGATTTGTTACTTGGCTTTGTCTTTCAAGATTGAAATCAACTCATCTTGGTATGTTTCATTCATGAAAATAATGCATAAGTCACACCCATGTTATTTTTTACCTTTGATCTGATCGGCTGTTAATCAAAAGAGGATAATTATGTACCGTGCATCAATGTTTACACATTTGTAATTTTATTTATCCATAGATGTTAATGAGGACTCCTATGATCAATGGTCTATTCTATCTGCTGTGCTACAGTCTCTGCTACAAGTTGGCAAACTCTACTATCAACACGGCTGTGTAAGAGAGGCAGAGGGATATCTCTATGAGGGACTGGTCATCTCAAACAAGTACCTGCTACCAAGAAGGTAATTGATACATTTTGAGGGCATTTGCTTACTGAGTCACATGAACAAACTTGTATGATGCTCTGATAAAACAAAGCTTGGCCTTCAAAAGTAGTACAAAATTTAATAGTGAGTATAAAATATGATTAGCAGGGCTACAAGATTATTATAACACTATTATAATGATTATCCACACAGTTTATATGGTAAAGGTATATTACAGGGTTCTGTAGTTGTATTAAGGCCTGTGAAAGCCCTTGTAGGTTTGCTTTGGCCCCAGTACACTTATAAATATCAAATCGCTGTTATTATATTGACTTGGCCAAATGTTTTGTGGGATCAATATTCCTCAATCACAGAAAAGCACCCGCTGGTTCTCAAAGTTCTCGCAACTTATGTAAAATTGTATGGGGTTTTTTTTTCGTTTGTTTTTGAATGATTGCCATATGTTATAAGATAATAACAAATTAAGATATGTTATAAGATAATAACAAATTAAGTTATGATGCCAATGTGGGGCTATTTTACTACTGTACTGTTCTGCTTGAAATATCTTGAGATTTGTTTCAATATTTGATGAAATTACAAAAACAAAACTACATGTACATCTTTTCTGTCTTCAAATTTATTTAATGATCCAACAGACAGACCACCAATCCAGTGAAATATTGGTGTATTCACTTGATAACACTTTAGACATAGAACATAAAAGTAATATTTCTTTTCTAGAATATGGTAAAGTAGGGTGCATGTTCTTTTGGACCATGGACAAGTAGACAGGGAGCGGTGAAAAAGGAAAAAGGAAATAATTGCTATATACAAAGCATATTTTGTATAGCAAAACAACTGTGATGCAAAATGTTGGACTTGCTATGCAAAACAAATTTTGTGTAGCAGTTTCTGTTATTACACCTCATAAATATTCATGAGATAATAGGCATAAATACTGCAATTTCATTGGTCAATTAAGCTGGCCACAGTGATAATAAATTGAGCTATTGAAGGAATTAAGCTATTTCCTGTGTGGTAGTTTTGGCTACTTCCCTACAACCTCATCCCCAGAGTCACAGTGAGGTGTAATAAAGCAAATACTACATGGTATGATCGGGAAAATAGGGCACACTATTTTCCCTCGGTACTGGCTACAGGCCTTACCACCCCTCTCCGGGTTCGGGGTGGTAGGCCTGTAGCCAGTACCTCGGGAAAATAGATTGCACTATTTCCCCGATCATACCATGTAGTATTTGTATACTATGCAAAAAATATCCCAGAATTTGCTTCCTGCAAGTAGATGCTCTTTGTGGATATACAAAAGCCAAGACTGCATTGGAATTTAATGCATGTTTTCAGGTTTCCGATTGTGATACATGGAATGCAGAAAAGCCATGTTGTATGATGATCTGTATCCGTCTAACTTCAGTTTAGTAATAGATCCATTTATTGTTTTTATCTTCTCATTCCAGATGTGCTGAATTTTCTCTGCAATTGTCCAAAGTGTACACTATGAAAGGTCAGCTCTGTCAGGCACAGCTCAACCAGATGAAACAGTTTGTCAACAGTAACAAAGACACTACAGCAAAGACACTCTCCCTTGACGCAAATATCGGAAAAGGGGCAACAAAAGCTATTAGAAGAATCTCATCCAGGGCTTCTATAGCAGACAACAGTGAAGACGATGATTTCATACAGAGCAAGCGGTTGTCATTAACGGATCTGATCTCCGCGGATGATGTCACATGTTCTCCCACGCTAAAATCACAGACTATCAAGCTCCCTGCATATCACCAACATGGATCGGAGTGTGGCTGTCAAAGTTGCACTGATGTTGTGTTGCATCAATGTGACATAGAGTACTTTGTGGCTCAGGCTAGATCATCTCTGATGCAGGGAGAGCTTCTGGAGGCTTCCACGGAAGTTGACACAGTCATGCGGTTTGCAAACTGGATTGTGACTAGAGATGACAAGATGATACAGAATATTGTTAAGACTTTGAGCAATGATGGCATTGATACGGATAAGAAAAATAGTAAACAAAAGAAGAATCAGAAATCTGCTGCACATGATTCATGTAGTAGAGTTCATATACATGATCAGATTATCTTGGAACTGAAAGCGCTCAAAATTCAAGTTCTCTTACAGCAGAATAAACCTATCAAGGCACAACAGAGCATAGATAGCGCCCTCGGTATGTTCACAAAGGACATCTCTCCTGTGATTCTACCAGATACGATGAAAGCAGAGCTGCAGTATTATCAAGTGATTACCAATATGTCCCAGCAAGGGTGTGATGTGTATACCAATGCATGGAAGCAGTTACAGAACCAATCCATTGAAACTATGCTTTCAAATCAGCTGGAAGATTTGTCTTTAAAGCTGGGCAAGTTAGATTTGACTGACACAGTCAAGAGTGGCAAAGGTGTGTGTGGTAAACCAAGTGTGGCCTGGCAGGACAAGACTGATGTAGGTGCTGGTAGACCAGAGTTGGCACGTAAGGATTTGGTGACTCCCATGGCACAGGTTATCCCATCAGGCGCAATTGGTATCTTCTGTGATCCTAGCGATGATGATGATGGTGATGAGACCAAACTTGAGGGTGCTTGTGCAATCGTGAACACGCCTAAACCAGCGCGTACAAAATCAAACGTGCAAGCTAGCACCA
The DNA here is from genome assembly GCA_035610835.1 of Ophiura sarsii. Classification (NCBI taxonomy): domain Eukaryota; kingdom Metazoa; phylum Echinodermata; class Ophiuroidea; order Amphilepidida; family Ophiuridae; genus Ophiura; species Ophiura sarsii. Next base: position 11,252,403 of record CM069456.1, on the reverse strand, counting down.
AGAAAGGTATCTTGTCGTATAGCGTGAAGAAAAAGAGCCAGAAGATCCCACCTGTTATATGGGAAGATCAGTCTCAAGAAATATCACACAAACCAATATCAGGATTTACTCTGGACAATGATGTCTTTGGCTTTGACTCGCCTTCATTGGCTTCTAAAAAAAGTAAATCTGTGCGAAAGACAAAATCAGCTAAAGCAGTAACCAGTAGCAAGAAGATTACCAAAACAAGACAAAAATCTCAAAGGTCAAAGGTCACATTTGCTGAATCTGATTTAGGAAGCAATGATAAAACGTCAGCACCTATGGGCATTGATGATGATATGTCACAGACAGAAACCACAAAGTCCAGTGACATATTGGTGTTTTCACTTGATAACGATGTAGACTTTGAACAGGAAAGCTCGAATAAAAGCAAGCCCAAATCAAAAAGAAAAACAAGTAAACCTGTCATGGATATTGATTATGAAGAGAAGTGTTCTGACAAGGAGTCTGATTCTCCACTTGTGAACAATATACCTCCTCGTAAGAGTAATGCTCGCACAGGTACAGTTCGTAAGAATACTGCTCGTAAGGGAAGCACAGCCAGAAACGCTGTAAAGAAACCAACCTTTGTCCTGTCAGAATCGGATGCAGATGAGACTGGTGAGCAACCCAAGGTATCCAACAGGAGAAAAAAGAAATCCGAGTCAGCGCAGGATGATGGTGATAAGGCTGTGAAACCAAGAGGGAAAACTGGGAAGAAATTGCCTGTAGAGAAGGAAGATGATGATGGTGATGAAATTGAAGAGATGGTTGTCAAGAAACCAAGTACTTCCAGACCAAGGAGAGGACGAAGAGCAAACATTGAAAACGCAAGAGCAGATGATGATGATGATCTTGCGGTTGAATCATTTGACATCATGATGGAAGAGAATTGCATCCTACCAGTGGTTTCCTCTCCAGGAATTAACATCAGCGATGTCAGTTGTCAGAGTTACAGTGATTTGGATCTGAGTTGTGATACCTCAAATAAAGACACATCCATCTCTGAAACCATCTCATCAGTGGACGTCACAATCAGGTCAACCATATCTGATATGCTTCTACTTGAGGATGTGGAAGAGATTGAGATACCAAGGGCAGGGCCCGATTCGGAGGAGGAAGATGTCAGCCGTGGTGCGAGGAGAAAAAAGTCGACAGCGTCAAAGAAGACGACTGGACGGAAACGGCTGACCAAAAAGCTTGATGATGAAGATGACGGGGTAGAGATGCTGAGAGCTTCTAGTCAAGAAACAGAAAAGTTATCAAGCAGACAGAGAGCTGGGAAAACTGACTCTACTAAACAACTACTTGAGACATTAAATGGTGAGTAGAAAGACGATTCATAGTTGATGTGCAGAAAGATAAACAATAGCATTAGATGCATCTATTGAAAATTCATGTGATATTATTTTGTGATGCCCATGGGTAAACTGAGTGAGCATATTAATCCTGGCATAACTTCTAGTAACCTCTTACTATAACAGTTATTAAAGGCATATTATGTGATCTTTTCCAGGTTTGAAAATAGGTTGTTCGCTAGTGAACAGTTTATTTTCACTCTATTTTTACTCTAAAACCATGATTTTGAAGTAATTATGAATTGTACTGCTCTGTAACTCAATATATATTCATGATTTATGATCAGAAATGTAAATCTGCAAGAAAATCTACTTTCCAAAAAAAATCATGGGTAGAGGGCGCCCCCTGGAAAAGGTCACATAATATGCCTTTAAGCTTGGTTGCATCCTCTATAGCTATTGGTTTTCTCTTTCCATTGATAACAGTCCCCTGTAGGTAATGTCTCTCAAGTCATAACAATTGTATACACCCTCAGTCATGACATTAAGATATTTTCTTTTGGTTGTGGGTTAGGTACAGTGGTTTGTGTGGTGTAGGTTGTGCAAGGGAGGATGGGTGAGCTTCTTTTGAAATATTATTTGTACCAGTTGAAAGAATACAGTGATGTGACCAACGACCAAACCAACATTCTGGTTAGGCTTGACTTACACATTTGTATTATTTGTTATTTATTTGAGCCATCTAATCAGTTTTGTTTGGTGTTATGATTTACTCTGCAGTCCAACTACCTTCTGTGTAGTGAAGTCAGTGTGTAATAGTGACTAATGGATGCAGTATAGAGTGTGAGTGCAGAGATTTGTCTGTTATTATTCAGATACTTACGCCTAAGCTGGGGTCACTAGACAATACACGATGTCACTGCAAAGAGGAAGTACAACAACCAAATATAATGGTTAAGATTTTGATTCTATATCTAATTCTCTCACATTTCAACATATAGACTCTGATCTTGCCCCTGTGATTCAACAACTTGAGCAGATATACAACACCATCAAGCAATCAGCGCCAGTCATCCTATATCGTCAAGTCTGCCATATGCTGGCACTATGTCATGGTGACCAATCACCCGCTACAGCTGTACACTATCTCAATGAAGCCATGTCAATCACACTACGACACAAGAAGGTGGATAGCTTGACAAAGCGTATCAGGTAAGGCCTTGTGATACAGTTAGGTCAATGATAATTTAGATGTTGGGAATTGTTACTGTTAATATCCCTAATGAAGATTTTGAATGGACTTTTCTATTCCTTGATCAGCTCCAAATGAGCAAGTCTCATTACTGTAGCGAATTAATACAGAGAAGCTGAACGCATAAGTGAACTGTACATGTTTGACACAAACATTTGGATTACTTTTGTGCATGGAGAGATTAAAATGCATATTTCTTGTCATCATCAATTGGGAACTGACTAAACTAAGATAAAACTGAGGAAAGTCTACCGTTAACCAAGATTATGGCTCTTCTTGAATGCACTGTATAGGAAATTCATAATTTTCTGCTGACTGATTATTTGTGTAGGCCTACATTTCTAAGGAAAAACACAGAAATTAGGTAATTGGAAACGCAAGAGTTATTGCAGTAGAAAACAGAGGACATGGCTCTATACTATAAATGCTCTCTTTAGACCATATTTTTAACAATTCTTCAGTGGTATATAGCTACACACTTCAAACAATTCACACCTATAGTTTTAATCAGTTCCAAATTGGCAGGAAATATTTGGGTTTTATCTGTCTGCTCTCAAAAGGAATCCAAGCGTTTATGACCACACGCACACGGTTGGGGCCGCAAGCACGCACCATGCATATGATGTACAGTGCACTTGTTGCCTACATGCGCGCCTGCACCATTCTGTATTAATTCGCTGCTGTAAGGAGGCTTCGCAAATTTGAAACTGATCAAATTATAATCCTTGCATCCAATTATTTATTCCAGGAAAGCCAAGAAAGAATCAGCCAGCACAGATGCAGAGCAACTCGCCGAAAATCTGGCCAAGATGTCTCTGATACCAAACAATAACAAAAACAGAAAGAAGACAGTGAAAAATTCCACTAAGCAAGCGCCTGTGTCTACCTTAGAATTGTTGGAGACGGAACGCAATAGGTTTGTTTTCAAAGAAGTGTCGTCACAGAACAATGGCAGTAATGTGGTGCAGGAGACACTGAATGGCCTACCTGAAGGTAAGAATAGTGGTATAACAAGGGGCACTGTCAGTGTGGATATATACTTTTGAGATTAATGGCAATTGAAATATTATTTTTTAAATCTTGAAATGTTCAAAAATGAAAATAAAAAAGTTTACAATTTTCACAGTGATATATGTTGTTTGATCTCAAAATTGCATTAATAAAAGGAGGGGTCTATGTTATGATCTGTGTCACCTGACTCTATAAAATGCCTCACATAAACACTCAGGTCAACCAACGCTTTGCTTGTGGTAGATTTTCAGAAAAATATGTGATACCTGTATAATTCAAATTATGCAAGTACGGCAATGTAAACTAGACATAAGCTGCGATCGGAGATCGCGGATATTAGTCTAGCGGATTTGGTAGTTAGAGATCGGGGATGTGCGTATTTGTTGGAACCAATCAGCGTTCAGTTTTGATTTTAAAAACCGAACTATTGTATATGCGTACGGTCAACAGGAATATGTTGGCCAATTCTGACGATCCTAGGTAATTTCACTAAATTGCAACGGCGTTTTAAGTAAAAATCACTTTTTGACCCCTAGTGACCTTTTCTTGACCTTTGACCCCAAACTTATGATTGACTTTTTTTCTTGGCTTATCAATGCGCCCAAGAAAAAGTAGTTCCGTCAAAATCGGAGCATGTCTTAAGATTTTCACCTGTATAGTTCAATGACCTCTAGTGACCCCGTGTGACATGTCACTTTTAGTGGAGAAGGACCCTATATGGACATGGATGAGAGGAATCTTTTGAATAATTCTGACACTCATAGGTCATTTCCTCTCGGACAAGTAGCATTTTGAGTGAATGGAGAAAAATTTACATTTTGACCCCTAGTGACCCCAAATATTTTTTGATTTTAAAAACCGAACTATTGTACATGCGTACGGTCAAAAGGAATATGTTGACCAATTCTGACGATCATAGGTCATTTTACTAAATTGCAAATGCGTTTTTAGTGAAAATCACGTTTTGACCCCTAGTGACCTTTTCTTGACCTCTGACCTAAAACTTGTAATTGACTTTTTTGCTTGGCTGATCAATGCGCACAAGAAAAAGTAGTCTTGTCAAAATCGGAGCATGTCTTAAGATTTTCACTTGTATAGTTCAATGACCTCTAGTGACCTCGTGTGACATGTCACTTTTAGTGGAGAAGGACCCTATATGGACATGGATAAGAGGAATCTTTTGACCAATTCTGACAATCATAGGTCATTATCTCTTGGACAAGTAGTATTTTGAGTGCGAGGAGTGAAAATGTACATTTTGACCCCTAGTGACCTTTTCTTGACCTTTGATCTTAACGGTATGATTAACTTTTGTTCTTGTCTCATCAATGCCCACAAAATAAAAGAATCCCGGTCAAAATCGGAGCATGCGTTATATTTTCCACCTGTAAAGTTCAATGACCCCAAGTGACCCTGTTTGACATGTCACTTTTAGTGTGGAAGGACCCTATATGAACATTGATCCAAGGAATCTTTTGACAAATTCTGAGTATCATCAGTCATTTTCCCTTGGACAAGTAGGGTTTTGAGTGAATGGAGAAAAATTTACATTTTGACCCCTAGTGACCCCAAATGATTTTTAATTTTCAAAACCGTTCTTTTGTACATGCGTACGGTCAAAAGGAATATGTGGACCAATTTTGACGATCCTACAATCGCGGCCATAATTAGTTGGAACATCCATGTAATAATGACCCTTTCGTGCGTTCCCGTTTGCGCAAAATGTACACTATCAAAACATTGCTGTCTTTGATGGAAGGCTTAAAGCCTTTCCTAAACATTAATAACTCCCCCCTCCCCACTGGGCAATGTTGGCCCTTCCCAGTATCCCGTAACCCAAAAATCATGTTTCAACATTGATCCAGGGGGAGAGGGGGAGTTTTTAAACACACGTATAAAAGTGTTCCAACAATATTGGCCGAGATTGTCTCCTCGAGTGACAAATGTAAAGTTTTCGATTAGTTTAAATCATTGTATTTTCGTAACGGCTAATTCGATTTTATTGATACTTGGAGATCATTTTGCCTACATACCATAGATAAAAGTGAATGACAAAAGTTGATCTTTTCATTAACGGTTTTAGGGAAAGGTCACTTTTAATTAGATATAAGGTCTATTTCTGGTGTATTTTTGTTCATAAAATGGTCACATGGATTCACTTTATGTCCAGAACTATTTAACAGATCGCTGTAAAATTAGCAGAATGTGATAATAGTATTATGCCCACTGTTCATACTATTAATTTAAACAATTGTGTTTAATTTATTTGGAGAAACGGTCACATTTGAATTGGAATTAGATAGTTTAGGTCTAATGTCAAATTGGAAAGTTGTGATTATCTATATGAATTTGTTCTATTTTTTCAACAAACTTCACGCAATCTTAACAATGGACTTATTTATTGTTTTAAATATGATAAATAAATAAATAAATAAATAAATAAATAAATATACTAATAAATAAATAAATAAATAAATAAATAAATAAATAAATAAATAAATAAATAAATAAATAAATAAATAAATAAATAAATAAATAAATAAATAAACAAATAAACAAATAAACAAATAAACAAATAAACAAATAAATAAACAAATAAACAAATAACAAATAAACCTAATTGTACATATTCATGTAGCTCTATTTAACACTTTCCACGCGGCAGTCGTCTGTAGACGACATTCCAAATTTTCACAAAATGTTTAAAATTGCAGACTAATCATAACATGTTCTATAACTTATACACCAACGCTCTTAGTTCCCTCCCCAACATAGAAGTTGATATCAAGCATGTGAAAATCATAGTCGGTAGACTAATAAAATATGTAAAACACACAGGACTTGTTATGATTGTATTAAAAAGAAACTCGTAGCTCTCTTTTATTGACATGTCAACCATAAACATATTGGTATACCTCCTTGCGTTATAATGCATAGTAAAACATACCCCCCCCCCCCCCCCCCCCCCCCCCCCGCCCCCGCCCCATCCCAACATTTACATAGAGATACATATTAAGCGTCGCTCGCAGTGAAATGATATGCAATCTCGTGTCAACAAATCGTATAACAGGTTACAATGTAATTCTGGAACTTTGTGTGCATGTCGAGGCTATATTCACACTATGCCAACACAATACACGCAAAATCAATTGATGCGACAGTATGCCACGATAAGAAAAGGAAAAGTAGGTCAAAGACTTTTATCTGAAAATGCATGGCATACTGTTGAAACTCGACATTCCCGTAATATTTTGGACTCCTGATTGAAAATATCCCATGGATTACTGTTATGGCCTATCCAAATACGTTGTCAAATTATACTATATACAGTGCATTAACAATAACGACTGACCATATCGATTATGTCTATAATTGTCCTGATATCTTTTAAAACGCTGTTCCGTGGTATGGTCTCATCCGTGGTGTAGTGGGTAAGAGCGCTGTTGTTGCGTTGCTTTCATGCTTTCAAACCAAATGTTGTAAGTTCGAGCCTGGCACCGGACTATGTTTTGAATATTTTTTTAAAAATAATGTCCAATTCCCCCGTAGACTTTTAAAAATACCATATAACAATTAGTTTAACTTGTTGGCGATAGCGCCCCTTCCCCTTCCTTGTTATGTAATCCATTTTGAATGACGCAGGAGTCGCGTAAGCGACGAGAATGTGTTCCAGCATATTTAGCTGTTGGTATATGTGATCGAGAAACCATTCAAATTTAAATTACTGGCAACATCCATAATTTATTGGGCATTTAGTATGCCAAATATACCTCTGTAATTAAAAGTGACCTATCCCTAACAGTAAGTTGAGGCATGACCTTTTTAAGTAGTTGGCCACGTAACCAATAACATAACCTATCTATCCTTCAAATCTGGTAAAGAAAGCTTTATTGAATCAAAAGTTATGCCCAAAACCCTTAAAACAGATGATTTTTTTAACAGATGATTCAGACAATCGCGGCCATAATTAGTTGGAACATCCATGTAATAATGACCCTTTCGTGCGTTCCCGTTTGCGCAAAATGTACACTATCAAAACATTGCTGTCTTTGATGGAAGGCTTAAAGCCTTTCCTAAACATTAATAACTCCCCCCTCCCCACTGGGCAATGTTGGCCCTTCCCAGTATCCCGTAACCCAAAAATCATGTTTCAACATTGATCCAGGGGGAGAGGGGGAGTTTTTAAACACACGTATAAAAGTGTTCCAACAATATTGGCCGAGATTGTAGGTCATTTCACTAAATTGGAAATGCGTTTTAAGTGAAAATCACGTTTTGACCCCTAGTGACCCCTGTGTGACCTTTGACCCCTTATGCTTTACAACCTGAGTAGTGGTGCACATAAGGGTTCTTATGACCAAATATGGTCAAAATCGGCTCAATGGTATGGGAGCTATAGGTCCCATGACAGAAAAAGAAAGAAAGAAAGAAAGAAAGAAAGAAAGAAACAGGACAAATACAGTATATTAGTCGTTTCTCGACTAATATAATGATTAGCAGATCCATTTTCTAAAGGGACTGTATCACACATATCCCATATGTACACTACATGAGTAGCACATGGGCAACATGTACACCATGGTCAGTGTTATGTCCAATCAATAGTTGTCAGTGACTGTACAGTTGTCTTAACCCTAACCGCACTGAATCTCACTAAATCTCACTGCCAGAAACTATCTCCGCGCACATGGTGCTGGCATTGCCTTGATGACGTCACCTACCGCAGGCATATGTTGGCGGGAATTCTTAGCTGGCATATGCGCTGGGGATTTAGCTCAGTTGGTAGGGGGACAGACTGAGGTGCGGATGGTCCCGCGATCGAATCTCGGGGGGTGCTGGGTGATTTTTCAGGTAAAAAAAATAGTACTTTTCCCCCCTCCCCCCGATACGCACACAAAACATAGCTTTACTGGTTAGGGTTAAACGCTTGACAATTTGCATACTATCAGTAACAGCACCTGGTATTTACAACATTTAAGCTCTGTAAGATGAGATTATGGATAGTAAATGTTGATTATGATTCTAAACTGTACTTGTCTTATAGGTTGGACAATCTGTATGCTGTCAGTTGTAGCTCCTGGTGTTTACAGCGGTAAGCTTCCATCAGATTCAGATTTCCTGGCAGTGTCTCGACTTGCTCGCAACAAAGAACCACTACTGCTCAAAGTACCTATGGTATGTAGAGTCAACACATATATGACCTTACATGTTACAACATACAATTGCAGTTATCCTTACTACAAATATACATTCTGTTTCATATTCAAAAGACAGAAATATTCCTTGTCAGGCGTAGGTAACAGGATATAGATCTACCATTTTGTCACAAATGTGTAAGCACGTTGTTACTTGGCTCTTTGAGTAGGCTTATTTATGTAGAATTTGAAAACCAGGTCAAATTAAGAAATGAAGAGGGCATGCAATTTAAGACAATTTGAAGGGGACACCAACTTTCTCCAAGGCAATTATGTACTTTTGAATGAAGTGAAAACAGCCAGAAATTAAGGGCATCAAGGCAACTAGTTAGGCATCAAAGGCAACTGATGCCTTCAATTAATTTTAGCCCTGTTGAAAACTCATTCCTATGGTGCCTTGGAATAGTCAGGGCATAGGCAGATATTTGGATCTTTTGAAATTGAGGCACTCTCTAACTAAAGCCAGGCATGTCCTTGCAGGATATGGCATAGATCTGTTGCATTCATGTCATGCAATCCATTCACACTGCTCAGCACATCAGGTCAAGTCCCTGCCCAGTCCCCTGCCCAAATCGTGGCTTTTTCCCAGCTGCTCCAGGACCTGGAGTGCAACTAAATTCTGAATTATTTTGAACTGTGAATGATGATGATGTTTCTGTTTTGTGGAATGGACTGATAAATATTTTCCCCTCAGATTTCAAATGATAGAATAGCATACTTTACTTACCCAATAAAAACCTCTGGTTGATCAAAATTAATCAAAGTTAATATTAAGATGATCAAAATAAAATTAGTGTCTGCCTATAAATATCATTATGAAATCAAAAAGAGCCTGGGGTAACTTTGTTTATGTTTATTAACAGCTACGCATCCATGTCCAAGAAAACATAATAAGGGTCAATATTCTGTTTTGTGACATCCTTGACGTCACTCTGAAAAAGGGGTGCTATTTGGTGGGAGAGGGACCTCTACCCTCTCCCTCCTGGAAAGACAGAAAACATGTATAATATTGAATCCAAATTGTTTGTTTTTTAAACTTTCACAGCAACAATGTGACTTGGGTTCGACTGGTAGTAAGATGTCATCACGCAATATCTTGGAGGAATTTGATGCCATCTTGGTAGAGAACAAGGAGAGTGTCAAGGAAACGGACAAGAAGATATGGTGGTCTAGCAGACAACGATTAGATGCAAGAATGGAGGTAAAATTGAAATGTCTCTAGAAGACTGTTTGATTAGTTAGTCATTGGTAGACGACGCATTAAACATAAATTGTGCATCTTTTTGTCTTTTTTTAAAGAAATTATGTGAATTTACAAACACAGGTTAATTAAATGACATTTTTGAATGAGTTAGATAATTCAATCATTTGATTTTTTTGGATTTTAGAAAATTCAGAAACCACAGGATTTCCCTCGGAGCTGCATCCTTCTGTTTTATTTTCTATTTTTACATTTTACCCATAATCCTTAGTTCACATTTTGCGACATCCGATGGGTTTTCACATATCGCATCACATATGAGCAAAAGTACCAAGGATAGCCCAAAAGCTTTGAACAAAAAGCTTATTTCCATTGGGGTCCTTAACAAGCATAGAAAGGCAGACAAAACTAGAAATACAAATGAAACGCATGAATGAGAGTCTGTTGTAGAGTCATCATATGATAATTCCATCATTGTTTTACTTGACAACAGACATTAACAAAGGATATGGAGAGCAGCCTGTTTGGCTGTTGGAAAGGAGTGATGCTAGGACAGAGCAAAGACCATGAACGCAGGAACAAGTTGGAGCATGCGGCTAAGGAATTAAAGACTGCGATAAAGGCTAGCTGTGAGGAGGTGCATATAGATCAGCATCTATGTGAGGTAAGTAAGGACATTGAATCATGGGATACATTGAATAACATAGAATGAGACATTTGGAAATGGGCATTACATACTATGAACAGTGAGCGATTCCCATAGTTCTTGATGACAATGTTTATTATGTCCTTTATTTAAACTAATGCATTTCAGTCAGCAGCGACTTACTGAAATTCAGGACCGGTCGCTACAGGTTACAATACGTTGGACAAAATTCCACCAAACTCATACGTGTTCCCATGGCAAAATTTCAGCATGTGCTTAGAGTGAATATAATTATGTTACTTATGGGAAATCACCTCCAAGTTAACACAGCATACTCTTGCCTATTTGGAATTTGATCCATACCATTATGGCGGCAAAATGTCAGCACATGCTTAGAGTGCATATTTGTTACTTATGGAAAATCACTTCCAATCACTTTTCAAAAATGTAATGAAAATAAAAATTGTCAACTTTACACTTGTTTCGTCATGGACGGTCACATATGTTCTGCCATGACTGCACAGAGTTAAGCTCCGTTCACGCTAGATGTTATTTACCATGAATTGTGTTATTCAACTGCCATTATGGTAGGCTGCACTTATTGCGTTAACACTGACATTCTCTTAATTTGCCACACGGCGCTTGCTGCCATCACATGCGGTGATCTGGCATTGAACCAGCATGACCTGCGATAAATTGCCGTACACTGTGGCGAAAGTAAGCATGACAAATATGGCTTATTGTGAACGAACCTTTAAAGGTGAACAAAGTATAGATATCATACTGCCTTATTTATTTCATTACATGTTGATCATATCATGTTTACTCTAACAGTGTTTACTAGCATCTTCCAATAAACTCAGCAAGCATCAGTTGACTATAGCCTTATCAAGACTTAGTAAGCATAAACCTGGTAGTGAGGAACACATGGCATTGATGACTGTATATAGACAACTAGTTGATAGACTGACAAGACATTCAGATGAGAGTGACAGTAGACATCCAGTTATTCTTATCTTGGATAAGGTAAGACAGAAATGTATAAGCTTTAAAAGTGCTGTTATCGATTATAGACCTAGCACATGAAATCCCTGACCAGGTGCTTTGAGGTTGGCTGATTCAAAATAGATAATCGGTACCAGAAATCTGAGATAAACTTTAAATGAGCAAATTTCTTCTCTGCAGTTTGATACCTCATTCAACAAAATCGAATGGATACTTTTAAAGTTATGGCGATTTCAATGACCGCGCATAACAACAGCAAAGTTGCACTAGGTATAGGAAATCATTGATTTGTGTATACAATGGTATTCATATACTTAGCTGAACTTTATGATAACTTTATTGCAATAATTTACAGCAAATACAACAGTTACCTTGGGAGAATATGCCGATAGTGAAAGATCAACCCATGTGTCGTATGCCAAGCCTTCATTTCATCCAGTCTCATCTCAAAACCACCCAGCAATGCGGCGGTGACTCAGCAGGACTGTCTAGAGGAATCCAACAAGACAACACATTCTTTGTACTCAATCCTAGCAATGATTTGGCTAACACACAGAAGATGTTCCGCAAATGGTTTGAGAAGTAAGATAATTTGTTTTGCCCTTCTTGTATTTTGTTATAACCCTTCAGAATCTTGGCTGCAGAGTAGGTTACTCTCAGCATATTTTGTGTGTAGTGTATCAACTAGACTTGCATATTAAGGCTGAATCCAAATGTGTAATTGGAAAACATTCTTGTAACCATCTACTTTTAAATATAATACATAGAGGAATATAAACTTATTTTGGGTTCCTAACACCTGAAACATTTCCCCCGATTGCAAATAGTTACTAATATGTGATCAAGCGTAATGAGTCGTATGTTGTTAATATTGATTTTGAGTTATAGGTAAAAAGTAGCCACACATTTTTATGTTTTCTCAGTTAGTAAATTGTTTGTAACTTAAAAACAAGAAGTTCAATTTGAGTGGGGTCTAGACCATACTGTAGCATTTCCACCTGCTTTTAAATGATGGAAAAATATCAAAATTTAAAACTGCCAACATGTGACTCATTTCGCTTGACCACGTCACATATGCAAGTAGAATTGAGCCTCTTTTATTTGGTGTATAGTTTTGTTTCTATGGAGATGACAAATTGAACAATGTAGTGATTTTATTTTGAACAAACACTCATTCCTGTCTGTATTTTGACCATTTTACACACCATGCAATATCTAACTGTTATTTTGATGTGCCTTTTGTAGAGATAATGGTTGGAAGGGCGTCGTAGCCAGAGCACCCACCAAAGAAGAATACATGTCAGCATTAACAGACCATGATTTATTTGTGTAAGTCTCATTTGTGTAAGCTTCATGTAATAGTAACCAACACTTGGTACGGTACACTAAGGGAGAACCTTAGAGAGGGGCAAGTTATCAAGGGAAGCTTGATCCTGACACATAACTTTCATGATCACAGATCAGGCTGGCTAGATTACATTTGCTACATCCTGACCAAATTTCAATTATACCACTTTCAGCCATCACAGACCATGATTTATTTGTGTCATTGATGCTTTTATCCGAGAAAGAAAAATTTGGAGAATAAGGGCTTTTAGCAAAGGTGAAGTGGTCAGAGCACCTTATAAAGAGGAATTCATATCAGCCTTGTAACAGGTGATTAAGTATCTGTATAAATGTCTTGCCCTAACCTTATGTAACCAGATCACCTACAATTTAATTTGGAATATGAATGATTTTTGATTGAAATTCTTCTTGATTTCCCCCCAGATATTGTGGTCATGGCAACGGCCGTGAATTCCTAACAGGTGATGACATTCAGAGACTGAACTGCAAAGCAGCTACTCTACTGATAGGGTGTAGTAGTGGAAAGCTTCATGTCAATGGGTGTCTAGAAGCAAATGGTATGGCACTCAACTACCTGTTAGCTGGATGGTAAGTGTTCACTTTTTGTTGGGATCTCCTGAAGAGCTTAGTCTTATGAGTTCAAATTCCAAATGGGCCACATCTTTAACGAGAGTATTGGTAATTACAGGGTGTCCCAAAAGTTTTTGATACCTCAGGTCAAGATGTAAACTTGGCTGCATATGTGAAATTAATTACATTTAAACAGGTGAAGTACAATTGCAGCCAAACTCCAGGATGTTTTTTTTTTTGTATTTTTATATCCTGGATCCGCCAGTGGTCTAACCTCTCTCTTTCTAGTTGCCTGATGTCTGTGGTTTGAAGTACAATTGCAACCAAACTCCAGCATGGTTTTTTTTTGTATTTTTATATCCTGGATCCGCCAGTGGTCTAACCTCTTTCTTTCTAGTTTCTCAAACCACAGGCATCAGCCTGTGGTTTTTAGAGCCACCTTGTTTTTAATCTACCCATATAAACGGACGACCTATTTGGGACCGCTGTCCCTATTTTCATACAATGCCATTTTATATAGATATTTGTACACATAGTTGATCAATCCCTCACTATGTTCTCTCCTCTTTCCCCCCTACAGCCCTTGTGTGGTTGCCAACCTATGGGATGTGACAGATAGAGATATAGATAGATTCCTGGAGGAACTATTGAAAACTTGGTTGAACAGTGACAAAACTACTAGTCTACCAGACTATATCAATCAAGCTAGGCAATCGTGTAAGCTACAATACCTTATCGGATGCTCACCAGTGGTTTATGGACTCCCTGTACACATTAAGTAGTACCTGTCATCATTGCTGTGTGACTACTATACTCTATTTGGCTTACTCTGGACAGTGACGTAACTTAATAGACGCATCATTGTCGTGTGACTACTAGTACTATGTGACACATCACATCATAAGGTATATGTTGTCTGCAAGGCTAATTTGAGTTAATTGAGTGAGGTAAATTAAGCTTCTTTTTATATGGTACTTTTCTAAGAGTATTTCATCAATTAAAAAAAAACAGGCGTTAATGACTATCTTGCTTAACCCTAACGCTCTTGAGTAATCCATAATACTACGTCCAAGCCTATCTCCAATCGCATACACCGAGCCTATAAAGTGAGTGCAAGAGTAGCTGAGAGCCGTAACTTGCCTATGGGTCCAGGTTTTTTATCCGGAGGGTCCACGGTTGGACCCAAAGTCGGGGAGTGGCTAATTATTTGTTGATTTCTCTTCCAAATTTGCGATCCCGGTTATAAACCCAGTCTGGGGGTTAGGGTTAGTGCAGCATGTTTGATTAATACCGTACTGACGCATGTATAGTCCAATACTCAATTTAAGTCCCACCCTCTAATTAAGCTTATATCTCAGACTACGGTGGGCACCCGACTTAAGTCCCAGGGGTAAAAAGTAGTGTACAAGCCCGCGATGTCTTAAAAAGCATGTCAAGTTCACTCGAGATATAAATCAAGAAAGTGTGTGGTGTTTGTAAACACGCACTCCTGTCCATCATTGAATGAATATGGAGTGCTTGACATACCAACAATCCCTAGAGGGATTAGGGGGGGGGGGGGGATCCTGATGTCATCAAAGCAACTGTCACTGATCAAACCAATGACCATGTGTAAATAATGCAAAATCAAAAGCCATAGTTTTGTTTTTTAAGAAATTAAACATTTTCCAGAAAATTTGAAGAAAGATACAAATCTCTAGGTAAAATCCAACAAAATGAATAAATGCCAACAAATCAAGTTAGGCACTGTTCACCATGTCCCATTGTAAATCTTGTCAAAGTTTAACAATTCAATCAAATTCTCAGCCGTTATAATAACCCCTGTGTTTTGTAACTGGCTAGTTCACACTTCTGCTTTGTGGTTGCCGCCTCAATGTGTTATGGTTGTAAACAAAGGGATTTCCTCTACAAGAGTACCATAGATAGGTGCCGCGATGTCTGGCTGTACTCTCAATTGCATGGGAAAGTTTGAAGTTTCTCGCCCTTTCTGTGACTTGGCCACGTGCCACGGTACGAGCATGCTCAGTAAGGTCATTGTTACACCAAGTCACCGACATGGGTCTATGGAATGTGTAGGAACATGGGGAAAGTGCCAAGTGCTATTTGTACTGACTGAGCATGCTCAGAGAGGTCACTGTTAACACCAAGTCACCGACATGGGTCTATGCAATGTGTAGGAACATGGTAGGACCAAAGGGCCAAATGCCACTGAACTTTCTGTAACCCAGCGGGACACAAACATCATTGAACTTTATTACAAAGACATAGCACTCAAAGAACATCATTATTGCATGTTTTGAAAGCCTACATTGATGATAAATCAGACATTTTAATTTTCATGTATACATGGGCACCCGATTTAAGTCCCACCCCCTAATTGACATATAATTTGAGGTAAAAAAAAGGTGGGACTATACACGCGTCAGTACAGTAATCTGTCAGATATTGATTGTTCATATTTTTCAATAGACAAGATATATCCTTCGACAGGGTATTCACATATAACTTATAAGCTATAGTTGGATTAATAATTGAACGAACACTTTGAAGCAGCGTATTGCGTACATTGGGTGAAGCGCGCATATCCGTAAGTGTGATTATTTCTTTGTGCTGCGTGCGTGTTGTTTGTTCAATTATTAATTTGACTATAGTAACTGAATGTGTTGCGATGGGTTTTCCTCAAACCTACCATTACTCTAGACTATAATACCATTCATTCTCAGGGAATTTGGCTGATTTTTATTTTTACCATATGGGGTTAGGAGTATGTTTCCCCTGGTAATGTGTTATGGTGGTTAATTTGTTGTATCATACAGGTACCATTGATCTTATGATGTAGGGTGAAGGGTGATTTTCTCCTCTGCCCTCTCCTCCCCTCTCAGGAAATTGTCACTTTTTCTTGTAGTGATTGTGACATGCATTATGTAAATCAGCCAAACATTTTATTAGGAAAGGAAAAAACAGGGAATTTATCAGTGTTCGAAAGAAATGTCCTAAACAAAATCGTTAAAAATTATACCTTGAATCAAATCTGTCTGTTTTAAGAGAACATAATGCTGGGTAAATTTCACCTTTGTGCCTGATTGACCTCTGGTAAATTTTGTAATTTCTGTAAATAAGAGAAAGTTATAAACAGTCTATATTGTATATTTTGTAATTTTCCATGCATGATAAGATTAAGAGTATTAAGCACTATACTGCATTTCAACTGATATGACACCAAGTTACATTTTTAAAGAAATGATAGTATTGATAAAAAAAAAGAGTTGTGGTTGATATAAAAATAGATACCGAGGAGCTTCCCAGAAACCATTGTGGCTGATCGTATTACCCTTTCTAATCAAACTTACACTCCCATTACTTTTATACATGGTTCCCCTTCGTGGCCTGATAGTTTCAATCCCAAAACCTAGCCTAGGTGGTTAGGATTAGCAAATCGCATACCGAGCAAAATGTTTAACGGTTACATTAATACCCTATTTACCTTGATATTAATTATTTACAAAATATTCAATAATGCCATGTTTGGTACCAAATAAAATACCCGTGTCTCTGCTTTTCAAGTATTAGTGTTGTAATATTTTCATGATTAATTGTATAACATTCAACAAAGGCAGCCTTATGAAGCTGTGCATATTATTTAGTGACATGTAAGGCTATATTAAAAAAAATCATTTGTCTCAAAGCTCCCGCGCGCGTTAGTTAATTGGCGCGCGTTAGAGAAAAAAAAATTATGAAGAAAAAAAAAAAAAAAAAAATCTTCTTCTTTTTTTCAAAAAACCCCCCAAAATCCAAAAAATTCACAGATTTGTCAGATTTTCATTGTCCAAATACAAAAAAAATCCCCAAATTTCACAGATTTTTCAGATTTTCATTGATCACATCATTTTAAATGCAAAAGTTCACTTTTACAAGGATTTCAATATTTTATATTTAAAAAAAAAAAAAAAAAAAACTTAAAAAAAAATCGCATTCCGCATTAGGTTTTGAAAAATTGAAGAGCTTTGAGCTAAAGATTTTTTTAATATAGCCTAAACAATACACAGTTAATTTTGAAAAATCAAAAAAATCTTTGATATGGATAACAGAGTCGCACTCAGGTAAAACATTATACCCAGAAAAATATAAATAGCAATGCCATGAGTACATAATCCAATAATTGCTTTTCCAATGTAATGTGTTGACATGTATGTAGCAGTAAGACCAAATATGTTTGCTGTATCTTTATCTGGTTTTAAGGATGTCATCACTCCTCTCAACATGTTGATTTGAAACATATTACACTCGGCAAAAGAAGTTCTTGGACACTTAAATTAAATTAATATTTAATAGAATATATATAATTATATATATGATTATATATATATAATTGTATATCAAAATAAGCAGAAAGTAATCCTCTAACAGCTTAACATGGAATTTAGACATGATCACTCATACATGGCAGATCCCATTCACTTGACAATGGCAAGAAGATTGCAAAAAATTGGATAATCCCTCCATTCAAATGACTGTAAATGCTCATTTCTTGCAATTTCCTTTTACGCACCTTACCATTGCTTAATGAATGTGCTCAGTCATGCATGAATGCGTACATCTTAATTTCATACAGACATGATTGATAGAGAATTATTGTCTGCTTATTTTGACATGCAATTGTTTAATTTTTATTAAATATTTATGTGAAATATTTGAACTTCAATGAGTGTCAAGGAACTTCTTTTGACGAGTGTATAAAGGATAACATGGCCCCTATAGTCTATTTGGCCATTATGTTTATTATTATTATTCATGGTATATTTTATTGTCATCACAGCCATCCGCAGTATTACAATATCTCACTGAATTTGCACAATATTACAAATTACAAGACAGCGACGTAACTGCGTATTCTACTTATTGCAGCACATAACGCGCGCGCCTACTCGAGGCGCTGGCATATACACACAAGCGTTGAAAGACAGAATATACATACGCGTGCATAAAAGCTGCGCCTGTTAAGTTACGTTACTGTCCAGAGAAAGATAAATAGAGTATAGTATTACCAGTATTTACAGACATTGGGATTGGTAAATGTGTAATATTGAAGGCTTGTAATCCGTTAAAGATGCACCCGTGATCATTTGTCTGGTTCAATAAACAAAAATTTAGATATTTCTATTTAATATGTCAATCCCATTAAGTAGGCATAAAATGCAAAACACATCTTTTTAAAAGTCCATGAAATATATTGTTAAATAGCCTCTTTGCATGGACCACCATTAGCATGTACAATCTTGAACTGGAATGAGATTGTTGCATTATATTACAATGTCTCACTGCATAACCAATCAATCATATTGTGTGGAGACAGTCAAACTGGTTACATAATGTTATGGTATAATCATGTTCATTGTAGGACCAGTTCGAGGTTCTCCACACTATTGGCGTAACCATGCAAAAGGCGAATAAACCGTTTTCATTTAATTTAAACTCATCAATACCTACCTATCTCATATCTTTTGGCTTATAACTAAGTTATTATTATGTTAGTTCAGGAGGTAACCACACTAATCTTAAAGAAATGGATGCTTAAGCGTTCCTCAAATCCGTGTTTATTTAGACAAAATTTGAACCAACTTTGCATGAATAAAATGTTGTCTTTCTATTGTGTTGTTAGATAATGATGAATGTATACATGTATAAGTTTTGTGTGAATATTTGAAATAGTTTAGATTATTTTATTTTGATATTATTTGACTTGTGTTTAAGAAAAAATAAAGAAAATACAGGACATTTGATTTTGTGAATTTATGAACACATAGAACTGTTTTAAAAATGACCAAATGCTATTTTGTCTATGAAAATAACAACATTTTCGTTGTCGCCTATAAGTAAGCTATATCCAGAGTCAGCCTAGTCGTTGGTTTCCGCCTTAAAAATGTTGTCCCCATTTGAAAAAAGAAAAGAAATTGAAAGCAAAGGTTTTACATTAACTATGATGATACTGTGATTCAAAATCAAGACATTTGGGTTCCAAAGCGAATGTCATAACCGCATAGTCCAGGCTTTCTCAACTAGATTTATTGATGCGCCACATTTTAGTAACCAACTTGTTGAAGCTCCACTTGGTCATATTTTTTTAGAATTTACAATGACAAAATTCCCTTTATAACATTAATTTCAAAATCTTTTAACATATGTGGGCAGCATAAATAACTAATATTACTCTTTTGAGGGCACATGCGCGCGTAGCGCGAGAAAAATTGCTGTATTTATACATCTGACCGTCATAGGCCTATGAAATCTGGCTCTATCATGATATGATATTTTTTTAATTTTAAATGTTAACCACTCTCGCGCCACTTAGGATGCCTTGATGCGCCACAAGTGGCGCGCGCGCCACCAGTTGAGAATGCCTGGCATAGTCTGTCTTGTGTATACTACGGAATAAATCGATATAACTTTTAACAATAGAAGTATTTGTACTAGTCTATTTTGTGATAGCTCACTCATAGGTAGAACCAAATTTTCAGTATGTTGTCTAGTGTTGAGTTAGTAATAGTGCACATTTTCATGCTATGGTCATTGAATGGTTGAGTCAAATTAATGATGTGAGAATATGTTTCATAGAAGTCCCACCCAGTGATATTACAGCTAATGTGATATCACACCCATGTCACATCACATTAGTTAACACAGCTAATGTGATGTATCACACCTCGGAATGATATCGTCCGTCGCATCACATAAAGCGTGTTTCTATTCCATCACCACCAATCACCCCATTTTGGTGTTGATGATCATCTCCACCAATAACCACCTTTAGGGTGTTTCTATTCCGCACCAAAAGATGGTGATGACAGAAGTTCACCAAAGTATGTGCAAGGCAAGCGTATCCAAGCAGACCGTGACGCTAAGCGCCAATCTTAGTAACCTGCGTGTGGGCGCACCAATGTTTTTCTTCTTCACGCGTGGCGCGCAAGAATAACGCAGCGCATAGAATCTCATCACCACTAAAATAATCGCCTCCTGTTTCTATTCCAGATCACCACTAAAATCACCACCAATAACATAGAAATAATGGGTTATTTTGGTGATGATGGAGGTGGTGAAAAATGAGGTCATGGGGTGTTTCTATTCGGGCTATCACCCCAATAACCCCATTTGCATTCGAATAGAAACAGGCTTATACTGCGCTATTCGATGCAACATCAAAAATGCATCGCATACTCAACGCTCAGATTTGGCTTTAATCTAAATAATTTGCTCAATCAGTTTTCCTGAAAGGTATTTATATCAAGAAAACACTTGACGGTTTCTATTTTGGTGAAATATGTATGCTAATCTTTAAATTAACGGCAATTAATATGGTATTAATCTTATAGAGCTCTATGTGAAAATATTTGTTCTAAAAATGTGTTACCTCGAATAGCGCAGTCTGTGACATAATATCACATTTTGTGATATGTGAGTGATAAATTACAACTGAATGAAATCGCATCATATTTTATATCAAAACTATAGTCAGCGGCAAAGAAGTTCAACACTTTTTTCTGTTATGATGGCGAACTTAAGCGTAAACACGGAAGTGCAGTTCCCATTTTGGCCGTTTTAGTGATGATGCAATCTAAAATTTGTTCGACTTTATGTTGTTTGTTGTTAACGGCATGTGACTACATTCCTGGCCAACCTATATGTGATAACCTGATATGACACATGATATGCAGTATCTATATATTGAATCACATCTTATGTAAGGGTGATATTTGTCTAAACATTTTCATGTGTGCAGCATTATTTATATGTTATTTGTAAATTTCAATTTGTGAATTATGTATTATTTATTTACAAGTGTGAATCTGTGTGTAAATTTGATGAAAATAAAAAAAATGATCATTTTGACCTTTGATTTAGATTGCGATATTATTTAGAGTGTACTGGGAACACAAGGATGGAAATCACTGAGCAAAATATCTTATTTACATGGCAGAAAAAAAGTTTTGTCTCAATAATATGAGCTTTGAGTTGGCTTTTCGTATACAGATTTAGTTGTAAATGACTGCATTTTATACGATTTGTGTTTCATTTAGGATTGTTTAAAATTTTAAAAAACCACAGATAAATATGTGACCCAACACGAGTAAATGAGGCACAAAGAGGGACATTTGAATATTGAGTTATTTGCATCATATTATTATATATATGTGTTTCATGAATATGTGTACCAAATTCAATGTGATATCGTGTGATGTTAGATAACAGATGTATCAAAGATCAGAAATAAGACTGAATTTGACATTTCCTGACCTTGTCCCATATTTCTGCTATTAAGGGGGGACTTAAGGAAGTCACTTTTCGAATTTTGTGAGTGCTGTAATTATTTAACTGTAATGTATATAAAAGTATTCATTTTGTGAAAGGAAATAGGTCAGAGAATCCAAATTTTGCGTCAATTGTTGACCAAAAATGTTGATTTTTTGAGAAAATCACAAAAATCACTTTTTGACCCCAAAAGTTCAACAAAACCCTCCCTAAGTTTAGTGTCTTTTAGAAATTTGGGAATGTTTTACTCAAACTTATTTTTGTTAGCTTTGTTGAACTTTTTTGACAACAAAGTGATTATTTATGATTTTCTCAAAAAAATATTATTTTTAGTCAAAATTGACGCAAAATTTGAATTCTCTGATCCATTTCCTTTCCAAAAAGGTATACTTTTATCTGCATTTGATTAATAGTTCAATAATTACAGCACTCACAAAATTCAAACAAATCAAGTCAAAAACTTCCTTGAGTCCCCCTTAAATCAAATTAGCTACTGCCACATTGTGCCTTATTTACTCATTTTTGTCACATAATATTTGGAATTTTAAAAGCTATACCTGGATGAAGCTTGAGACAACATTATATGAATGATGATACATCGGCTTACACACTACACTACTAAATAGTGAATGAATCCAGACAAAAAGTATGGCAACCTTTGGCTGGTCTTATTGTCACCTACAGGGTGTGTCCCAGAAAAATGCAAAATGTTTCAACCTGACCCATCTCAATCCAAAGATAAAAGATTGGCTTTTCAATGCCATTTGCTTGAATGTTGGATGATTGATTTATCCAAATATGCCAATTCCGTTTTTTCCGTACCATAAGATGTTTAAAAACAGTGGTAACTCACATACAGGTGAGTCAAAATATTCGGGTCCCGTTTTCAAAAAATCAGGAAAAAAAACCCTTTTTGTCAAAATTGGTTGATATTTATGAGAATAGAAATACTTCTCCATACTTGGTTTTCAAGACAATACGATTATTCAACGCTAAAATTATACCATATTAACGAAAGAGCGTGAAACCCAAAGGGTTCCAAGTTGCCAATACTGCAGTATTAGTTATTCACAACTGTTGACATTTTATAAATAAACAAAATTTGATAGATAGACAACATTTAGGCGGATGATGTTTCTCGTTGAATCTCTGAAAAATAAAACGATATTGCATGCAAAATATTGAGATATTATTTGTTATCCCTTGTTTGTTCATGCAACGGCAAAATATATATGGTTTGTTTCCAATATCACATGAGACGATAGCCGAATGTGATATTGGAAACAAACATATATATATTTTCCGTTATGCATGAGAACAAACAGGGGGTAACGAATTTATCATTTAGTAGACATGAATGCATTTTAAAAAGTAAATGAGGAATAATTACACTTAAACATCTCGAAACCCTAAACACTTGGAACAACTAAAAACATTGTTGTCAATTCACCCCTACTCTAATCATGGAATAAGCTCGAATTCACCACATTGCCTCCTCAACCCAAGATATCTAGCACTTACATAACTCGGAACCTTAAACACTGGGGACCATCAAAATTACATTGGGAACCACCAAAAAGAATTTTTTTTTTTGATCGCCGTCATTCACCACACCGCTCATCGAACCCCAACATCATTGAGCACAACTTAAACAACTTGGGACCCAAAACACTGGGAACCACAGATATGCTACCGCGGGAACCAACAAAAAGACAGGCCAACCCCACATCCCCTATCACCTAAGCCTTCAAACCCACATACATAACCCAACACCGCCACCCTCTCCACATCTAACCCTAAAAATGATAATGGATCAATCCAAACCTTGATGTAACCAATCAGATGCCATACAAAACTAAAACAACGCGTTTGGTTGAAATTTGCCACTAAACAGATTGATCCACTTTCTAGAACCACTCTTTGTAACCACTATGGCTCTAATTTCAGCATCCATTTTAAAGAGGTTGTCAATTTACTTGGAAGTCAAAAAGAATGAATCCAAAATCTCATTTCCTTTTCTTTTTATATATTTTTGAATATTTTCGATAAAATGACCTAAATGGCCATTTTCTTTTAAATAAATGTTGGGATTTTCCGAAAGATTTACCGTCATTTGAATTTATGCTTACATAAGAGTAAAGACTAAATGTACAACCATTACTGAAATGAAAGATTAAAGTATAGCCCACTTAACCTATTTTTAAAAGAAATACATTAAAATCCGGCCACTCCACCCCCCCCCCCCCGTGTTTTGGCAATCTTTTTACCGGAAAATACCGGAAAATTCAACCTCCGAAAACTTAAATTTGCAATATCTCCGCAACAGAATGAGATACGAACTTTAAACAATAAACAAAAATTGTATTTTTAAAAGTAGGCTACCATGTTTCTGCAAATATCTCAATTTTAATATCTGATGGACTTCGCATGTTTTGCATATAAGTTCTTCACTTACTTAATGATGAATGTTAACTTGCATCTAGCTTAAGATTTCTTTGTTATGACTCGAATACCTGTTTGGATATATTTGTGTATGTGTGAATTTTACTATTGTTAAGCATAAAGTGTTGTGAATATACAAACACACCATGGATTGACTTATTCAAAAGACGCGCGTTAAACTTTTACATTCATATGGGTCCCGCTACTTGGAACAGATTAAATTTCACAGAATTTGGGAAATGCACATATCTCCCGTTTCGAATAACCAATTTGAATGAAATACAATTTAGCCTAGGTTATAGCTAACAATGCGTTCTTGCTGTACATTTCATAGTCATTTTTGCATACTGGTTTTAAAAATCGAAATCAAAGTGCAGTTTGTATAACACAAGAAATCAGATTGTACATTAAAAACACAAGTGATCATCACCCAGTAAAAACAAAACCAAAATGTATGAGAAAATGTTATTTTAATACTTTTGGGCTATCATTGGTATACTCTTTGGTTTAAAACCCCCAAAGATTACCAATAGCCCAAAAAGCCGCTGTATGACTATGAGAGCTTATTTTCATCGGGGTCTTTATGTGATATGTCAAAAGAATGCAAGCAGGTGGCAAGGCGAGAGTAAAATGAATGAATATGATTTGATATGAATTTGAAACATAAGTAAAATAAGTTGACAGAACATTAGTGGTCATTAGGTACAAGCAGGTACAACTTTGTACTCGGATGCAAGATTCCTTTTTTCCTTTTAGGAAGAATGTGCTCTTGAATAAAGAACACTTTTGCTCATTTTATATCAAACATTTTATTTGTTAACATTTTCCACGCGGCTATTGGTTTTACCTTAATTTTTTTCTTTCTTTCAGAAAACCTTTCCCAACATTCAAAGTCATTTTTTCGTTTTAGGAAGAATGTGCTCGTGAAAAAAGAACACTTTTGCTTATTTCATATCAAACATTTTATATATGTTAACACTTTCCACGCGGCTATTAGTTTTACCATAAGATAAATAAATTCAGAAACCTTTCCCAACATTCAAAGTCTTATTCCAAGAATTACTAAACCAATAATAGTCATGTTTGTACTTGTTTGGATGCATTTCTCATGTTGATTCCAAATATGGTCATGCGATTCAATAATTTTGCCATTTTTGAATAATTTTGTGAAATTTTGGAACTGTCGTCTGCTATCGTCTGCAGAGTACAGACGCCTGCCGCATGGAAAGTGTCAACATAACGAGTGAGTTTCAAAATGAAAAGCTTTTAGGATTGCCATGCACTTAAACCTTGTTTGATCGTTTGGACTTTCCAGTAATATGCTTAATTCAATTTGGGCATTCAAGTTGAATTTTTATGCCAATTTTGGTCCAAGAAAGCGTTAAAACATGTAAAAAGCTAGACATTACTGCAACACAAAGGATTTCTTTAAAAAATGATGTTAAACAACTTTAGGTACGCTAAATATTTAGCCTAAGTTCTTGCATTTGACACACATAAATGGACTCCCGCAATGAAATAAAACTATACAAGGCTTTGAAATTGGCTGAAAAGAAAACATGTTTTGACGCTTACAAATGGAACCAGCCAACTGGTTTATTTCATGTTCCATATGTAGGCCACATCACCATCAGTTACCAAGCAATAATCACATATTTTGAAGTATAGGCCCCAGCGCAACAATACTATCGATATTCAATAATAATAGGATATCAAGTGTTTGCCGATATAATTCTTATTTCGATTATTCTAAAAGATCCACCGTATTCACTGAACAGGAAAGCAGAGCAGACGGTTGATGGTTTTGATTGATATTTATTTGTTGATAGTAAAATTATTCTGTATTTCTCACGTAGCTAGGTCTAGGCTTTTTGATTGAGAAGAAAAGAAATCGAACATGGAACATCCGTCATAAGGAGATTGTACTATTTCATAGTATTGCACTCCAAAAATAACAAACGCGGAAAGGGCAGGGGCAACCAATTTAATCAGGCATTTCATGATTTGTTAACGTGGAGTGTTTGGCGATTTGAAGTTGTCTGTCAGTCTTGCATACGGGGTGGGTGTTCACTGTGTAACCAAAATCCCGGCATATCCTAGACCTATTATACATCTTGCTATTTAAGTACCAATTTTGGACGTTTGAGCCTCTAGGCCTACACCATCAATCGGCATAGATTTGGATATATGACGCAACACAGAAGGAAATGGAAAGGTGAGTCGAGTTATAAGGAGTCTAGATTAGAGGCATGGAGCCCTGGGCTAGTGGGTTAGGTAGTGGGATGGGCCAGATGGCAGACCTAACTTCAGGTCCTCAATTGCTAATTGAGGGAGTGGGCCGGAGTGGCATGAACGTCTCTGCGGCCACTCTAGACATCTCTTGTTTAAAAAGTGCCTCATGGTCAATCCGGAAATGATCAAGCAAGTCGGCGTTGGCAACACACTTTATAATACCCTGTTTTATGTACGTCCCTGGGATGGTTGTCGGCTTGCCAATTTGTTGCCAATTATCTACGTCACTGAGACGATGTATACCTTCATGTATAATCGTCTCAGGTCACCGGGTGTTGTTGGCTTGCGAACTTAGAGTTGTCTGTTACCATGCCGGTTATCATTCTAGTAGTTTGTCCAAGTCGAAGCATCATTTCCCCATATCAGAATTTGTTAATGATAACAATTTCTGCATTATATTTTTATCAGAGTTGTCTTCTACCTAAATGGAATGGAACCTATTGATTAATAATTAGCCTAGGCCTATTGAATTTATTTTAGGACATCTTTGGATCCTCGATACATCTGTTCGATGGTATAACACTGTGCTATTTAATGACGAAGTATTTGCAAGTCTAATATATGTTCGTCTATCCGTTATACGTTGTGGTCCTTGTTTGCCATTCCGAGAGTTTAATGAAATCGGTTGTGGGAGAGCGTGGTTCGGCATTCAAAATCATGAAAATCATGAAAATGGGACTGTATAGGTACAGTATAGGTGTTGTCGCGTATACAGGGTGACCCAAAAAAATGTTAACACTCCGGGCACATAAGATATATACATTATAAGGACAGGAACACACGGGTCTAATCTTGATGTATTATGAAAGCTGAGTAAATAAGTTTTCATTTGCATTTTATTGCGTTCCAATTGGTTATTTAGAACGGGAGATATGCTTCAGCAAACATGAGGAAGCAAAATCGGCTTGGTCCAATCCTCTCAGTATGAAAGTAAAGCTTTTAAGGGGAGACTGAACATGAAAATGCTATTTTTCAAAGTACTTAACCTATACACTTGAACTTTGGTCAGAAGATGTATTTGGGCAAGACTTTTCATTTTAAGCGAAAAAAAATTACGTCACGGACACCGTTGCCATGGTAACGGCGGCCATCTTGGATTTTAAAAGCACTTTTTGCGCGCACCTTTTTACGGTAACGGTTTGTCCAATTGTGTTCAAATTTACTACATGTATTACCAATAAGTACATCTTGAATTACTCAGAGCGATTTTTTATTAGAAGTCGTCGTTTTCCGAAACGATACGATAAAAGTGTTAAAATAGTTGTAATTAATGCAAATTGGACCAAGCCGATTTTGCTTCCTCATGTTTGCTGAAGCATATCTCCCGTTCTAAATAACCAATTGGAACGCAATAAAATGCAAATGAAAGCTTATTTACTCAGCTTAGATTAGACCCGTGTGTTCCTGTCCGTTTAAGATATCTTATGTGCCCGGAGTGTTAACATTTTTTTGGGTCACCCTGTAGACCCCCGGAATTGAAGACGAAAATACTGTTGCAATGATGAAATCACGAACAACAATCCTCAACGCTCTCAATCCTCGAGAAAAAAATGGAAGCAGATTTCCTTGCATATTTACATTTCTGATCATAAATCATGAATATATTCTGAGTTACAGAGCGATACGATTCCTAATTACTTCAAAATCATGTTTTTTAGAGTGAAAATAAAGTGAAAATAGATTGTTCGCTATTATAGCGAACAATCTATTTTCAACCCCTAAAAACCATGATTTTGAAGTAATTAGGAATTTGTTTGTTTGTTTACACGGTCGGTAATTGTATCGCTCTATTATTTAGCAAGTAATTGTGAAATTTAAAATATTTTGTAAATAGCATTTTATTCACACACCACCTTTAATATTCAGAGAAAAATTAAATCAAGAATGTGTTGGTTTCCAAATAAGGTTCGCCATCATCCTAGTAATTTGCATATGAACAGTGGGTTTATCTTAAATCAACAACGCTTTGTTACTGTACTTAAGGTATGGGGGAGTTGTTGAATTATGATTTATGATTAGAAATGTAAATCTGCAAGAAAATCTACTTTCTAAAAAGAATCATGGATAAAGGGCGCCCCCTGGAAAAGATCACATCACATTTTCTCTGAAATACATTAGGCCTATTTGAAATAAACTGCAATAGAAGAAATTATATAATTTCTTCTAGGCCTATTGCAGTTTTGCAAATAATGTATTTCAGAGAAAAATATGCATTTGTATAATATAAATCAAAATTAGTCCAATGTTTAACTAAAAACAACGTAAGTGGCCAGCGCTAGTTTTGAACCAGCGCGAGATTTGAACCAGCGCGAGTGTTGAACCAGCACGAGACCGTTCAATTCAATGTTGCCGACTTGTTCTTA
Source organism: Ophiura sarsii (assembly GCA_035610835.1). Lineage (NCBI taxonomy): Eukaryota > Metazoa > Echinodermata > Ophiuroidea > Amphilepidida > Ophiuridae > Ophiura > Ophiura sarsii. Next base: position 11,223,456 of record CM069456.1, on the reverse strand, counting down.
CGGATACTTGGGGTTTTGCCACTATTGAAATCGCGTGGCCGCCATCGTTTGGGTATATGAGTGGTCTTCTTTTGGCGTACGATATCAAATCTTAGTCTTGATGGGGGAAAGTGAATTTGATCGGGTCACCCGCCTTAACTGGGTTGAATAAAATTGTTACGAGGTGTGAAGTATCATCTCGCGAAGTGATGAATTGGCAATGTTGCAAAAGCTATTCAGGAAGTTAGAATTCAATCATAATAGCTTTCATGACTACGGACACGGTATTCGTAATTCTGAATTGTTGGTGTCTTTTGTAAAGGGGGTATCCATCAGATATAACTGCCAAGGACAAACTGGTTATCTGGCAGAAAATTTCATTAGTTTGATAGATAGCAATTGGAGACGGGACTGGAGACCGTGTCATAATCATGCAAGTAATGGGTCTCAACAAAGGCCTTCACTCCGCTGAGTAAAATAAATCGGAAAATAGGGTCTTGAACAAAATGTCTCACGATTTGAGAGACCACGTATCATTGTATTGTAAATTCAAGAACGGTAGGCCCAGCTCAGAATTAGCAGGTCAAAGTATCTTTAACACACCAGTGACCATACCACTCTCCAATAAGAGCGCCACCCCCACAACCAGAACCATGGTTACGAGGCAATTCCTAGGGAAATGCTTCACACCTGCTTGATGACTAATGACGCCAGATTCAATGTTTAGGCGGGAATAGCTAGTGGCAAGTTTACAGCAACCGGACAACTACATCGATCAATGTCAGTGGAAACAATACAAATCACCTCCCGCGCTTTTTGTTTGTAGGCCATACGATATATTTGTTATTGATTTTTCTCTTTTTTTAATCACGAAAAATCCTGCAGTCGACATGATATGTGAGTTTATATAGAATGTCCTAAAAAAATTAACACACCCCGATAAAAAAACGGCTTTTACTAATTTTAAATGTTTCATTTCGGTATGTGCCACTACAAGTCATAGTATCCTAATTGTGGTTTCCAATTCAAATATGAAACAGATAATATGCGAGGGGGGGGGGGGGGGTCCAGATTGTAATTAGTGGTTTAACCGAAGTTTTGGACTTGAACTTTAACAAAATAGCTATATTTGTTATATAATAATATATGTCAGGGCTTCTCAACTGGTGGCACTGTGCTAAATGTGTCACTTGGAGCAATGGTGGTTGGTGCTTGGACTCCTCAAAAATATAAGGAAATATATAAGAAAATGGGTGCATTTGGCACTTCATTATACATTTGATCTCATAATTGTGACACTCTGTTAAAAAATGTTGAGAACCCCTGATATATGCAATATGTTTATTTGTTGTTGTTTTTATCTATGTACAAATATTTATTTGAGATATAAATCAATATACGGCCAGCTTAGTACAACTTCAAAACCTTAAAGGGGCATTAAGAGATGTGGTGGAGGCAGCGCCCTCAATTACAAAAATATATGATAAAAACTGGGATTTGTATATTTTTACAATTGTATTACTTGTATGAACTTACACCTATGGATTAAGAAAAATCAGCCATCTTTGTACAACAAAACGTCGATTCAAAAATGCTGATCTGGCCAGATCAACATTTTACATGAAAGGGTGGTATTCCAACATATTTAAAACATTGCTTTAACTTAAGTGTTGCTGGATTTTTTTAGTAGTAACCACAATATAATGGCAATTTTTAATGTTCATCTTGAATTCTGAAGTAAATTAATTAAAATTTAGAAAAATCAACATGACATTGTGTCTCTTTAATAGACATATAAATCGTATCCATTTAATGTTAGTTTCCATCCACATTAGGCCTAACTGATGAAGTATGATTTTCGTTGAATGTATCATCAAGGTTTCCAATTATTTAAGAGAGTTTGTAAGTTGCATTTCATTGTAGAATAAACCTAAAACCTTACGTTCCTTTTATTTAAGAATATTTATCTTATCTCCCTTAGTGTTGATTGTTGTTTGGGACACTCTATAATATGACATTTATAGTTTTGTCAATTTGAATTAAACCTTCATAGTGACCATACTATTTCCGTTTATTCAATGATTTGTGTATACCTCTGCACAGTAAATAATAGATCTCAAAAATATAAAATATGAACAACCAACTCAATACCCGCAGGTGGACATTAATTAGTAACTCGCTTTATTGAAAGTAGGCGGGTTTCAGAAGATCATGACTAGGGCCAACATATCATACAGTCAGAATATACTGGTGATCGTTTGTACTATCGGACCATTTTGGTTCTCAAGTGATTTAGATTTGTTTGTTGATCTGAATTGATAATTTCGTAGCTGTTGTTAATCCGCGACATACAAATCATCTTATCGCCTTAAGCCTTGTCAAGCCGTTGGTTCGAATCCTGTGTCTTCGCATCGCTCACCATGGATTCTGCGGCCAGTATGATGAGCACTGCTTCCGGTGCTAGTTATGTGAGCGGGAATATCAGTAATGCCAGCAATGCAAGTTCGCGTAGCGGGAGCCCGGGGGGCTCAGGCTCAGCGGGTGTTATGCTACGCAGTTTAAGGTGAGGTGTTTTTTTATTGCCTTGCGATTTTGCGATTTGGATTAATCTGGAAATCAAGCTAAATATAATGTAGGCCAATGCATCCTTTAGGCCTATAACCTTTTTCGCACCGAGTAATGACACCGTGAAAATAAGTTATAGGTATTTATCCTCCAACTTTGACCAACCTAAAGAGCAATTTTATCTTTAAAAAATGAAATGATAATAAAATCGGTGCCTTCCATTTTTTTTAAATCTTTATAAATGGAATCATCTTGGGCATGGGTTATCCCTTTTAAAGGGAATTTTTATCTTTTTAGGAATGTCCAATGTCGAGTCATTAAAAGAGTATTAAATCTTAAAGGTTTCCAAACGTTTTGTCCAGCATTTTAAATGGATTACTCCTTGGCCGGGGTAAACACAGATGTACGTACACACTGGTCTTCTTGTTCTTTACGGAATATTACAACACACTTTTAACGAATGTGAATTCTATAGGGATTGAGTCCCGGGGAGGGGGGGGGGGGGGGGGGGGGGTCTCACATTGATATGGTATACGGTATATGTGCCTGCCTTTTGGGGTGCTAGTTTTTCGCAAAAATTAGTATAGCGATGGGGTGTTTTTATCACAGACCAAAGCGCCCAATTTGCATAAATTGGGTGTATTTTGAGGATTTTTGTTGGTAAAAAGCACCAAATTTGTGCAAAATTGGGTGCTTTTCTAACAAAATTGATATATTGATGGGTGGGAAATTGGCCAGAAAATAGGTATAGAGAAAGTCAACTTTTCGAAGTCCGGCAGGCACATCCACGTACGATTTTGGCAAAAGTACCCCCCCCCCCCCCCGGGATTGCGTAAGCTGACTAAATAAATCCGAATGTTCGTTATTGACCACAGGTCGGCTGTTTTAGGGCTCAGAAAAATGGACTCATTTAACTGCTATATAATACCTGTCACTATGGGATATATTCATGATATTGGGACCATGCCTTTCAAGGATTGAAAATGTTAACATAGCTGGGGAGCACACGTTGTTTTTCGGTCCCGGTCTGCTGGAACAGGGAGTTATTTACCAAAATGTTCCTTGTGAAGTTTGTAGAATTTCAATCTTAGGTGGACATCCTTGCCAACGTGGATGTTAAATTGACCTTTTATGACCTCGATTTAGGTCAAAGGTCACATGTGTTTCAATGTGATGTCACAATCTATAAATTCAAGATGGTAAAAAAACCCACACAAAAACCTGGCTATTGACCTTAAAAACCGTACATCATATTGTTGGGCTGAGTGTTTACAAAAAGAAATAGGCCGTTTTTTTGTCATTTTTCACAAATGCGGCCACAATTATTCTACTTTTTCATTCTTTAAAAAAGTATTGTAACTCAATGAGAATTGATAAACCATGTTAAGGTTACATTATAACAAATTTCAAATACCAATGGCGTGCTGTTGCAATGGCAACATATACTTTAATGGCCGCCAAATACATCAAAAATAAATAAAATGAGAGTAAAATGTGGACATTAATGGCGGTTGAAGTAGGTTTATTTATCAACAATATCATAGACTCATAATATATTTTAATGACGATAACATTGACCAATTTCGTGAAAAATGCCCGAATTTGTCATTTTCAAAAGGTCATGTTAAAAAACTATTGATCAACGATTAAAGTTTGTTTTAAACACTCAATGATGTCCACCTATGTACACCTCAACACTGCTCAATGGACGCATGCTCCCCTGCTATCTGGCAGTGGCACTGGATAACAATACTGTTTAATCAACAGTTTAGTTTGTATATAGCAGAAACTTTGATTTCGAAGTACAAAGTGTCGTAATAAATTATCAATATCTAAAATGAATGCTGCCAAAGGGTTTACCGTTTCCAGATCTCAAGCAAACGAAGGGTAACACATTTATAACAAACTAGGTCGGTTCTCGGGTTTCGCGGTTTTCGAGTTTTGGATTTTTTGATTTTGGGCAAAACCTTACTGGGTCATTTAGTGTTTTAGTGTCAGAGTTGTATCGTGAATCTTTATAAGAGGGACAGTGATGCGAATTTGGATACAAATTATGCGAGCTTGGGACTTTATATCAACCCATCCCCAACCAATCTCTTCACGAACCCCACTCCACTCTCCACATCTCTACTTACACCCCAACCCAATATCGTCCCCCACTTCAATTCCTTCTCTACTCCCTCTCTACTCCCTCCCCCTCTCCACCCTCCACTCCCAATCCCAACCGCCTACACCGTTACACCCACAATACCGAATAACCAGAATATTATAAATAAAAGAGGATTATCAATGATTGTAAATGTTATAACCGAGTCGTGTCTTCGTAATACACTTCAAGTAAACAGTAGAACAAGATCTGATACGAAGAGCCAACGCTACCAAACTACTTTATTTTGTATCAGATAAGGATCCGCTCGTTTGAAAGGTCGGTTATGGTACTATTTAATTAAACAAAACGTAAAGCTCAAATTTAATAGTCGGTCACGTAACATGGTCATAAGAAAATAATTGACAAAATATGATGACACTGCTGAGTTGCTGACCGTGTCAGAGGTTTATTAATTAATTAATTAAAGAATTGATCGTATAACATTAATATTGACCACTACTTGCACTCAGATCGACAGATGCGGGAATTCTACATTTCCCTATCTCCAATATATCTGAATTGAGTGTCCCTAGAATCACTAAAATTAAGAGAAAAAAGACCATGAATTTTGCATTTAATCATTAGTACGTAGTACGTATAAAAATATATTCTTATTGTATTTTGACGGTAGCAAGCCTACATGTCACTTGCTTAACTTGTTAAAGGGGCATTGAGAGATACGTATGGGAGTGCGCCCTCAATTATCCTGGAAATCAGGGTTTTTTTGCATCAAAGTAATACTTAGGCATATACTAACTACCATCTAAAACAGTTTACCAACATTCGTCGTTTATCATATAACATTTTTGGATTTTCTTAGTTTCGATATGATCATATCGAAACTAAGGTGCTGAATTCAGAAGTTATGCATCGTTTTACTCCCGAACTTTCGCGGCAAATCTCAACCCGGAAGTGCCGTGTTTTGCTTAGTTTGGCATGAAGGCGATGTTGGAATTGTATGACATTTTGGATTTGGGCTATGTTGATGATTATCTTTACATTATTTGCTCATTTAGTATATCGATACATCTCTCAATGCCCCTTTAATGTTCAGAACATATAGAGATAGCGAGAGATATGCCATTTACAATGTTATAGGTTGTCAGTGTTGCTGATGGGAAATCCGAAACACCTGCTCTGCCGTATGCCTAAATAATCATGCACAGTTTATATTAAGCTTCAGGCCCCCAATTTATTGTTCTTACTCACCATTATCAGATAGAAAATATATCTATCACTGTCATTTATAACAAAATAACAAAACAACTCCCACACTCATTGTTTTCATAATTTCTTTTGGAATCCTCTTGTTGTAAGACACTATCTCCCGGACTATATGTTGGAAGTAGTTAGCCTATATATGTACTTGAAATTTAAACGAAGCTGTAGTCTGAGACTATGTTCGTTTTCATTTGAGTCATAGCACGGTTCTATTAGCTTCTATTCCGGGCGTCTGTGGAAAGCATAAGCATTGAATAATTTAAGCGGGAAATTGAATACAGTACAATTGCAGGTGGAAACAGTGACCTTTTTCGTTGACTGATGTGGACGTGCATTTGGAATTAAATTTGATCATCAATAATTTGTCATTGGTATTATACCCTCAAACTGATTTCGGACGTTTTCATCTGCGCATGTAATTTGGAACTCACTGGATTTATAAGTAATTGTATAGAGGATATACGGTATACATGAAGACCAATTTATAGTGGCGACAAAAACCCTATAACTTCTATGCCACTACTGTGCAAATCAGACGTATTTTACTTGGTCGTCGCGTCGTATCACGGATGCAGCTAATACCAGTAATTCAACTATGACGAGTTCCAATACCTCATCTGTGGGCTCTAGAGCCACTCCTGTGAAAACGAAGGGCTTTGTTCGAACTTCCAGTACAACCAGTATGATATCAGAGAGTCCCGGACCTGGTGCTGCGGGTTTTAAGCCTTTCCTGAGAAGTCTCAGGTAAGAGGTGCAATTGAGATCTTTTGGATTGATGATCATGGATGGAGTGTTAGTACCAAATCATCTTTCCACTGTGGTGATTTTTTTCTTTCTGTCAGTATAATTGTATAGTTTGATGTAAAATTTAGTTTTAAATTATTAGGACGCATAAATGCCGTGCATAAATGATGCACTCATTATTAACGTGGCAACCTTGCCCTCTTGCACGCCATATATTACTCAATTTTCATTTACTGTTCGGGCCCGTCCCTCCAAACGGCAAATCCAATTGTGGCACTACCTTGGGCGAGGGATGACAAAAAGCATACTGTATCAAAATAAATTCTTGCCATATTGTGAAACCAACCGCTAACCTTCATCTGGCCGGCCCGGCTCCTCAGAGAACCTACAGTCATTTTAAAAACTGTTGGGACACTTTCTGCATGTCCTGTGAAAACGGTGGTCCCGTCCCTAAACTCAATGTTGGTCCATATAAAAGCATCGTCAAGCAAATGGCTGTGGTATATATACGCTCCAACATTGGTTTGGGGGGGGGGGGGGGGGGCGCTTTAAATAAACTAGTTTGGACTATTATACTTTCAACGGACAGCTTTTTACTCACTTTGGAAGATATTTCATGTACACAAATTACTAAATTAGTATCGTGTCCCAACAGGTTTTGAACAAGATTGTAGGCATTCCGTCAGAATGAGTTAATACCACCTCAAACAATGCAATAATCATGATATTGGGGAATAGCCTATGCGGAGAATAGGCCAAGCTATGAGCAGAGCTAATACGTACAAGAATAAGAAATGCTCTCCAACTCTCAGTGGCCATCTTCCCTATAATTTATAAATCCGGAGAGCTAGCTCATCTTAATAAGGGTGAATTTGTGAAATGGACATCTACCAATGAATCATTTCTTTAGAAGCAACAAGTGTCATCTAGCCTGCATTATCCGTCTTCTATCTGCAATGCCATAGTATAAAACCTTTCTAATTTTGAATCGTCTGTCTTGACGTGGTCATTGTATCCGTCTTCATTTGCTCCTCAATATAAAGATTGACTTGATTTTGTGATGCTATACCCATAATAAGCTATGTTGGTTACCAATGTACTCCATGTACTCACTCTGTTAGCATCTGACAAATGAGTTCTTCAAAACGGACAGTGCTGATTTTCTCATTTTCAATTTCAGTTGCATAGCCTCGATTGTACTATTGTGATGTATTCATTAACAAAATGATCATACTGTGATATTGACCATTGTGTAATAATATACCGTATTTGTCATGGATTTGGCATTCCTTAGCTATTAAAGTCGGCTGATCAGGACTGCATTGATTGCGGCTCTAAATGGCCCAAATATGTAATAATGTTGAGAATTAGACCATGCTTCACACAGAGCAATTTGTGCAATATTATAGATTAGCTTTGTTCCGTTACAGCGTTATAACGGAATAAAGCGCAATAACACTGACAAAATAATTTAAGAATCCACTGGGTATTGTTTATTAAGTTTGACACACAACTTTATCTAACGTTCAATCCCAAAATTCCCAAAATTCCAGGTGACTGTGCCTGTGCTTGCTTCAAGCTATCTGCGTGCATAAACGAAATTCATTCTTGGATGACCGCAAATATGCTTAAGCTCAATGAGACCAAGACTGAGTTCTTTATTGCTAGCACTCGGATGAACCTGCCTAGATTACGTGACACTACTCTTATTGTTGGTTCGGAAGAAATATCCCCATCCTCTACAATTAAAAACTTGGGTGTCACCTTTGATTCTTCCATGACCATGTCATCTTATGTCACTGCTATTTGTCGCACCATCAATTTCGGGTTATGGAACATATCCAGAATACGTAGATTTATTGACACTGACACTTGCAATCACACAATGCGTGCCCTTGTTCTTTCAAAACTTGATTATGCCAATTCCCTTCTTTCTGGATGTAGTAGTGCTGACAAGTCTCGCTTGCAGCGGCTTCAAAACAAGGCTGCGCGCATCATTTTTAAAGTCAACAGACGTCACTTATCTGCTCCACTGCTTCATTCTCTGCACTGGCTACCAGTTGATAAAAGAATCAAGTTCAAAACACTTCTGTACGTCTATAAATCTATCACTGGTTCTGCCCCCATATACATATCTGAGTATATTTCCATCTATGTTCCATCTAGACAAGGTCTACGATCTGCCATTGACAAAACCCGTCTTGTTGTGCCAGCCAGCCATAAACGCATTGGAGCTAACTCATTTGCTGTGGCTGGCCCAACACTATGGAATAGCATCCCATCTACATTAAGATCCAGCAACAGTATCATAACCTTCAAACATAATCTCAAGACTCATTTGTTTAGTAACTGATTATCTGTACATTTTAGGCTTTCTCATTCTTTCCATTCACTTTTGTATGTTGCCTGGGGTAAATTGTATTGTTTATGTTTTATCTTTTGTTAAGCGCTGTGATCATTTTTGGAACAGCGCTATATAAGCAACGCTATTATTATTATTTGATCCGTCCTTAGTTTTACTTCCTCGACCACCAACCCCCTGATTGTTTTGACATAAACTTCTTCATGATTGTTTTGACATAAACTTATTAATGAATATCGTTTCAGAGGTGTTTTTAATTACAATTATATTTTGCAAGATACACAAGATAGTATCTTGGCAACCGTAAAACAGTGTGACGCATGAAAAATGTGCACAGTAAGTACCGATGACTCTATAGTATATGGGTGGAAATGCTGGTAGCTACGATCTTCGGTGCACAACACTTACAATCAGGGTTCCGATAGTTTTTTTTATCCGGTCCACTGGACCTCATATTTCCCCCAATTTTCAAAATTATGAGGTCCAGTTGCAATGTATTGTAGAACACGAGAACTAAGAGTGGTAACACAGCATTTACTGCAATCTTTAAAGCTTTTTTTTTCAATGTTAGCACACTGGAATTAAAATATTAGCTCGAGAATTTGTACGGTGGCCAAAAAAATATAATTAATAATAGTGAATATTGCATCATGCGTGCAGGTGAATAATATTATAGGTCTAAGTCTTTTTAAAAACGTTATTAAGAGTATTTCTCACTGTGTATATAGCGTACTTATGATAGATAATTGCTAGGTTGTCATAGAGTTGTTTCATACAATTTTATAAGTGAAACAAAATCGCCATGACAGTCGCACCTGTATCTACGTCGTGTGCTTCCGATAGCCACGTCAAGCAAATGGTCTACCGGATCCCATATGGCCGCAAGCTTTACTGGAGTGTCTCCTGAACAACCTTGACGATGTAGCAGGCGCTTGTTTTACATTATTTTACCGGTACACACGTCATCATGTAGCATGACTGATGTTGGTTTGATCAAACATTCATAAGGCCGTCAGGTAATATTTTGGTCAACAGGACCTAGTGAGGATGATTTGCACGTCTTTTCATTCTTGAGATTGCCTCATCATCCAGTCGCCTAAAGGAGGTCAGATTGGACCATTGCAGTGGACCATATTAATCTTTGTTCAGCAAGATTTTCCGAAATTAAAGTTGTGACTAAAAAGTCAACAACTCTTATATCCTGATCTTTGCTCACTACTTCCTTCTATTTGATGTCATCTTTGCATGTACTTGGTGTGAAGCCTCTCCTGGGTTGCACTGATCTGATGATCTATAGATTTGCAAGTTCCAAACGGTCTTTGCCCGGCACTATAAGACTGACGACGCTGCGACTAATGTTGCTGATCACCACCAGCCACACCAACGTTTAAACGGCATATATACGACTGATCACATTCATACCACCGACCGTTGTGCAATGGAAGCGGAGGCCAAATTTATTCGGTAGGAGTTACATCTTCATTATTGTGTATATATTTTTACAAATAAAATATAATAGTTAATACTTAATTCATAAAGGTCATTTTTACGGAAAGCTAAACGTCAATCCAATTGTATGATATCCATTATTGGGTGAACCCATTATGGTGGGTAAGGATAAACCCATTATTGACATTGTCAGCAGTCAGTTCTAATTAGGGGAGGGACCAAAACTAGTACTTCCTAGTGGCGTAGCCAGCTTTTTGAAACAAGGGGGAGGGGGACATTATGCAGTTGCACCGACGAAAGGCATGATACGAAGCAGTATGTGGTAGGTCTCGTAGGTCCAAATGCTATTGGAGGGTTGTGGCGTGGTATTCCCCCACACTGTGGTGTTCCCCGAACCGGCTCGAAAAAAGTCCCCCTTGTCAAATGAACCGCCAGTGCCTGCAAGTACCGACACGATGACCTTTACGTATATTACCAACGGTGTAATTTGGGTGATGTGGCCGGAAGGGGGAGAGAGCACAAGCCTTTGCCACATGTTTGTCAGCATAGCATTCCTTTAAGCGTATCTAATTTCGAAGTATTTGAATTTTAGCAGATACGACTTAGTGCATGCGCTCGGCTCGGTTTAATATGTGGCCGATGCCGGTAGTGAGGTAGACACCACACCACTGATCAGAGCGTTGTGGTCTAGTGGATAGCATGCAGGACTCATAATACAAATGTTGTGAGTTCGAGCCCCGCTACGGCCAACGTGTTTGTATTATTCCTTGGGCAAGGTAATTAGGCGCAATTGCCTCGTCGACACAAGCGAGATTGGGAAGCTGTTAGGGGATATTACAATCGAAGTATTGATACATATAAGTGCGCCGTATCGGCTGCCAGGCAATGTAAATGAAGCGAGGTGATTGTGACGATTTCCTAATGGCAGCAAAAACCCGAGGTTCGGAAGTCACGTAGAAATGGTGGTCCCGTGCATCGGAAGAGCAATACCCGAGCCCGTTAAAAGGTTACAGACTCTTTCGTAAAGAGTAGGGGATCATCCCGGTCTGTATCTGTTCACACATCTAACGGACCCCAGTGGAAATTAACTACTTTGTGGCTTTATTGGGTTATCCAGGGTCGTCGTAGGACCCAAATAAATAATAAATAAATAAATCAGTGCCTGCAACCGAAATTCGGGCAGTGGCCCGCTTTTAGTTCAACAGTGGCATACGATAAGTGCAGGCTCTCGGACGGTTCGCTATCTGTATAGTTGTTTGGTCGTGGGCCGATAGCGCCTATGGCCGTGGTGGACATCGGCGGCCCGACAGTACACTAATGGTGGCTCGCCATTCTCGGGTTACAGCTGTGGTTGCCGATGCCACGACCTCTAACTAGCTGTTCGATATAGGCTCGTTTACTGGGTGTTGATCGTTCATCGCAAAGCGAAGATGACCATGACAACAGATGATTAGTTAATTGAATTAGATCTATGTGTCCGAAAATGACTAAGACCAATCCGGGCAAGGAAGCATCTTCTGCATGTTTGGCACTTGTGTTCAGTTTCTGCTGTTGTGACACTTGCTGCCCTCTTGCCATGGAAGTACGACATGGTCTTGCGGACCTCAAGTTTCCTCCTACACACTTTCAATAGTGGATTCGGCGTCTGTGAAGCCTTTGTGTGGGGAAGCACGCCAGGAATTAAATGCGGTTGAGCTAAGGCTTCCCATGAATCATTGTAGATATCGAATTTCTTCAAGGACATCTTCATATTGTCTTTGAAGCGTTTCCGCTGGCCTCCGATAGAACGTTTCACGGAAGACAGCTCTCTCTCACACCGTAGAGGAGCTGTCTTGGTCAATATGAGTCTGGCATACGGCAAACGTGTCGTGTCCAACGAACTTGGAACCTCTGAAGGGTGGTGTAAATTGAGGGAAGGTTTGCCCTTGAAAGAACCTTGGTGTGAGGTGCTTTGTCTTGCTACTTGATTTTGAGCCGGCTGCGGAGCTAGGCAGGTCATGTTGAAATGGTTCAGATTTTGTTGGCGTAAACAGTCCACGTGTCACACTCAGCATAAAGCAGGGCGGTGAGGATATATGACGGGCAGCAAACACTATGTCAACCGTACCACGTCCAGCACGAAAACCACACTGGCTCTCTGGATAGGAGACTATCTTCCAAGTGCAGGAGCAAGCGATAAACATGATAAAGCAGGAGTCTGGCGAGGATCTTCCCTGCTATGCTGAGGAGAGAGACATTCCTCTATCATGTCTATGGTTGTCGCAGCACTGCCTGTTCGGCATTTCCTCTTATGATAGCTAGATGTAGGCCTACGATGGATGCATCTTTGAACTCCTGTGATAGTATAACCTTTTCCCAAAAGGACTAGAACAGCTCGTGCAACTTCTGTGCAAGGATGGGTCCACCAGCCTTATTTATTTCAGCGGAGATGGCATCTAAACCAGATGCTTTCCACATGAGAGCTGTTTGATGACTAGCTGTTCCACTTCTGAGATGGATGGTGTGTGTTGTCGAGAGAGTCATTTGTTGGCACTTGTGGGAGGCAAGCATGGCCTTGTCATTGATGGAGGATGGACGGTTGAGAACAGATTTGAAGTGTTCAGTCTACCTGTCCAGGATCTTAGCACGCTCGATCAGTGATAAGGGTGGATCCATCAACATCAAGAAGTGGGGATGTACCAGAAGACTGAGATACAAAAACGGCTTTCAAAGCATCATAACATCTTTTAGAGTCATACATGTCCGCGAATTTCCGGATCTTTATAGATTTTTTTTACTGAGCCAGGTGTCTTGCATATTGCGTAGTTTAGTTCGAACCGTCTGTCAGGTGCTTGCAGATGATACTTTTTTTGAGATTTAGTCAGGATCCTGTTGGTAAGCGAGGTGGTGTTTGTGTTTTTCGGAGAGTATGTCATTTATCATGTTTATTAGGTTGTCATTTTCACCAAACCAATCATCCCGATGCTTCCGTGAAGTAGGCCCGAGGATCTCGCTGAAGAGTGAACTGTTTCTTTGAATTACCTTCTCTAGTCTTCCTTAACATTTGCACAGCCAAAGAGTGGCATTATGTCGGGGAGGGAATGTTTCAAAGATGATAAAGATAGAGTTGGTAGAGTTGTGAAGGAAGCGGGAAGGATAGGTACGTCTGTCACGGCAAGACTTCGAAACTATGTACACCGATCTCTTGGGCAAGAAGCTGACCGATCGATGTGATGGATGTCAGATGTCAACCATCCTCTTTACGAGCGGTTATCAAGTCATCTGCTCGCTCGATCGGACCGTATGCGCGTGCCTCTGCCATGACAAACCGCTATCTTTCCTCCTTTGTTCCACAAGCAATTGCTTTTCATAATTCTCATTATGAACAGGAATATTTAAGTTAGGGTCTTGTTTGTATAATATTGTGTGTATAGTGTATGAGCACTCTTATGAGTTGAATTTCCCTGTTTGGGATTAATAAAATATGACTTGACTTGACTTGACTTGACTTCTCGTTCAATACGTTTGGTGTCTTTTTACCTTGAGGCCGACGTTTAGCTTGGATGAATAGTTTCAGCTTTGAAATGACAATTTATGTGATCCGTCCAACTATCAGCACCACATAATGGCCTTTGAAATCATTACATCCTGTCTGTTAGCCTTCCTGCTGGTGATGACATAGTCGATTAAATACCAATGTTTGGATCTTGAGTGCATCCAGGTGGTTTTGTTACGTTTGATTGACGAAATACTGTGTCAATAATCAAAAGATCATGTGTGATACAGGTCCCCTCACTGACAGCCAAAAAGGAGTCATCTGACTCCTTAAGTAGAGTAAAGACCCATTGACTCTACCTTAGGAGTCACCTAAAACATGCATTGACTCCCCTAAAGAGTCACTCTGACCCCTTAGGTCTCCTTAAGTAGAGTAAAGGCCCCTTGACTCTACCTTAGGAGTCACTTAAAATATGCATTGACTCTCCAAAGGAGTCATCCTGACTCTCTAGAGCTAATTTGCATATACGTGGTCTTATATTAGCCGAGTAAACTTGCGCAAATCGCTCATTAGCATAATTGCAATGGTACAATGGTACAAAAATTAGCACCGGTGCTCGTGTGTACCATTTCAATTATGCTAATGAACTAATTTGCACCTTTTATTTATTTAAACCTATTCATTTATTTGAATTAAGTCGATGCAATACTTTAACACCGTTGAATGTATATTGATATGTATGCATTATCTTCTCACTTGTTTAATGAAAGTGAAAAGTTTGTGTACACAAAGTAAATGCAAATACATTGTGCAAAAACATAAACACCAAAGAGATTATGCCCCTGCAGCCTCCCCCCCCCCCCCCCCCCCCCCCCAATGTCAGGATAATCAATTGATTTTTACCTGTGAGGTCTATCATAGTGGCGTCTGGCAGTTTACTTGATCCATGGTTGTCCGTCCGGCACGCGATTTTTTTTTCTTCGTACATCAGTTTAACCAAATTTACGAAATAAAGCGAAATTCACTGAATAAAATGATTTGTTTACATTTTTAAACAATGAACTGATTTTGGCTAAACTAATGTACGAACAAAATAATCGCGTCCGGCACTCTCTGAGTCTATTCCCGTTTCCATCCAACGAACCGAATTACGCGTAGTGATAATAAGTTAAGAACAAAAATGAATTTCAAGCTAATTTATCAAAAAGATAAAACAAAAATATTACAATGAGTTTTATTTCGCAAAATAAAAGTAATTTTAACTGAAAAACATTAAATTTAGATTTTTGTAATGATGGTTGCCCTACTTTTACATGGCGTCGGACTGTAAACCATTGCTGTAGTCAGGTGTTGTTAGGCTTCGTATTCCTGTGGTGAGGTATCGGAAGCCCAAATTTCTAAACGTTTCGAAGACCGTTTTGTTTCTTTAACTTGTGTTATTTCAGTTGTTCAGGTAATTTAATACTAACCGTGTGCTAAAAAGAAACTGTCTTAAAAATTGATCGGTTTTTGAAATGCATAAAAGGTCCAATGACCACTCGCCGACCGCATAATTTCTCGCCACTTTTTTAGATTAATAACATGAATAAGCTTATTTTCACTTCGACAGCTGTACGCTGTAGCCTGTGGTCAATGATTAGATTAGAGTCAGCTGTTGAATTTAATTGACAGCCAAGGATAATAAGGCTGAAAGTATTTGCTTTGTGGCAATTGCTCGTTTGGTGCCCCGTCCGTATTGCCTATTGATATTTACTATAAGGTAATTTATAATTGAATGAACATAATTTGTCATTGATAATTTGATTGAAGCATCGTGTTGCGTACATTGCGTGAGACGCGCACAGCCATAAGCATGATAATTTCGGGCACGATCATCTGAACTTACTGAAGTGCCACACTCTTCATCTTGGTTGCAAGTGCAACCATAGATTAGGCTATCGGTAATGAATTCAAAGTTTCCTGTTGGAGGTTTTGAAAACCTGACGAGGTCGCTATTCATTATTCATTATTTAGCATTATTCATTATTTAGCATTACATTAAGATTTGCCGTAATTCAACTTACGATAAGCGACTATTTCATCAAGTACCTTTTATTTTGCATAGTATATTAAAGAGGGGTCACCCAGACCATTGATGAATTATCTGCTGCAATAGACAAATACAAATCATGGACTCAATCTACATGTCTGTGAATACTTGGAAGTAATCACCACATTACCACAAGCAATGGTTTATTATTTTACTACTCAGAATTACCTTTGACATAAATGCGAGTACTTTCATACAAAATATGTTCTAAATTTCATAGCACTAAAACCTACGACAATAAAACTGCCCGCTCTGAAAAGAGCGCTAAGCTTGGCTTTACTGCTATGAATTTAAAACAACAATTGAAATGGGTTGGGTAAATCTGTTCAGAGCTATATACCGATCAGGGTTAGCAGTAACTTTAAAAACCGGGAGTTCTCAAAGCTCCCGAACCCCCCCTGAATTTTAAAAAGTGGGAGCTCAATCCAAAATCCAGTTCTTGAAAATTCTTTGAAAATTCTTATCAAATCCAGTAACTCGTAAATTTAGTGCCAGCGCGCCTATATTACCTTCTTGAATCCCCCCCCCCCCAAAAAAATAATAATAATAATAAAAAAAATAAAAATAAAAAAAATAAAAAAACTTTCTAAAAAAATAAAAATAAGCTTACTTAAAAAAACACGTGGTCGGGTAATTCATGATTATTTGATGCAAATGTATAGCGGAGATGTATTTGAAATACATTTATTTAGTCAAATCTGTGGATTTTTTGTACTCATATGCTCGCAAAATGTGATTTTTACTTCATTATCGGCCGCGCTGCGCGTCGCCGGCCATCTTTAAACTTTGATTGACAGATCGAGTTTGTTATTGTTATAGCGCCATCTATTGACGAAATTGTGTAATTTCTAAATGGAGACTTCAATGCCGCGCGACTTAGCTTACGAAAAGTGTCATACGCGGTGAAATATCACATTTTAGTGAGCGCAAGAGTACCAAAAATGAACTGATTTGACGAAATAAATCTATTTTAAATGAATTTCTCGGAGATTGATGATGCTTTGTAAGCTTTCATACAATACTTCCGGGTTTGCGATTGTAAACAAAATACGACGTCAAATCTGATTGACACAGGAATAATGAATAATGAAAACGTTGACGCGGCAGGGTAAATTGACGCGCGCGGCAACAGGAAACTATGAATTCATTACCGACGGCCTTAGTTGTAGTGTGGCAAGGGTGAGGGGGCTTTACGCCCTTGGCTTAGTAACCCAAATGTGACTGATTTTTGACTTGAAGGTGTTAATTGCCGCATGCGTGTTGTTCGTTCCATTATTAATTTGACTATAGTCTTAGAGTTGTGAAAGTTACTAAACTTCTTATAAATATTCAAAGAACTAAAAGAAAAGAAGATTAAGAATTAGTTTCAGGCCTAAAAAAAGAAGAAGAAAAAAAGACAAGACACATGATTATGATACATACATTACTCATTAGGCCCTTCACAATGAATGTTATGTTTCCTGTTGCCGCCCGCCCCGAAATGCCAAAATCCCAAAATAATTCCTTATTTGAGATGAATTCATTATTTGTACTTTTACCTTAAAAGCCTTAAAACACCATTTTTTCATATGGATTTTCAGGTAGCCTTGCGCTGGTTCTCACAGAAAAATAAACAGAACTTTAAAAATAAATGTAGTAAAAGAAGTTGTGTCAGAGCGTTTTAAAATTCAATTGATTTACAGTCAACACACGGCGATTCATTGTCAATTGAAATTGAATGATACATGTAGATGGTCATGCGGTGCAAAATTCGACTACTTTACCATGTGTTGCGTGATCTCTATATTGCATTGTCATGCCGATCCAACTCTCGAATTACAGTCTCTTGGTGAACTTTGAAAACCCCTACTACTCAAACAATCATGAATGTCAGGCCTAGTTATTCTATCTCCATCTGTAAACTTTAAAAATAGGCCGCAATTAATTTATATATTTTGTATGATTTTTAAAATAAAAAAAATGCCAGAGAGTGCCGTGCCGGACAAGATTTTCTGTTTCTTGTTTCAGTAGAATCACAGTTACTCTTGTTGAACTTTGAAAACCCCTATCACTCAAACAATGATTGTCGGGCCTAGTTATTCTCTCTCCATCTGTTAAAAAAAGGCCTAAATTATTTTGATCTGTATGATGCGCTTGAAGTGCATGCAAACACACTAATTTTAAGAACATTTTCCACTTAAGTTAAGGTAGCTAACTCGGCTCCTATACCACTACAGAAAAACTGCTATATTACCAAATCAATTTTATCTATACTCTTTATACTGAGACCACAGTAAAGATAAGTCTTTCCTCTACCTATTTCAGGACTTTCGGATCATTTTTGAAATTTCTTATGTTTTTCTTTATTTTTTGAAAATTCCCTAAATTTTCACCTTCTGGAATTTCTGTAGACTAAACGGAAAGTGCTATGGCCATGAAACTTTGGGAATAAATTTATAAGCATATTACCTAAATTCTCTTGTGAGTTTTTGTAAATACAGTGTTTACTTTTTGAAAAAAATATTCTTTTCAATTTTGATTTTAGGGAAATTTTCAAAAGGCTGTAAAAAGGTCTAGAAACACTTAATAAGTAAAAACTCACGAGATAACTTTCTAAACTTAATTACCTTTATATGACACCTTGTTTGTGCAAATTGAACATGTAGTTTTTTCTGTAGAAATTCACAAAATTTGGCAATATAGTGTTTCTAGAAAATAGTGAAAAAGTACTAACATTCTCAGTGAATAAACCATCTATCACCGCTCCTCAGTTGTGGAGGGAAAACAATTCTGTTATTCCTTGATGTTTTGGCATCAAAATAAAATAAAAGTCTTTAGCATACATTGATTTTAAAGAAGAAAAAAATAAATTACAAAACTATGTGTTTTCTGAAATTTGGCAGTATTTTGGAATTCGGCTACGCCTCTTGTGTTAAGTCAATGGGTTTTTAAATAACGAAAAATTCCGTAAATCAAAAACGGCTTGTTGGAAAAAATTCAAACTTGGCATATCATCTTTTCTTATCAATATACACATCCTCTGATATTTTGAAGCAAATCATTGCTGGTCACCTTAGCCGAGTTAGCCACCTTAAAAGAAATCAATTTTCCACATGCATTATAAAGCAGAAGAGAGATTGATTGGATGGTTGCCCATGTTTCTGTGCCATGTATACACGTGGGTGCTAGCACCATGTAACTACTTGTATGTGATTAAACGCATGCGAATATGGTATTAGTTGTATTGCATGTTTTGACTCTGGTAAAATAATGAATAATGAATAGTGACCGCCCCCTATTTTTTTAAGGTGCAACAGGAAACATAACATTCATTGTGAAGGGCCTTAGCGAGGTAACACAATTTGCGATTCACCTAATTCCTATCTGTGTGATAGTGTGTGCAAATATTGGTTGGTAACTCACCATTTAAATAAAAGTATTTCCGAGAGTCAAAACAAGCACTGCCACTGAAAAAAATCTTGAGCGATAATGTATCTTCCAAGCCATGTACTTTTTTTCCGCAAAGAAATCATGTTTTGAATGGGTTAAAATAAACTGTCAGGATAACTCCGACAACTTATTTTCTCGGTGGTTTTTGGTTCGTAAATAGGCCTGAATAGAATATCATGGTTTTACTTTTAGGGATCGTGCTGTTTATTTACATTGTCAATACTAAAAGTAGAACTGTTTAAATACCGAAATAATGACGCATTAATCGCAATTACACATTTTGGTAACAGTTTACCATTCCGAGTTAAAATAAAAATGTCTATTTGTTTAAAACTATTTCTTAAATGGTAAACTGTTACCAAAATGTGTGAATGTGAATATTAGGCATCATTATTTCAGTATTTAAATAGTTCTACTTAGTATAGATTATAATGTAAATGAACACACGATCCCTAAAACACGGGTTATAAATAATGCTAAAAATGGCATTTTTTAGACAAAACTTATGTATGGTAAACTGTTGGTAAACTGTCGCTGTCGCAGTTTACACTTTCCATTTCCCGGTATTACTATGAAATACAAAACAAGTCGATTGATTTTCAAGCTGTGGCAACATGGTCTAATGGATAAGTTGTTGACTTCTGATGATAGCTTTTTTGAGGAAGTGGGTTCCAATACTTTTTCCAAGGATTGTAGGTTGGCTTACCGTCGCAATGAAAGATATAGAAACTTTCTATTCGCTTTAGTTACCTTTTAGCACCCACTCCAACTCGGCATATTTATCAGCCGAATAAAAAGGCGAATAGCTTATGTCATCAAATGTTGCAGTTTTGTTATTTGCTGATGATAACATAAGAAATTTATAACAAAAAAACCCAAAACCATAACAAACAAACATTACCGTAGCTATCCTATATCACTATTAGCAACAAATAGAGTAAAATATTCATGGATTTTGTTGTGCCTTTAATCAGAAATATTACGCTAACTGTAATGCATCCTGCTCATAAAAAGCCGCAATTAGAGAGGAGGGCGAGGTATGTATGTATCACTACTTGACATACCATTGGGACCACATAAGACATTTGTCATTGGTACCACTACAGGAACCACCATTGCCATTGGGACACGGGGACCACTATCACTGGACGGACCGGATCCATTACGGATGTAACCAACAAACCAATCAGTGGTCAAACAATTAAAATACTAGCGTGAACCATTTGAATGAGAACCCCATTGAATCACCATTAAAACACCCAATAATTCAGGGGTTCTCAACCTGGGGGTCGTGACCCCTATGGGGGTCGTTTAGGGTTTTCCAGGGGGTCATGAAGGGGTAATAAATATAGCTTTTTGGGGAATCATTTTAATATTTCGCTCTAAAAAGGCTTAGAAAAACCTAAAAGAAACTGTCAAAAATTCTAAATTTCCTGCACGCTACGCTCGCATCATATAACTAGGCAGTTTCAGTTAGAATAAATTGGGTTGGGGATGGGTCATGGTACTGACCAAGAATGTCAAAAGGGGTCGTGGGCCAAAAAGGTTGAGAACCATTGCAATAATTGAACCATTATGGTAACCACCCTCTGAACTTTTTACTAGGACAACCACCAATTGGAACTATTATGACACCCACTAATGGGACTCGCCAATGATACCACTAAAGTTTGATCAGCTTCAAATTGGCGAAGCCTCCTTACAGCAGCGAATGAATACAGAAGAACAAGGGCACTCATGAAGGCAACAAGCGCACTGCATCATATGCGTGATGCGTGCATGTAGTCAAAACCGTTTGCGTGTGACCATAATCATGCGCATACTTTTGAATTACTTAAGCGCACAGAGATATAATACAAAACACATTTCTCGCCATTTTGGAACTGATTGAACTTTTGGAAACCATCAATCAGTTGGTTCACAGTGAAATCCATTTTGGGACCCACTATTAGGAATGTTTAGACATTTGAACCGATTAATGGTTCAATATGGGAACCACTGCATGGCCTGCTGGGCCTGGATGCGCCCCTGATTTTCCCAATTAATATTAAAATAAAATGTGGTATGTTTGAACAAACAGAATATCAGGAGTGTGCATCATGCTACACGCAGCCCATTTTCGTTGTTTCGATGTGTTACAGGAATTGACCACTATTTGAAATGCCAACCCTTGGAGTACGATTTAGGAATCAACAATGGAACCATACATTGATCATTCATCAGTGGGACCACCATTGCATAATCATTGAAAATACCATCTATCAAATCTATGTCGGTGATGGGTGAAATGTTTGCTCATGCTCAAATAAAATTGGCTTCACTGATATCGAAGTAGCTTTTGCTAAATAATAATATAAATAATAATACACAGCATTTATCATGCACAGGTCTTAACCAAGTGATACAATGCTCTATATAAAACATGAACACATAATACATGAAACAAACACAAAATCATGAGAAGAGATGAATTGTGAGGAAAGATTTGGTCACAGTAAGTGCACTGCAGATACTGACTGTTATTGTGGTAATAACTAATATTATTATTTTTGAAACCAATTTGTCACTCAGCTCCATTCTGTATTTGTAATGTACTGGTAATTTGTATCATATCCATCCACATTGAACACGAGCATTATCATACATATCATCATTGGTTGTCCATTGAGGGAATGTAGGAACATTGGCAGGAATTGTTGAATCTCTGTTAGATTTGGGTCACTATCAGCAGGGAACTAGAGTCTGGAGATGCATTTAGTCTCTATAGATGAGGTGACCGTTGTTTACATCCAATGTTTATCAACAAACGCAACTGTCGAAGGGACTGGACTGTCGATACACGCTTGAGGGAACACCATATAACCACAACACTGTCCGCTATGCCGTATTGCCATTTATTTTATAATGCTTTTGCGCGAGTTTTAAAAAGCACGGGTCCTAAACAAAACAGGATGCGTGCACAAACTGCCGGGCAAAGAACAATGGCAACTAGCCACGTTTTGCCCGGTGTGACGTCACCTGTCACCCCATCTATAGCTTTCCCACTAGGCGGAGTCAAGAAGACCAATCAGGGTATGTGCTGGTTACTTGTGCACATGTAGTGTTCAGCAAACTTAAAACGGTGTTTCCTAATGGTTGGAGTCACAGGTGCGTACCATGCTGATACCACTCTGCTTATAGTGGAAATATAAATGTGATTCTTGGATCATCTACACAATGGTAAAATCAAGTCTCTTTATTTACCAAATTATCATGTCACGCATGGCCATGATAAACCCATTGTGACATTGAATTGTACTTCTGTACAAGCGCAACATTCATAGGTCATCCATGGATTTTCATCAAGGTGGTACAAGGAGCGTTCTAATTCTAAGGAGAGTAAGACCCAAGTTTAGTATTAAAATAATATTTAGGAAATCATTGCATAGGGTAAAGTGATTAAAGTCGCCTATTTTCGGTCAGCGCCTATTTTCGGTCACTGGTCAAAGTTGTGTAATTGCATCGGCCGTCGCCATTTTAAAAGCAATACCGTGCATCAACTATGCGGGTTTTATTTAGTCATTACACGATTTGGGCGAAGTGAGTGACCGAAAATAGGCGACTTTACCCTACACCAAAATGAATGTAACTTGATTTGAAATGTTGAGATTTGTGAATTTGTTTTATACCAATCACGACATTTCTTGATACAGGTATGAATACAATATAACCACATCTTAGAATCTTACAAGTATGGCATTACTCTCACCTCACTTAAAGCTTTATATTCACAACAAAAACTAAAGTGTCCCAAAGTATCAGCATTTCAAATCAAGTTTTAGTGTTTCGTTAATGATTTTATAACATTAAACACAGACTTCTCTACTTTTGGGATAGATAATCAGACAAGTAATATCCAAATTTCCTGTTGGATAATTATTTTTTTCTTGCTGGTTATCCGACCGATAATCAAGATTTTGACACCAAACCAACGGAAACAATTACGGATAACAACAAATTGTGATGACGGATAACAAAAATCTTTGGTTACTGTTGGGTTATCCGCTGGATACAGTTTATTTTTCTTATTTATAACGCTGTTCCCCACACTATTTCAAACTGACTATAGAAGAAACATGATTCGAGATATGTCAATTTGTCACTTTCCTATCAGACTTGAAGAACCGAAGAAAGCTGCTAAAATTTAAAGAAAGCAACCGCAACAACTACTAGATCAGGGAAAAAAGGCATTATTTCAATTATTTTAACAATATTTAAAAGTACGGTCAATAGATTTTCAATAGCCAACCATGTAATGGACACTTATCTTATCATTGGAGGGCAAAGCAAAAGTCTGAGTCAAGGAAAGCAATAAATACAAAAGATGGATTGGAGAGACTATATTGATATCTGACAGCAAGGGAACTGCGAGGATGGGCAATACAAACCTCTCACATTGTGTGAACATTTTGTTTCATGTATAATTGGAGAATGTTATCTTGTAAAAGAAGTATCCAACCAGTATTTTGTTGTATTCCCTCTTACAGTTTTGTGAAGAAGGTGAAGATGGGGAAGAGGGTTGAGAAGGCTATGAAGGAGAAGTTGGCTGCAACATCAGCTTCACAAGATGCAGAGGATGATGCTAATAAAACACCGGGTAAGATTGGGATGGATACAGTTGAGATGGTGACGGTTGATGGAGAGATTAGTCTCACAATAAAATGCCCAAAATGTAATGTAAGTAAATGAGGATAAGTTGAAACCTAGAGAGCCCAAAACGTGGATAATATGATCTAAGGGACGCACCATTAGATACTCGGGGGGGGGGGGGGGGGGGGGCATGGAAGTTTTCAAAAAAACAACCACTTTGCCCACTTTCCAGAAAGAGAAAAAAAACTTTGTCCACCAACCAGGAAAAAAAAAGAAGTTGATCCACTGCTGAGTAAAAAAAAAAATCTGACTCTCTCAACTCAATGTAAAGAAAAACAGTAGAACCTTAAAAAAACACCACTTTGCCGCCTTTGCAAAAAAACCAAAAAAACTTGCCAAAAAAACTTGCCGTCAAAGGCAAATAAATTCCGCCCGACCCTAACTTCCATGCCCCTCCTCAAAATTAAATGGTGCATCTCTTATATAAATTAGAGTGTAGATTTATAACAGGGAATTGATGAATGATACATATGAATACAGCAGATGGGCCGTATATCATGCTTGACACATGCATGCACAAATGTGGCATGATCAAGAGGAATGAGTCGGAAGTCTGGAATATTGATTTTGAGTTATAGGTTAAAAGGTGTGACATATTTATATGTTTTACATTGTTTTCTTAGTTGGTTAATTGTTTGTAACTTTTTAGTGGGTATTGGACCTAACTATACTGTAGCATTCTCACTTGCCGATGGACAATTTATATAAACATTGAAAACGTTTGACATGTGACTCGTATCGCTTGATCACGTCACAAATGATACATATGTTTCACTTACTTTGTGCTCAGCGGTATAAAAACTGCATGTTCATTTGACCAATTTGAAACTGACTAAGATATATAGTAACTCATCTAATGGCACATTACGGCAACCAATATTTATCATCTCTTTTTTGTTATCCAATAGAGCCCTACACCTGCACCGGCAACTTTGACGCAGACTTCACAGAACTTTGTCGTCGTGGTGGCATCCATCAGACTGAAATCCCACCAGTAGTTCTGCGTCCCAAGAGACCGGGGACGCCTCCTCCACCTGACCCCAAGGCAAAGGAACCAGTTCCAGAAGACACAGAGCAGGATGAAGAAGACGCCAAACCCAAGACATACGTTACCAAGGAGAAGTTTGATTATTTCAAACCCTGTGTGCAGGTGGCGATGGAGAAGGATGATAAACCTGAAACAGTCACAGAGATATTCATAAGAGGTCAGTAAATTGATTGTTGATGTCAATATTCAAACAAATTATTTTGAGAAACAAGATATACCTTAGGAATAAATCAAATCATACACATTGGAAGCAGTGTTCAGAGTGGGGGAGACAGGGAACAAGGGTTCTATCATATATGCTCCTTAGCTCTAACCCTTCCAAAGCTAACTGTAGCGCTGTGCCGCAGCCTCTGTTCTCCCAGGCAATCTTGTTGCTCAAACACTCACGATTGCCGACTGGCACTCTTTAAAAAAAAGGGTTAAAAAAACCGGCACTCTTAAAAAAGATTTTTATTTTTTTACAATTTGTGAATAAAATCATTAAACTGCCTCATAAAACAAGAAATGATATGGCAGGAACAATCAAAGTGCATTAAAAAAACCTAAAACAACATAAAGAAGGCCTCTAGACCCCATGCCATGATCCACTGCACTTCGTTCGCTGTTAGGATTAAGAAAGCACAATAAAAACCTAAACCAAGGGCTACACTGTTGAACTTTAAGTTATTTATTTTGCTCTCATAAATAGGTTTACAGGCGATACTTTGCCAAATGTTGGGGGAAAATCACCTTTAGGCCTGTCTCCTTTTTGACCCCTGGTTGGAAAAGATTGCGTTATGTGAAGAAGTTTCAGAACAAATTGGTCTAAAGAAAGCAAAATTATCTATAATTCATACTGACAATTGTATTGCATGTAATATTGCTCACAGGTTGGAAGATAGATGACTTAATGATTGGTATATTCAAGCAGTGTTTTCCTACTATTGAGAAACTACACTCAATACAGTAAGTACACCCAATTAATATAATTTGTAATTGACTTTTGATTTTTATATAGATTGTGTCTGAAAAACTTTTTGAAATCAACTTTTGGTGCAAGATTACACTAAATTACGACACTTTACTTTATGAGAGTTAATAACACTTACGCCAAATAAAAAAATTCTAGTTTTTCGTCCCCGCCCGCTTCCTTTTTGCTGGCCGCCTCCTTTTTTTTCTTTTTCTTTTTTTTCCTTTAAAAAAAAAAATAAAAAAAAAAAATCTTTAATTTGTTTAATTTTTTTAAAAACCCTTGTATGTCTGTAGGTCTGAAAGAAGAGACAATGTTAAGTCAAATAAATTTATAAACATCTGTATTTTGTCTTTCTTTTTGTTTTCAACAAAGTTGTAGCCAATACAAGTCTGAAAGCGGTGTTAGAAAAGGTGGCTGTCATTTAAGAAACAACAGCAAACTGGAAAAAAGGTGGAAAGTGGAAGTTGTTTTTTTGTGGAAAAATCAGTCCGCCATTTTGGATCCGCCATTTTGAGAAGAAAAAAAAAGAGAAAAAAAAGGGGCCTCCTCCTTCCTTTTTTCAAAAAGCCCGGACGAGAAACTGTCTTTTAAATTTTATTTGGCCTTACATGTAACGTGTCAAATATTTTTATGAATGTTTTTATTTTGAAAAACTTCATCCCTGTTATTTGTTTGTATTTACATTACAATTACATTACAATTACATAGATTAATATTAGATGAATGAACGATTAATATTAGATGAACTATTTTAACTTTTAGGCTTCATTTTTGAATACAGAAGAGAAATAGTTAAAGAATCAGGATCAAGGATTGTATGACTCATCATCATTTAGACCAAGTCTAGGCCAAAACAAAAAAGAGTTGACTTGCCCTTTCCGACCGACCCTAATTTTTCGGAAATCTAGGGTTGCTATTTTTGTATTTATTTATTTTCAAAACAAAAAACAAAAAAATTGAAAGAAGCACATAACAATAAAGAAAGATGAAAACATGTTTTTGAGTAGTATCTGCTTGTTTAAAAATCAAAAATAAATAAATCAAAAAATCAAAAAAAAATCTTTAAAACGTGTTTTTGTGCAGTAAATTTTCAAAATTTTCACAAAACAAATCAGACCGTCCGACCCTGACTTTGACCCTGAAAGGGCAAGTCACCTTTTGTTTTTTGTTTTTTTGGCCCTATCTAAATTTAGACCTGGTGTAACTTGTTTGTAAGTGCACCAAGACCTATAAAGATACATTTTGAATAGCGCGTTGAATGAATCTGAAAAAGATGGGCACAACGAATCTCTAATTTTCGCCAAAACTATAACACTGGCCTTCAATATACATTGTGTTTTCTTTGTTTAGTTTCTGGAATACAGGTTTAACAGAAGTAACACTCAAGGAGTTAGCATCGTTCCTACCTCAGTGCGCAAATGTCAAGTAAGTACACCAATATTGCTATGTATTTCCTTCTTGATCTAACCTTGTTAGCCATGATCCTGTATGAAATGCACAAATATAATTCCTTTATATATAAATCTATGAAAGAAATGATAAAATCACAAATTTAAATACAACCATGATTTGAAATGCAAAAAATAAATTTAGGAAAATAATTGCCACTTTACAGTACTGAGCTATGTTACAGAGAATGCTCTGACTCCTCATATTTCATCAATGGGCCCACGTCACATGAGGGTTGAGCTTTTCCACGCACCATCACGCCCCACTGCGTCGGTGGTTACGGCGCAGCGGGACCACTGTGTTGGTGGATACGGCACAGTGTGACGATCGTTAAAAAGGCTTCAGTTTAAATTTGACCAATCAGGTGCATTGGTTTTGTTGGTTGGCAGTATTTTGTTCGTTCAAGCATGCGTGCGCAGCCTGATCGAAGTGCGCCCACGTATGTCGAACTGTGGCCAGGAGATTATGTGCCGTAGGTCCATTGAGAAACTCAATGTTTTACGTTGTCAATTTCTTGTTGCTTCAAACTGTATGCTTTTCCTGTTTTTATGTCTTGCAGAGACCTATTTATGTATTAGCGTTTAAAATTGAAATAGTAGTTTGCTCATTTTTATTGTAATACACTTTTATGTGACTGATTTGAAATTTGGATCTTTAACTGACTTACTTTCGCAAATGCCTGATATTTTTTTCAGAAATGTAGCAATTGAGAATAATCCAATCCCAGAGGAACCATGGGCTGCAATAATGGGAGAAGATAGTCTGTAAGTATCATAACCAATTGATAAGGATTTCATGTCGCCTGTCTACACAGAAACAGCATTTTGGGTGTTGTAGATATTTATAATTTATGCAAAATGTTATGTTAAATTTGTGTGTAAATGTGACTTTTTAATGTGTGGCAGTTAAAGTGTAAAAGGCATGTGAATACCATATTTGTATTGAGTGCACTAGTTACTAATGGTAGCTGGATGCATGCAATTTGTATTATGATGGGAGGGTCTAACACTCAAATTGTAAGACAAACATTGGTTTAGGCACAATATTGATTTTACAAAACCCAAATTTGGTCTCAAATCGCTTCATTTTGAAGAAAAAAAACCACCCCAAGGTAATATCATAAGGTTTTATCAAATCTAACTGTACTGCATTACTTAAATATTTACAATAGTTACAGCTGTACCATTTGGTACAAAATGGGGGGATAGCTAGCACTTATGTGTTCCAAAAGGCCCCTGATCATAAGTGTTTAGGAATATTTGTAATCTGAATGCTTAATCAGTGCCTTTATATGTGACTCCTTCATTTATCTACATATCTACAGTTTTGGTTCCAAATGGAAACACCAACAAATACTACCCTGATTCACAGTTGACTATAAATGGTTTGCTTTAAAACCTGCATTTGTTGATTTTTTTTAATGATTTATAATTCCATTCTAGACTTGTAAATCTGTCATTACGTCACAACAACATCACAGACAAGGGTGCATCAGTCATCGGCAAGGCCTTGTCAACAGAGAAGACATGTAATAAGAATATCATCTCATTAAATCTTGCCTTTAATAAAATGACGGATGAGGGAGCCGAGGCAATTGCAAATGTGAGTAGTTTGAAAAGAATGCACTGTAAATTTAGCCTTTATGCGACACAAAAAACCCTAACCCTCTTCTACAGGCAAATGGACCTCTCAGGTATTGGTTGGTCTGGTTTTTTTGTTTTTTTAATTTTAGTGAAAATGTTGGTAAATTTCAAAAATAAATTTTTGGTAAAAAGTGATTTTGTAAAAGAGCGATTTTGTAAAAAAGGGATTTTGTAAAAAATATTTTCAAAAATATGAAGGAAAACAATGCGTTAGGCAGCAGGGATAGCACTGGATCAAAAATGTGAGAGGTCCCATGAAATTTGTCAGGACCCCGTAGGACTTCAAAAAACAAATGTAAGGGGTAATTAAATGAAATTGAGGGGTCCTGAAGTTTGGGTATTTGAAAACGGTCAAAACTGATACAGTCGCTAACACAGATACGCAGACTATGCACGGCCAAGTTAGCACGTGTAAATCATATACCTATGTTGTGACCATGTCATATTACAGAATGTATTTATATAGAAATCATTGAAACTTTCACAAGCAATTTGCCACCGATTTAGAAATGTTTGATTTTTAATTTTAATTTTACTTTTTTATGGACAGTTTTAATGAATTTATATTGTGAGCAAAGGATGGATATGTAATTTACAGAATTTCTTAAGGTTTCCATTTCCATACATCACCAAATTTAAGGGGTCCCTTCAATTTTGATCAAGACCCACAAGTCTTAAAACCCTGTTCTACAGGCCTGTCTAACAGGGGTCGTATTCTGGCACGCAGACGCGTGTCTGCGTGCCAGAATACGACCCCTGTTAGACAGGCCTGTAGAACAGGGTTTTTTCTGTTGCCTTATGACATATGTGTTAAGTAAAGATTGGCAACGGCGCACTGCATCGTGACATGTGCATGCATCCAAAACCGTTTGCGTGTAGCCATAACCATGTGTGTACACATGGATCACTTTTGCGCATGGAGAGATAATAACTGATTAAACTATAGCGCTACAATTGTGACCAGTAACGTCAAAAAGGATATGTTGTCGGCAAACACAATTTTGAAATAGAGGGCAATATTTTTGGTGAAATATGAAGAAAATAATAGAAACAAATATGCTTCTTCAAATCATATCTTGTGAATACAAAGTCTGATTACCTTCAACATGGTATCATTTCAAAGCTTTAAAAGTGCTCTTTCAAGTCGTATCACTAGCTCATATTAAACGTGGGTCTCCAACATGTCCATTTTGACTTGATGGGTCACAAATTATCTTTGATCATGTGGGTACATGTATATTATATTCATGCACATGCTGATATAATGTCCTATCATTGGAATACATTCTGATATCACTGTACAGAGGTAGGTGAATGGATGTAGACCAAGGTGGTATACTGGTATTTAGCTAGAAGCTAGAATTGAGTAAAGGTTCTTTTCATCCTTCCAAGGATGTAAAAATAGCTGGTTTTGAAAATCAAATCTGCACTTAGCACATCATATAGATTGAGCTAGAAGTGTCAAAAATTGAAACAATTAAACTGTTTAATAAAATAATGCAAATAGGGCTTTATATAAATAGGGCTTTATACTGCCTGTAATTATGCCTTTGTGTGTTCAAAATTGGAGGGAAATGATCTTACGCATGGAATTAAACAATTATTTTTTAAATGGGCTCCTGTCTAGAAACCTGTTAATTCCTTGTGTAAGCTATGCAACACTCTCAGACAGGTCCTTTGATAGACGTCTCATCATTTATATAATTGTTTCATGATTGATTTATTTGCAGGTATTTTGATATCATCTCATTTATAATGTTGTTTCATACTTTGTTTATATATCAGGGTCTCCGTATGAATAGAGTACTCCTGTCCTTATCACTTGCCAGTAATAAAATCACAGATAAAGGGGCCATCAAATTTGGGGAGGTGTTCTCACGATTTCCACTCACTCACGCTGAGGTTGTGGAGAGAAGGAAACTACTTAGAGAAAAGGGCTCACCTGACAGGACATCAGGGAAATCGGTAAGAGCAATTTTAGATGGTGATGTAATGAATGTTACAATACAGCCACGGTAGGTAACTGTGCTGTTGTTTCTATTTCACGTTTGAAGGTGTCTTCAGTGGGTATTCATCAGGGAAATCGGTAAGAGCAATTAGATGGTGCTGTTTTTTTGTTGTTGTTGTATATATAGAGCAAATGTGAACAATAGCCCAACAGACATTAACAACGTTAATGAACTGAGTGATTACAAATCAAACGGGTAACTCTCAACAGAGAGCTCTGATGGGCCAATCAATTGGTTCACTGCAACTCAGAAAATAATCAAAAAATACAATTGGGTGAGTAAAAAAGCCATTATTAGAGAATAAAATATAGTTCTCATAATGTATGGGCGTATCGGCTGAAAATCAGCCAAAAACCAATCAAATTGCCTGCTGACATCCCAAACCACACCCACTATATAAGAATGAATGTTACAATACAGCCATGGTAAGTAACTGTGCTGTTGTTTCTATTTTACGTTTAACAGTGACCTCAGTGGGTATTCAACTGGTTGCAGGCCAAGTATGGGTGACCCCGTGGCGCACTGGTAGAGCGTCCGTCTCTTAACAGAGAGGTTGTGGGTTCAAAAGCAACAACATCTAAATTCAGTACAAATTTGCATGTAAATAAGTGCCAGGAGAGCCTCTCCAGGGCCTTCTTAACAGCTCAAATCCATGAGCTTCCAGGGGCTTGACCTCACCAGGGGCCTGCCTACCCGTTAGGGGATCGGTCGCTCCGTTCTCTCGCATGGAGAGACTATTTGAAAATGCCTGCTTTACCACATGTTTTCAGTGTGTCTTTTTAAAGAGCAATACTTGCCCACACTGTGATTCCTGTGAACAATCAGAAAAGGAGGTGTTATCAGGCATGAGAATTTTACTTTTTTAATAAGAATTCCTTATTTTTTTCAGTCCAAACTTCCGCACTTTCTTTTAATTTAAGCTTGTTTTTGGCCTGATTTCAAGCACATTTTCAGGGTTTTTTCAGTTTTCTTCATGTTTTTCATGCCTGTGTTATAGTTTAACCATATGTTCAACAACTCCCCCATACCTTAAGTACAGTAGAAAAGCGTTGTCGATTTGAGTTAAACAACGGTGCTATGGGCAACCATCGCGCAGATCGATCCGCACCATGCAGATACTGTATTCACGCGATACACAATCACAGTCGCAATTTGTGTTGTTTTTGGAATGACCATGCCAACGGTTTTCATCAAGTTTTGAAACTTACAGAAACTTAATTATAGGTTAGTTTGATCATTTAAGTTTTGTGATAATTGAATGAAATTGTTAATAATGAAGTAGGCCTGCATTAAAATAATCTTCTAATTTGCATGTCTATTTATGAAATGGCGTTCAAATCCCTAGTCGTTGTTGAACGGGATTAAATCATGTTTCAGCGTATGTGCATTACCAATCAACAACCCGCGTTCTGTGCGTGCTGCGTGTTTATTTCACTCGGGCGTTGCCCTCGTAAAATAAACCATGCAGACGTGCGAACACCGTTGTCGATTGGTGATGTACAACGCTGAAACATGATTTAATCCCTTAATAATGTAATATGTAATATTCATAAATCAAGACAAATAATAACTTAGCCTATATAAATGTTTGTCTGTAGCCTCCCCCATCAAGGAGAGCTGAGTCCAAGGATAGACCGGGCAGTGTAAGAAGTGGCAGCCATCTTGATAAAGGCGACAAGAAGAGGGACAAATCATCAAAGAGAAAGGTTAGACTGAGTCTCATAGGCCCTCTATAGGTAGAAATTAGAATATATACCAAATAATAGAATAGTTATTTCAAATTGGATGCAACAGTCGGGCCTGGAAAAAATGTTGATTTCCGGCAAGCTAACACAAATTTCCCACTATTTCATATGTATTTCTCTATATGGTAGAGCTAAATTTCCCTCCAAATGCCCAAATTTCCCGGCAAGGAGCTTCCCAATTTGCTCATTTTTTCAAGGCCTGGCAACAGTGGTTTTTACAGGCAGAGAGTTATGGATTGGAGTCACAAATCTAATCTGGTTGTTTATTAAGAGTTTGTGACTATTTTATATTGAAAATTGGAATACTATACAAGGTGAAAGTGTTATTATAATTCTATTATATTGTTGTGATACTGATTTAATAACATAGTCAACCCAATCAATTTTATGATTTTATATACCAATATAGGAGGGCCTAAAACGAGAAGACAGCAGATTAAAATTGGTAGTGGTAAACCCTTCCATTACACCTTTGCAGTACTCATCCGCCCAACACATCCATTTACCCATAATAACGCAAATTTTGACTCAATACAACATAAATAACTCAAATTTTGTGTTTGTATTCATCCTCCCTACCCAGCCATTAACTCATTATGATGCAGAGTTGGCTTGATACTCAATTTATGAATAACATGACTGTGTTGTTGTATTTGACATCAAACTCTTTTTAATAATAATAATAATAATATTACCGTTCTTATAGATGGTGTGACCGGTGACGTAGTGCCCGGCAGTATGCGCACCTACAGGGAATGTGCTTTAATTCACACTTGATTGATCATTACTTACCATGCTTACAGTGTAATAGTGCAGTAGTCATGGACTGCATCCCTAAGCACAATGAGAGACCAGGTACTAAATCTGGTTGCCCGGCAGTATGCGTACGCACCATAAGGGCATGTGCTTTTAAAATTGGCGCTCAGTGATGTGTGTTTTGCTTTCAAATAGTATGATGTATGCAGTAGTCATGGACTAGTACCTCTAGCATGTCTTTAGACCAGGCGCTAATCATTTGTAAACACTACTGATGTAAACAACGGTCACCTCATCTATAGCGCTTTCCACAATGCAAGCACACTCTTAAAGCGCTTTTTAAATCAATTATTATCGCTGCCAGTTTCGATATCAGAATCCTTTGGTCGCTACACTTAGGCGGCTACCAGTCAACAAGTGCACAAGCCTATCAGCACTACTTAGATTTTAATATCCTAACAGCTCCCCAAATGTCGCTTGGGTCGACTAAGCAATTGAGACTAAGTACCTAAGCAATTGAGACTAAGTACCTTGCATAATAATAATAATATTACCGTTCTTATAGCGCTTTCCACAATGCAAGCACAGTCCCAAAGTGCTTTTTAAATCAATTATTATAGCTGCCAGTTTAGATATCAGAATCCTTTGGTCGCTACACTTAGGCGGCTACCAGTCAACAAGTGCACAAGCCTATCAGCACTACTTAGATTTTAATATCCTAACAGCTCCCCAAATATCGCTTGGGTCGACGAAGCAAATGAGACTAAGTACCTTGCCCAAGGATACAAACATGTTGGCTATAGCGGGGCTAGAAATCACAACCTTTGTATGTGAAGCCTGTATGCTATCCACTGACCCCATCTAATCCTTCAAATATTTCTCACTTTGATAATGCTATATCTGCATGTCCTTACCCATATCTACACTCGTCAAAAGAAAATCCTGGACACTCATTGAAGTTCAAATATTTCACATAAATATTTAATATAAATTAAACAATTGCATGTCAAAATAAGCAGACAATAATTCTCTATCATGTCTGTATGAAATTAAGATGTACGCATTCATGCATGGCTGAGCACATTCATTAAGCAATGGTAAGGTGCGTAAAAGGAAATTGCAAGAAATGAGCATTTACAGTCATTTGAATGGAGGGATTATCCAATTTTTTGCAATCTTCTTGCCATTGTCAAGTGAATGGGATCTGCCATGCATGAGTGATCATGTCTAAATTCCATGTTAAGCTGTTAGAGGATTACTTTCTGCTTATTTTGATATACAATTATATATATATAATCATATATATAATTATATATATTCTATTAAATATTAATTTAATTTAAGTGTCCAAGAACTTCTTTTGCTGAGTGTATTTAACCTGGCAGAATTTGTCACTTATAACAAATGTGATAACATTGAAGTTTTTCTTAATGCTTTCCAATCACTTTCTGACCAAACTTGTTTGCCTTTAGCTATTTAACAACCTTCCAGTTTTCAGTGATAGCCCGATCCCCAATGCACAAAGATGGACGACTTTTCTTTATCACACCAGGAAAAGCAAATGTGATGTGAGGGCGTATTCCAATGATGGAGGCATTAGTTGCCTATCAATATTGGAATTGTGCACCCAATAATAAGTTGACCTCATTAGAATACGCTTTAATGTAATGTGCATACTTCAGGTGAGATGAACTATAGATGGTAATAATTTCAGCCATTGAAAGACAAGAGGTTTCTGTCAGAAGGCAATGTTTATTGGTTGAGAATTATGGAATTTATATGATTCTGCTCTAGCCCACATCTATTGCTTAAAAGTGTGATATAACCTAAACAAGCAATATATTCTTGCTGTGATAAACATATTAAGATGTGTTGCTTTATCCTTCTAGATAATCTCTTTACATCATGAAATCAAAATATTATATCATTGCTGTTCTGTCAAAACCTTATCTCCATCCGGCCCTGCAGCATGTATGAAAAAATAATTCCTATGTATAACCTTTGGGTTAGTCTGTTCTCAGCATGTCCAAGGGCCAAAAACACATCTACCAAAGCCTTGTAAGTTTTCTTGCCCCTAAACATGTATAAAGTAACACTTCCTATGCATAACCGTTGGACCGTTTTACTTTATACATGCTGAAGGGCTGAAAAAGCATACGAGATTTTGACAGAACAGCGACGATATGTAGTGCTCGGGTAGTCTGGATTAAATCAATTTAAATTTTTCC
This sequence comes from Ophiura sarsii, assembly GCA_035610835.1. Taxonomy (NCBI): domain Eukaryota; kingdom Metazoa; phylum Echinodermata; class Ophiuroidea; order Amphilepidida; family Ophiuridae; genus Ophiura; species Ophiura sarsii. The sequence goes on along the minus strand of CM069456.1, from coordinate 11,187,475 downwards.
TCCGAGGCTTGAAGCACATAAATGGTGAAAAACATGGGTGCTTTCATCCAGACTTGACTTAGCGTACCTTGGTAATATGTTTTCCATACTCTTGCCTTCTAGTTTGAGAGCTGACTATATTTGGAACATTATTACATGTTTATAAATAAGTCTTAGGGTTTGAAAGCTGTATGCTGTAAACATACATTTTTTCTGTTAGCTGTGAGGGATTTGAATGCATATATTTCCTGATATTTTATATTCCATTTATAAGATGATATTTTTAACATAAACAGGACAGACGTATTAGCCGTGAGGAGAATTATTCTAGATTACAGCTCCATGTGTTACCGACTGTACTGGTAATGATATCCAATCCCTTCTCAGTCCTAGAATTTCCTAAATTTGGTGCCATTTTTTCATGGTGATATCACCCATTATAATGGTGAATAGTTCAAAATATCATAATATTGGATTGGTGTACATGTGAATTCATTCAAAACTTGCAATTCAATGTGTCAGCTCACATTATATACATTCAGTTTTTCAAATCATTAGGAAGGGAACTCTCTGATCATATTCATAATAATAAAAACCACAACTGCAACATGTCAATGCCGTCGCCACTACCCAATTTCTTGGTCGGGAGTTCTCATCAAGGCACAAAATGGTGTAGGGTAAAGTCTCCTTGAAGCCAGGATTTATTGCTTACCCCTACATAGTTTTCATCTAGGTCGGTAATCATACAAAACATCTTAATTCAGTTAGGTTAGTTATAGGATTCTATTTCCGAGGTTTAAGCTGTATAAACAGATGTAATTGTAGAATTTCTCCTCTACCCCATTTACTGTGTACAATGTGCAATGTACGGTGCGCTGTGGCTCAGAGACTCATGTAAAGCTGTTGGTCCCATGTATTCAGACGCTTCACTCTGAACACGTTTGAAAGTTGCAGACCTTATCATTAAGAGTAGGGGATCAACCTGGGTCTATTACCTGTACAAAAACCATCATCTCTCTAGGTATCGGAGTGCTGCAACGTTTATATCCCAACTGTGGGGTTTGTTGCAGTAAATGACAGATACAGATATACTATGTGCATTAGCCTTCTAACCTGGACTATCCAACCCATCAAGAATGGTGTAGTCACATTTTATTGCACCTAGTCTAAAGATGCGGATGGTCCCCTTATGGTGGGACATCCACAGCTATACTCTGTTTGGCCATCTCGAGACAGTGACGTAACTGAACAGGCGCAGCTTTTACGCACGCGTGTGTATCTTCCGCCTTTCAACGCTTGTGTTTGTACGCCAGCGCCGCGAGTATGCGCGCACGTTATGTGATGCAATTAGTAGAATACGAGGTTTCGTCACTGTCTCGAGATGGCCAAACAGAGTATAGACGGTTAAATGTTGCTGTGTGTCCACGTTTGAAGGCATTTATGCACGCACCGTATGCACACAAACACACACGTACCTCCACTGCCACCAAAATCGTCATTTCTTTGAAATCTGTGAAATTTATGAGTTGATATTTACTAAAAATTGTCACTCATGTTATATTCATTTTGTTGAATGGTGGAACGACACATTGATGGTTGCCCGATTGGAAGTGGATGAGGACATTTTCCACCTTCCTCCCACAATAGACTTTTAATGTTGAAATAACCTAAAATCAGCTGGATTTTTAAAGTTGACATTAAAATCAAAATGCTTATGTGCTTACAGATGATGGTGGACAAGAATCTCCTCCGTTGGTTTCAATGAAAAAATGGATTTTGATTATATGGCCCCAGAAAATTTATCACATGTTGGAACTAAATTATTGTATCAAAAAACTGCTGGAGTTGGATAACCGACTCCAGTGTTTTTGAATTTAATCCCTTGTTAACCGTCCCATTGGCTTGATCGCTATCCTCGTATGCATAATTTAACCTTGAATATTCATGAACAAGCCCATGTTCAGCGTCGTCTGTGTGCTTAACAGACATCTTGTCACCCCCTCAACATTTTCTCTTGTTTTATCCCCCTGTTTGCCTCCCTTCAAATTATAATGCTGGTGCTACCATCAGTGTGAAACAAGATGGGGGCACCATGTAGGCATTAACATCTAGGTATTAACAGAAGCATCTCCCACTTATATTTATCGCAAATTAATTGTGTGTATGTATTTATTAGCATGTATCTATTTATTTATGTGAAATAACACCACATTGTAATATAAGATCTATTAATATCAAACATTTAATATATATTACCCATTTTAATGAAACTTGGAAACAAATAAAACAAGTAAGATTTCATCATTATCAGACTATAATATCAAATGGATGTTTTAAATAGCTAAATGTTCATTCAATCATGTGGGTTACACATAGACCATATCAAATCAAGATTGAAAAACTTCAGAAATACAGGTCACGGGGAGCAGGTTTTCTGACAAGATAAGATGCGCAGACAAATTTGCAGACGGTAATCCCAAATTTGGATTCTCTTACCCAGGTAGCTACTGTTTGGGTTAAAATTGTGGCTTAGGAGTGTGGGATGACTTATGGTCATCACCCAAAATATTTTCCTCATGGATATAGCTACATTTTTGTATACGTGGCTGTTTGTTATCCTTAAAGATCGCATAGTAAAAAGCATTTATACGTCCGACAAATATAAATATTTCACAAACTTTTCTTTGATGACCTTGATGACTCAGAACTTTTCTGGAAGTAAATAACAACCTCTTACACACACATCTTAAAATAACACGTTACATTTGTTTCATAGCCGCACATGGAGTCTGATTTCAACCTTAGAAAGAGGTGGTCGGCATGACTCAGAGTCATGAAGGTGCGTCATCGGTCATATTTTCAGAAAACTTTGATAAGAAATGGTGTATGGGTATCAGATGAGTTTACCATGGTGTCACATTCGATATATCTAAATACTAAAAGAAAGCATGGAACGAATTGTGTTTGGTCATTTTGAGATATGACTGATGAAATTGAAAACCCTACATGTGTATCATAAGTGGGATCACAATTTGTCACATTGGTATCCTATGGGTTTCACATGGGGGTCACATGGGTTTCACACGGGTGTTGCATGGATAATGAATACATAGATAGACCACAGAAAAACTCTACATCAGGTGCATCAAAGTACAAATCATATCATTTATTTTTGCTTAATTAAGCTCTTTAAAGCATACCACTTGTCTCCAGAAGTAAATATTGAGATTTGAAATCCATTTTAAATTCTTTTTAACTTTAAAAGACACCATTCTTTATCCAATTGGACACAGGTTTGATGCAGTTTGAGAAGTGTCAGTTTCTTTTAATTTTCTTTATTTTGCCTCGTTCTCTTGATTATCATCAAATAGGCTAGTCAGCAACTGGTTAGTTTTGATATGACAGGGGACAATTCACAGTATTAACAGGCATGGCTTTCAAATGAAATATGCATGGCCTTTTAATTAAATGGATGCAAAATAATAATAACTTACATGAATATAGTGGATGTTTGAAAGAAGATCACATTCCATTGTATACCTCAATATGTCATTAATTTTAAAATACCCATTTCTGTTTCTTTTCTTTCATGCCCTTTTATTGTGTTATTAGGAAGGAAAGAGAGACAAAGAAGAAACAGTAAAAGGAGGAACCAAGAAAGAGGAGAAATGGAAGAAAGGTAAGATGGCAATATAAGATTGACATTGTCACATTAATTATTATAGGGTCAAATAATCCTAGACATATTGGCCCATATTATCGTACGTAGTTAAACGGTTTTAAGCTAAACACGCGTCTAACTTTGACTTTAGACACAGCGTTTAACTAAACGTGATTCTCGTACATTTGTTTTACTTAAACAAGCGTCTAACTCACTGAAAAGTGTCTAACTTCAAACATGGGTATGGGGGTAGTTTAAGGCGTGTTTAACTAAACAAATACACTAACTGTATGCCTTGAATGATTACTCAACCGTGCCCAGTGTAAGCTGCCAAGCAAATAGTGTAGTATTAAAAACGAATGTGCGTTCGAGGTATTCAGTCGATATCTATTGTAACCCATTAGGGCCACAACAAAAATAAATATCTGTATACAGTAACGCACAACCACCCTGGGGACGAGATGCGCAGATTTTAAAACCGTGTTTAGTTAAACACGTTGTAAACTCGCATTTTAGTTAGACACACGTTTAGTACGAGAGTACGGCCCATTATGTACAGAGTGAGTCAGAAAAAACAGGCACTTTTTGCTAAAGGAGTCGAGAGTTTCAGGCCAATCATTAATTTAGCTTCAATTAAAAATAAAGAATTGTTGAGATTAATCATTGCGTATACTCTTTACGATAATTTAAAGGTAGATGTTCCGATTTTCAACTTAAAGTTTTCTATTCTACATGAAAGGTCATCCTTAAAAAAGTTGTGTTCCAAAGTTTGAGTTGCATAGCTCTAATGGTTCTTATTTTAGACGCACAAGATGCTGTGAACTGTACCCATTGAGTAGTACACAAACTATATCGGTGGTTACCACCATTCGCGGTAATTCGACGTTATTTCATCGATTTCTCCGTAATTATACCGATTTAGGCCGTCAAATTTCAGTATGATGATGAGAAAAATACGAGCTTTCATATGATATGAAAATCTCTGTATGTTTGAAATAATTCTGTGTTACGAAAATGTGATCGGGTCATCTACCTTTAAGTGGAGCCGTCTTCCTCAAAGCCAATCCACGGGATGACAAAGATCATGCCGCTCATCACCGTATTCAATTACCACAAGTTTTCTTAAATCAGCCAGTCATGACAAATACTGTAAATTATTGCAATTCCATGGTTTGGTTCAAAATAGAGGGGTTTACTCAAATTGATGTAACATTATGATGCATTAAACAATTTTTTGTATGGATTAAATGATCTTAACTCTGCTATCAATTTTGAACATAATGAAATGTTCGCAAAAGTGTCTGTTTGTTCTCACTCTCCCTGTATATTCCCTTGAAATGTATGGCATTATTCTTTCTAGATTCACTGTTATCCTAAGTATTTTTGTTTCCCCTCAGTTCTCATTATTGTCCAGTTGATGTCTGATAAAAACTACTATGAGGATATGAATTATATTGTATAAAGCACATTTCTGTATCTTAAGTCATTTTCTTTTTTCTCGAGGCAGTCACATCATTGTATATATAAGTTACAGATAGTAATACTAAATCATGCATGCATACACATAAGGCTTCAAAGGAAGATTGATAGCTATGAGAATAGACTAAACAGCAGCTCGGAAAAAATTCCCATAATGCATTGCAATCATAGTATATTAGTGATCGCGTCAATGCTGGTGATATCATTTTCATTTGCCCACCGTCGTGTAATCACGTTTTGACCAAAAAGTGCTAAAAAAACATGATTTGTTTTGGCACTTTTTGGTCGATAATTCAAAAAATAATAAAGATTTTCAAAAACAAAAAAAATGATTCCTAGGGAATTGTATGAGGAATATAATAAAACTAGTATGACAAAATTTGACAAAATATATTTTGAGTTATCTTTGCAGAACCTAAAATGGGTCAAAAACATGTTTTTTATAATTTTTTCAAAAATGGTCAATTTCATGATCATGGTTGAATTCATTGAACCCTTTCCTGCAAAAAAATGTATACTTTTATATAGATTAAATTAATAATGAAGAAGTTACGGCAGTTTTACAGAGGCTGTACCTGAAGGTGCACAGCCCCCTTAAAAGGTCATAGAACAGGTTTTTTACCACCTCGCTAAAACGAAGCAATTCATCTTGATCATTCTGCTAACTACATAATGGTGTCACAAGCTCTTTATGGCAATTGTAGTAAGTACTCAACCTATAGTGATACTGAATAACATCTCAAAACTAGAGATTATTTAACCCTTAAATATAAGGTGATGAAAAAACACCATGTTCTATAATGGGCCTGACCGACTCATAATTAATTTTTTGTTTTGAAAAGATATTAACTTTTCAAAAATGTGTAACATTTTAATTTGTTTAATTTTTTTAAAAAAAATTCAAAAAAAGATATACCAATGATAGACTATACTCCCTGTCATAATGCCTTGGACATAATTCCATCAAATCATGCGTACGTTCGAGTTGCGTACGTATGTGCATAGGTGCGCATTGCAATACGTAGGTGCGAGTGTGCGTTAATACGGAAGTGCATACCGGTTCCTTAATCACGTATCCTAATTGGTCAATCGTGAAATCGTCACACGCCTTGATTGACGGCACGTGACATTGTTCGCTCCTGTCAAGCATTTTGACACCGCGCTCCGCAAACAACAACAGAATAAGCTCGCGTAAAATAACGCAAATTATGCCCAAGGGACTATGACAGGGAGTTTAAACTTAAATCTCTGTTCTTCTGTAAAGTTTTGTTTCTTCGCCTAATGTAGATGTAGTTAATAGCTGCATAATATTCAATATTTCTGCTTTATTCCTCTCACTGTAGGAGCCAAAACTGCTTTATTAGGTAAACCCCACACTCAATTCACCCCATGCATCACTCTCCATCATCAGTATATTCAGTTAAACTAACCCACCCCACCCCCCGCAGCCCACTCCTTAATGCATCACACCCACTCGTAACGTAGATACGTAGTGTATTATAGTTGCAAACACACATTTTTCTGTTTTCCTCACCAAACTGCAGGGATCAAATCAGCTTTACTAGGTATAAAACACTTGTACTAATCACATTGGATTGGGCTATTCCATAAATAAATGGTACAACCCCTATTGTAAAAGACATGGGAATCTCACAAAAAAGTGGTAATGTTTGATGATGGGAATTTCCAAGAAAAAGTACCATGTCTCTTTCAGAATGGTATAGAAGACACAGGAAATTAAACAACCTGAGAATTCCTGAAACGAAGTTGGGAATTCCAAATTTTTGAAGCCCTTTTTGTAATTCCCATTTTTTACGGCAACATTTATTTGGGAATTCCCACTATTTTCTGTAAAAATCTGGTACCAATAATGTATGGAATAGCCATTCTATATATCATTCATGGCCTAAAATAAAGCTTTGGGTTGACCTCTACATGTATAGATCTTTTGACATGGTGTTATTGTCGAACGTATTGAGGACAAACCTACTGCTTACTTTTCATGGCTTTGTGTGATGACAGAATCCTTTTTTGCCCTCCTCACTGCAGTGATATCTGTGTGTATGCATAAACAGCTGAAGATTGCCCACATGAAATTTAAGGAAATCACTTATGTGTATGTGCATTATTTATCAAATGCATTATTGGCTATCACAATTGAAAGCTTCACTTATCACTGCATTATGCACTGACATTACAGCACAGAGGAGGGTAAATGGACTGTAGTATTTAATATGGCACCTGAAATTTGACCTTTGACTTTCAATGATCAGAATTCACTTTTATTATATTACCTTTTGGATTCGCACTCATGACTGCGATGCACAGTGTATTGATGTGTGAGAACTGCACAGTTTTGATATAATGATCTAATATTGATTTCATTCATTTTCACACAAAGTAACAAAATACACATTTGAGTTTTCCCCTGCACATAAGTATGAACTAACTTTATGTCTGAATAAATTCAACATGATTATTATCTCGTGTTGAGAACAAAAGTTTAACTTTCAAATTATGACTTTTTATATCATGTACTCCGCTATGGTGGTAACTTTTCTTATGATTGACTTTTTCACAGAATTGTGTCTTGTAGTAAATAAGCATAATCATCAATGAAATATGTAGTAGTAGATTAGCAGGTTATTGTGATACATTCCATTTAAATTGTTTATATATAATCATTTTTGTTTTATTTTAGGGACATACACATTTCATCGAAATTATTTCATCGCAACCATTAATAGTTGTACATGTACAAATATGTAACTTATACATGCTATCATTTAATGTTAATGTTAGTACAACCGTGGAAACTGGTGTATACACTTGATACAGTAAATTTCATATATAATGTGTAACATTTAATTACTTGATACATGTAGCACTGTAGCAAAACTGGTCATGAATTGTTATGAACAGGGTGTATTCATTACATTTGTAACATGTTATATACAAATGCACAATCACAACTACAACATACTAGGTACATCATTTTATGACTCAATACATCATATAACATAACCATCAATGCATCATCATCCTACGATTATGTGCACTGGACAACTCTTGATAAATAATTGATATATCGAATACTATAGTAAATGTGGTAATTTTCGCCCAATTAATTTTTCGCACTTTGCCAATTTTGAAATGTTTTGCATATTTTAAAATTTGCAATTTGTAGCTTCATCACATAGACCTATACGCAAAAGAAATATATTTTTTGTGGTAGCTGCTTTGAGCGTTAAATTGATTGTAGTGTGAAAATGTCCACTTTTACAATAGTTATCTTACTTGACACATACCATGATATGATATCTTGATACATACATTCCATGTTACTTGTTATACCCATTTCATCCATGTTTGTCCATGTTTTCTTCACATTTCATTCATACAGGTGGAAGTCGTCCATCAGTTGTAGTCATTGGTATGCATGCATGTCAACTTTTGTAGGCATAGTTCACAAATGGTTTGGATAGCATAAACAGGCATAATCTGATACGTCCCAAAAACTGGGAACATATTGTAAATGTTCTTAACGTCCATAAAAGGACAGATTTATAATATGCAAAGGTATACTACCTCTCTGTACCAAGTACAATCAATGACTTAGTACTGGTCAGATGATTAGACACATGTAGTGTAGTCTATGAGAAACTGAGACTCTCCAAACCCAACAGATCTCACTGTTTAGCATTAACCTCTCACAACAAATACTGTTTTATTATAGGGTTGTTTTATTTTTTATGTAGATTGAATGTCAACTTCAGCATCATTAGTGCAAATTCAGAACCTAAATAAATATGATAAACCCCACCAAAAAACCGCACACCACCAAAACAATAAAATTAGAAACGTTAGTGCAAATCAACCTTCAAAAGCTGATTAAAATTGACCCCCCCCCCAAAAAAAAACCCTTCTGTTTTGTTGACCTGTTATGCCATCCAAATGTATGTCTTACAAGTAGTTGAGTTTCCTTTATAGTTAAGTTATATTTAGTTGATTTTCACCAATTATAGTTATAGCTCAGTTACAGTTAGTTGTGTTTATTATTTTTCATAGTTACATAGCCCAGTCACAATAGTTGAGTTTCATCTATTATAGTTACATAGATCAGTTAAATTTAAGTTGAGTTTACCTTCTTTTAGTCGCATAACTCTTTTCTATTTATACTTGATTCATCTATCGCTATATGCAGTGGCATCAGAGTGCACACCATGCAATGATCACACCTCAGTTATCATGCACAAGATTGTAATGTACCCATGCAATCAAATAGGAATCCTGGTTTTCATGTGTTAATGCCATGACTAGAATATACACTATGACGGCACACACGCCACAGAGTTAGATGAATCAATTATAGCTCTAGCTGTATTAGCTTTTTGTACGGATCCGCCAATTGTGAGGAGAGCCTCAAACTGATATCAGATTGAATGAAAGTATTGCAGCATTTCACAATGTCTCACTGCATGACCAGTCATATTGCGTAGAGAGAGAGAGTCAAACTAGTTACATCATGCGGTACCATTACCAATGCGAGGCTCTCCTCGCAATTAGTGGATCATGCAAAGAGCAAATTCTGTAGATAGAGGTGTCAAACATGTATTTAAACCATTTTTTAACTTCTAGTTGGAGTATCATGACCACAGTATTACCATTACCATGCCACTTGCAATAGTGTATGAAAATTATTATCTCATTTGGTTTCCCTTATGAAAATCGCAATCAATTCTGCAACCTTGCGCAAGGTTAAATTTGGAAAAAATACAACCTTGCGCAACCAGTTTGGTTCTTCTGACAAGGTTGTGCAACCTTGCAGCAATCATCCACAATCTTGCGCAACCTTGCGACAAACTTGTGCAACCTTGCGACAACCTTGCGCAACCTGGTACCATTGCTGCAACCACATTTTGGTGATTGCATTTTCGTAAGGGTTCTGGGATTCATTTATTGTACACCTGGAAGATGCCCAGTTTAGCTACACATTCAATTCACTCATTGCACTGTTCCGCCAATTTGTGAGGAGAGCCTCGAACTGTCACCTCATTGAATGGAACTATAAACATTATCTAACTAGTCCGACTCTCTCTCTGCGCAACCAATATGATTAGTCATGCAGTGAGACATTGTGAAATGCTGCAATACTTTCATTCAATCTGATTTCAGTGCTCTCCTCACAAATGGCGGATCCGTGCCAAGAGCGAATAATGTATGAAGATGTAGAACATAAATTAATTTAGCTTTTGGGTATGATTTATGATGCTCTAGAAAGCTGCACAGTCCACCTTTGGTTTCTGAGAATGATGATATGTGCTTTAAATTTAACTGTGGTCATGCGATATGGGAATGATGATATGTGACAGGATTAAGCGATATGAGTCACAAGTCAGCAGATTTCATATCTGATATTTGTCCATCATCTACAAGCAGGTGGAAAATGCTACAGTATGGTCCAAACCCCACTAAAATTGAATGTCTAGTGTTTAAGTTACAAACTGAGAAAACAAATTATAACATAAGAATTTGTCCCTTCTTTTTATACCTGTAACTCAAAATCAATATTCCCGACATACAACTCATTCCGCTTGATCGCGTCACATAGCTTTCTGTAGCATTAGAAAGTTATAAAGTTGATTGAAATTTCCTTTGCCCGCATGATATATTCATCACCTATTATTGCAGCAAGTTATATTGCAGAAATAATTCTTAATTTGGTTGCTATTTTAGGTTTTTTTCTTCACTTTTTGATAATCTGTAGTAGTATAAAAATACACCTTTTCATAACAAAATGAAAACTATGGTATATTAATAGTAATATAGTTTAATCAATTCCAACTTGGCCAGAAATATTCAGTTAGTTTTTCTCCGAACCCCTCCTCCCATATTGATGTAGTTTGCACCATAGATGTATGTTCCACTATGTAATCACTTTTAAACCGGCGATTTATCTATTGGCCGGTCATACATTTTCCAATTCTCAGATCAGGCAGGCTAGTGGTCGTACCATAAACCACTTTATTGATTAAAATCCAACACATGGCCTTGCCTTTTAGACAGCAGACAAACAGCCTGAAAAACAGACACTTTATGGTGTTAGAATGTTTGGTCTGTAAGTGTTAAGGCAATGGAACATAATGGGGACCCTAGAATGACCATGTGTTACACTCCCTATACAAAGTGAATGCACAGTGACTATTTACCTATATGTGACCGTCCACAACGAATCCAGTGTAAAGTCGCAATTTATCAAAATGGAAAATAAGCTTGAAAATGATATCACATGTGCTTATTTAGTTGAAGATAAATCATTTAAATAATCAATAATCCTCTTGAAAGGCCTTTGTTTTTCATTGAATTTTACTTGAGTTTATTAAGCCATATCTCTGAAAAGGGTCTGGCGACTTTACACTGGGTTTGTGGTGGATGGTCACATATGGTCAAAAGGCACTACCACACATGTTAAACAGTTTATAATTCAGTCAGTTTCAGATTGACTAGCCTCCTTACAGCAGCGAGTTAATACAGAAGACTGTGGGCATGCGTATGGCTTGCATTATGTAACAGGTCACACAGTGCATCATGCGTGACGCGTGCAATGCTAAAAGCATGCACATATGGTTGGATTATTTTGCGCCGGGAGAGATAAAAACTGAATATTTCGCACAAATGTGGAACTGACTAAATTATAGTGACACATATCTCCACGGTGCTCCAAATACCCCTTGGCATAGTTGCACTTGTTAATGCACTGCTTTGGCAACAACATAGAAATCCTGGATATTGAATTGAACGGAATGCCTTATTTTAAGAATGCATACTGATCCTCTACTATTTATGTTTATTTTATGAAATAAGTTTTATTGATTTTCATTTTTTATTATAAGCAGAGTTGTAGTGAGTCACGAAAATATAAGATGGAATCAGGTCATTTTATCTTATTTTCAATTGAGTTAAGTTTTGACACATACATGACAGTCATTGGGGTCCACACTGAATATTAATTTGACTTAACCACAGCTCTTACTAAGTGTGTTTAACAGTGTTTAACAGGACACTTAAGTGTGTTTAACAGGACACTTAAAAGTGTGTTTAACAGGACACTTAAAAGTGTGTTTAACAAAGGTATGTTTTATTTCATAGAGTATATTGTAAAAAAAAAATACAAAAAGAATTACCCTTTAATATTGCCCATGAAACAAAATATATAGAGTTTCTAAGCATATAAAGTTTGTATCACATGATGGCAGGTTACAACCCTGAATACGTCTCGGGTGTAACCCAGACTCGCACACAGAACCTCAATAGGTCGATAGCATAAGCATCTACTGGGTAGACTTTTGTTTGTTCAGACCTATAGACCGAGACCCGGACCGATCCAGAGTTAGGGGTTTACACCTGTGATGTAAGAAAGCGTCATTCGTATATAGTTCATCCCATGATGCCACATTAAAAAAGAAACAACTGGCAATTATGATATATGTATATATTTTTCCTAGACAATATTTAGAGTAATTATATTTTTCTAAACATACTCCATTGAATAAAACACATTTGAATCACCATTTTGGTTGACCTTTAACAATAACCGAGGTTTAAAAACATTTCAAATCACGACTCATTACAACTAATTAGTATTTTTTGTATTTTTTTCTGATTAAGTTTACCAATTGGTTGTAAATTATTTAATAGCAGGTTAAATGGTATTTGTTTTTTAAAAATTGGTACAGAATTTTGATTTTTGATTTTTTGTCTTCTTTCTATTTGCATTGCACTTGATTGGTTTGCATTCTGCACACTGCACATATATGCATCAATTGCCAGCAGATAAACCTGGACACACAGCTAAAGGTTAACTTACTAATAAAACATACATAACCATTCATCAATCAATAAATCTAAGGTCATGTATGAATGGATAGATGCCTGTGTGTTTAACCCCCGGGGACTATTTGTCTTTTGTACAATAATTCTCATTGGTCAATTACATGATATAATCATTTTGATGACCAATTACAGTTTTGCTTATAAATATTTTATGCTAATATTTTTGAAAATTGTAAATATTCTAACGATGTCTCTGATTGGCACAATATTTGACACATTCTAAATTTCAACCAATCGGCCGGTAGTTCTCAGGGGGTTAACGAGTAATCTTTGGATTCCACTCTCAATAAGCCTTTTACACAATTGATGTTTGGATGCTATAGATCCACTATATCAAGTGTAGTCTAATTCAGCTATTTCAAACATATGCAAACGTTTGATCATCAATCTTTGTATTCACTTTTAAGAGACTTTTTACCCATTGATTGTCATAACAATTGCACTTACAAAACTGACTGATTTACTATCCAAAGATTACTCCTCAGGTTTTTTTAGAAAATACTCATTGTATCCAATCATACATAGTCTTAGATTCAATTATTTATTTGTATTTCATCATGATTCATAAAAGATATAAAAGAGAAACCAGACCGGATTTCCTTTAGATTTGTCTAAGACAATGTAGCCATGCCAAAAACATGGTGTAATATCATATACACAGTTTGAGAATGCCTGTGGGATTCCACTGCATACAGCTGCGATGCCGAAGCACAGACTTTGCGTATATCACACTATTTCATTCAATCATTGTTTAATATATGCATGCCCAGTGCTGAGCGAACAATATTTTGGACGTCATAGATGACAACAATTTGGTTTGAAGTCTGGTTTCTTTATATGTCAAAGATCATCATGATCTTGGAAACTTATATGAACAACAGTTGCTTTGTATTCTAGAATAGGAAGTTTTTGACCACTAGCCCCATGGCACATTCATTTTCATTCTGTGTTTGTTTGTTTGTTTTGTTGTTGTCCATTCTTTCTGTTATAGATATTATTCATTATTGTTGTTACCTTCTTTAACCATATTTGGGCATAATTCCTGAATACCCTATTTTATAATGCTCTTTATTTCATTTAACATACTATGTGAAGGGTTCAGTTTGAGAAATAGCACAAAATTAAAAATCATTTTACCCTCGTTATAATTTAAATCAATTTAAATAAATTTAATGAGGGAGGGTACGTAAGATCTGAGAAATATTGGAAGTAGGCACAAAAAGGGAAAGAAAATTATAAAATTATAAAAGATGGAACTTAAACAAATCAACTGAGAATATTACTATTTTTGAAAAGATATGAAATTGTTATAATGGAAGATAGATGATTTAAAATAATGAATTCCATGGATTTCAAATTAATTTTAGAAATTGATTCTTTTAGCTTTTAGGTTTAGTATGTGCCTAAATGTCAGTGTGTTCCTCCTGATTTTGGATTCACGGTTCCATGTCATGCATTATCTAATTGGTATACTCTTTTGGTGATGGGATTTCTTTTGCTATTTTGAATATCTTTCAAACATCTGTTTTTCTCTGATTTAATATTGAGTGATACCAGGATGAAATATTCCAATAACGTACAATGATATATCATAGTTCACATATTATTTGAGTGTTCGTTCCCCTACAGGTTATATAAAAATGGTCGTGACGATTGAAAAAACAGTACCAATTTTTTTAGTTCAGTTTATTTAGACCAAGAAGTAGCCAAAATTGTGTGTTTAGTTTTAAAATTAGTTATGCAAAATGTCGTTTTACTTTGCAAAATGCCTTCCTGATCCTTTGGCCCAAAACCAAATGAACATTTCTGTAACTTAGAAGCACTTCACAACTTCGCTTGTTTGGTATGAAAGATATTCATCAGGATCCAATCTGGATTTTCAAAAGATAAAAAGTTTATTAGGCCATATAAAAAACAAATTTGTTTCCAGTACTGGCGTGTATTTCTCTGAGACGCTTGATTCTTGCACATTTTTTTAAAAAGAAAAAACAGAAACAAATATATTGTTAGGACACCATCTTTTGTCGAAACTGTGTTCAACATGTTTCAAGATGGCGATTGGCCACAAACGGCAAACACAAAAATGAAAATCCTTGGCGAATATCACATTTTAGCGAGTATAAGAGTAACAAAAATGCACAGATTTGACTATAAATAAAACCATTTCAAGTGAATCTCCACTATGAATTTGAGTAAAAAACAAAACAAACAAAAGAACGTATTTGACTTTTTAGGCTTGCTTTTGATTTTTGGCCTTAATTAGCTAGATTTGAATCCTTTCTTGTAACAGTTTGTATACAATGTTATTTTTCTAGATGGCAGACACAGATGGCTTGCAAAGCTTCATGCTATAAGTCACTAGCTATCTATCTCTTTCTCTTTCTCTAATTTCTTATCTTGGTTTTTGGTTTTTGCTATTTGCTATCTAAATGTTTATACAATCAAGTCATATTCAGGTGTGCTCTTAGATGAGGCTGTTCAACCCTACCCTTTCCATTATATAGCTTTGTATTCTTGATCTTAAACTTTCAATTAATTAATTGCTGATTAGATTAAAATATTTATCAAATTTGAGTACATTTTGTCTCAAATCATCACTGGTTGGTTGTCAGTCCTTTTTAATGTGTTCAAAATGGTTCTTGTGGATTGGTTCACAAAATCAGGATCTATGTCCATGTTTATTCATAAAATTAACAAATTGGTGTTATTTGATAGCATTTTTAGGCAATTACAACATGTGGAACTGTAAGGGTAACTTTGCACAGCTTCATCTTAAGAGACATCAACATTCTGGGATTTTGTGAAGTATAGGTTACCGGTGTGTTTTGTGTCTCTGTTTCCGCCTCTGTCCTTCTCACTCGGTGTGTGGGTGTATGTGTGAATTTTATAATATATTTTGTACTTATTATGATACACATCTCTTTTGTAGCGGAGACTGTTTCCAAAGTAACTAAAGGAAAGAAGACAACATCATCCAAGGACAAGAAGGGCGCTGTGGCAGAGTCAGATGTGAGTTTGAAATATTAGCATTTTGGTGATAAAATATTGTCCAAATCTGGGTGCATTGAAGGCGGCACATACCCATATCATTCCACAATTATGGAAAAAGGAATTAGTCTAGGAAAATTGAAGCATTTTACCATCTATGATAATTTGATTTAGTTGACATGGGGTTGTGCCCCTTATATGTAACCTGCGCGCCTTTTTTTGTTGTTGTATATAAAGCGCAAATGTGAACAATAGCCCAACAGACATTAACAAGGTTAATGACCAGAGTGATTAAAAATCAAACTGGTAACTCTCGAAAGAGAGCTCTCAAAGGCCAATCAATTGGTTCACTGCAACTCAGAAAATATGCATAAAACAAGACACACAAATGGGCAGAAGTTAAAAATGCCAATGAAAGTGACATAATAATAAAATAAAGATAAAAGCCCAAACATAGCATAAAAGCATAAAAGTTAAGATTCTTCTATTAAGTGACTTACAAAGAGTGATTTTTGAACTATTCTTAGCTTTGATCACAAGAATATTAAAGAGCTCTTCCTAAGTTGAGCTTTATAGAGTTGGACCCAGGTCTAACATTTTGACACAGGTCATATTACAAGAGGTTTGAATTAGGAATTCTGTAACAATCCCCTTAAGAAGAGTTGAAAACTTTAAAAAAAAGCATCACTGTTGTTAAAATGAATCTTAACTTGTATGCAAAAGGGCCCAGGTATCTTATAAAACCATAGAGATTCATAGTTGCTGCTATACTGTGCTCCATATTCTTATCTAAAGAGGTAGCTTATAATGATGAGTCACCAATTAAAGCTTATACTGGAATATAGGGCCAACAAATCCACCAAGTTTGTTTGCAGAAGCAAGCCTGAAAAGTCAAATGCGAAATGTGTTTTTTGTTTTGTTTTTTGCAAAACCCGAGATCAAATAAGCTTAATAAAGAGAAAACTTGTCAGCAAAATCACTCTTAATTTAATGCACATTTACAGTGGAGATTCACTTGAAATGGGTGTATTTAGTCAAATCTGTGCATTTTTGTTACTCTTATGATCGCTTTGGACACAATTTGTACTGACCATATACATTTAAATTCACATATAATTTCAAATCTGAATGTTGTATGGTACCCACATAATCAGCTAAACTAATCCCATGTATTCATTACTTCTTTTACAAATCACAGTCCTCAGATATGATAGAAGCCATAAATCCTTTGCTGGAGTCTGTGGAGCCTATAGAAGGACAGCTTTGGATCCCTGGGAACAGGGCCGTCATCAATGTTAATTTATCAAGTAAGTACAGACATATGAACCATTTTCAACATGTGAGATTATTGGGTGTTGATGTTTCGAGCGTGTTTCTACTTTAACGTTAATTACCGGTAAGTTTGCCCAGTAGAAACAATCAGAAAACGTTAATCAACAATAAGTTTTGTAAACGCAAAAACCTTCATAAACCAGGTTTGATACCGGTAATTAACTTTCTCAGTAGAAACAGCCACCCGTTTAATCTTAACGTAAAGTTCTGTGTCACGCTGGTTTCTACGCAATGTTTAGGCAGTCTTTTTCAGGTGGGGCGCAGCATTGTTTGGTATAACAAAAGGTCAAATGTTGTGGCCCATCGACTAGGATAGATAAACTTAGCGGTAACTTTTCGTGAGTAGAAACAGGGGGTTTAAAAACTTACCGTTAAAACTTATTGTTAACTTTGCAGTGCCTAGTAGAAAGACGCTCTATGTAACCATATTCAGGGGCGTAACCAGCCATGTTGGCCAAGGTGGGCAAGGTTGGAAAAATGTTTACCTCAGAGTTAAATCCTGAATTAGATTGGTGGGAAGAATGTGAAAAGGATACGAAGCAATCATTTAACATATGATGACACCAAGATTGGTGAAGTGGAATTGTAACCTCAATATTCTGCCAATCTACTGATCATCTCAGTGTACCGCCAGTTACATATTTTTTGGTTTCACATGTGTCAATTGTATACATGTGTAATATCATAGCGCAGTTTGCCTTCTCGAGTTGAAAAAAATATTAAAAATGTAAAACATCCCAATAGTTGATATCCATTAAGATTGTAGTGGAAGTTAAAAGAGGACAATGCAAATTACCTGCATATATCATTTAAATTGAACTTTATACAGGACATGGTCAATGATTTTATGGTTTTCGAAAAAAGAGGTAATTTTGGTCAAACTTAGAATTTACCATTTTTACTAAAGAGTCATAATTTCTGTCAGAAATGTCAATTTTTAATATTCAAAATCTTGAAGAAAGCTAAATATAATGTAAATGTTAGAATCATAAACACTCTGACCAATAACAATGGTATTCATATCTAGATAAATAAACTTTTCCAGGTATAAGTCATTCTGGGACACCCTGTATAATAAAGAAATTGATCTGACAATCCAAATCCAAGTTGTGAAAGTGATATAATACACCATTGCATACTCTTGATATACCACGACAATCAAGTAGCAAGTTATACACCTGTAATGAATTATGTTCATCTCTGCGTTTGTTTCTTTCAGGAAATTGTATCGGTGAGGCAGGTATGGAAGCATTACTGAAAGCCATCCGTTGGCAGATCAGTCTGTCTACTTTCTCACCAAGTCCCGTGTTAAAAGGAGTCATGAGACTATCTGTCAATGTAAGTTTATCTTGGTTGTTGTATGACTGTTTATGTCAGTCATACTTGATTTATAAGCACAGTTGATATATTGCTTGATGGCTTGTGTTCTTACATGATTAGAGCATAGTAAAAGTAGAAATAAAGCGTAAAAACACATTTCTTTTTATGCACAAGTCCATGCGATTAAACACAAAGTTAAAACATAAAGAGGGATTTTATGTTGACAATTTTACAACTCTTACTATTTTCAGGTGCTTCTCTCTGAAACATTTCTCACTCTCAATTGGTGATTTTAAGGCTATAGTGTGTGTGTTCAAAGATGATTTTGAAATTGGAAGTTAATAGATCTTCATTTTGAAAACTGGCATGAAATGCTGATGCTGGTCACTGAAGTTTAAGTTGCCAAGATCAGCTTTGAATATAAACCAGCAAGAAGATGTAAATGTAAAGAGTTTAAGTGAGTTGACGAAAACCTAAGCAAATAATACTATTTTAACAGTTTACTGGAATTTAATTGAATCAATTAGGTTATTCTGCTAACATTATTCACATCTCTTTTTTCTACCCAGAGAAATGCAGTGAAACCGGACAATGAAACCTTCAAAAAGTTGGTGGATCTTGTGACACCCAAAGATCCTTTCTACAAACCTGAAGCCAAAAGCCCAGATGGGGATCTGCAATCATTAGCAGGATGACAAAGACCGTAATACACTCTGCCCCTGGGGAGGTGTTGCTCTGGGTGGAACTCAAGTTTGATTTAGACAAAAATGTGCTTACTTATGACAATCAACTCCACAAACTTGTCTGACGGCGCACCTGTTAAATTATATTATGAATACCCGTCATAAAAGCCTATCTTACAATTTCACGCCACAAGCTTACTGGGATGACCCAAAATTTAAAGCAAACAATTCTCAATCAATTTTTTTCACATACAGGACTTGTGCATGCTGTGTGTGAACTGGTCGCAAAGGAAGCTAACCAAAATCATGTGCGCACTTAACTGCGTTGTGCCTGTGCATGTTTTTGAGGGGCATACTGTAAAACAAGTTTATTTTGCGGCAACTTTTTTCGCGAATTGCTAATCATCACTTGTTTCACGGTAACTTAATTTCGTGAACTTAAAATTTCTACCACTACTGTCATCTTCACACACATTAGTTCGTGGCAATATAATTTCGCGAATTTGAGCCTCTCGCGAAATTAACTTGTTTTACAGTATTTGTTGAACAAGAAGTTTTTGTTATGATTGTAATTGCCTCAAAACATCTATTTTCCCTTCAATCCAAAGTTTTTACCCCTCTTACACATTTATGGAATTAGTATTTTCATTAATCTCTAGAACTTTGTTGTTTTAAGAAGTACTTTATTGTTGATTTGTGTAACAAAAGAGGTTGGGTTGGGCCAGATTGTTTTAAATTTGAAATTATGAATGTCTGCAGGTGTTTGGACACACAGGAGATCATGATACGTTATGTTGAACATTATTCTGCTTTAAGGGAAGTGTCAACCCTATTATTTTGATGATCAACTTTTGCTTCTAAGTTTGAGAATATTGAATAAAAGTACATAACAGTATACATTTTTAGAAAGGAAATTTGATAAGGAAGCTGATGGTGATATCAATGTGATACCAAATAAACTAAATTTTGAGAAATGAACCAAAAAGCCATTTTTTTACCCCAAATTTTTCAGACAGCATAACTATAAAATAAAAAATGGTAATTTGTTATAATATACGTTTTTGTAAACAAAACAATTTTGTCTAGGAGGCAATTTTTTCTTTTTCCAAAATAAAGCTTGGTTTTGGAAATATTGCTAAAAACATCGGAAAAGTGTAAAAGTCGTGTTTTTTTGCATACATTTCGCTAGAAATGGATGCATATCTCGAGTTTAAAATCCATAATCGAAAAAAATAAAAAATAGCCTCCTAGCGCTGAAAGTCCTCTACACAATGGTAGTAAAAGCTTACCTGATAGTTTGATATATTTTTAGTTATGTTGTCTGAAAATTTGTAAAATTCCTTCAAATTTGAACTTCTAGAAAACACTGATTTAGTAAAAATATTGACATTTTCCACCATTTAAAGCTAAATGTTCACGGAACACACGGGCGTGTGACCTAAAAAGCGAGTATACTATTATGAACAATCATAATAAACTATCAGATTCAATTTATATTGTCACAATGTGAAGAAATTGGAAGAAAACTGAAATTTAAATGATCGTAAGATTGGCCTTTGTTTACATTTTAGACATTGTTTTGCGCTCTTTTGTTTTTCGCGTCTACGTCACGGATATTAAGCGGCGCGTCTAGTATTACGCGCGGGAAGTTTCAGCGCGCAACGCAATGATCGAACAGCTGTCGCAGCATTTGAAAATTCCCGCCAAATAACTATGCGCCTTTTCCTGACTCAAACTTACCAAAACAACAATTTAAAATCACCCAAAAGAACGGGAAATAATAGCTTCCGATTAGTAACTTATGATGGTAATGATAGAATACATATAAAAGTATTAAATAATAGAGAAATATGAAATTCAATTTTTGAAACAAGTGCCGGGTTGACACTGCCCTTAATGGGAGGACTAAGTAAATAGAGGGAAAATCAAAGAAAATTCAGGAACTACTTTGTTCTATTTCAGACTAGTTTGCACTCCATAACGATCTAGATGACTGACTCTTTGTTCATCCCTCAAAATTGATGCAACTATTTAGTGCGAGTAATATATGCAGGTCAAGTTACGCCAATTAAACAATTCCATGTCATTTTTTTCTTTATATCGATGTACGTAAAATGTGGTAACTTGGTGACCAACTGTAAACTTAAGCTTTTGTTTGAATAAGTTAGGAATGCTAGTAATTCCCCTCCTCCAATGAATTTTCCTTCCAACCCCTCCCCATACCCTGCAAGCTAATTACATGATATTATTAATTATAAGCCTATATTGTGTTTTCAACAATTTAGGTGCCTTATATACTCCCTGCCAATAAAAATTGTAACACTATTGTTATTTTTGTATGTGGTGTTTGTATGGAGCAGGAATGGTGTTGATATTTTGAATCAAATGAATTTTGACAAAATTTGGATGGATAAATTATCTTTAAAATGTGGGAAAAACTGACTCAAAATCCAGTACCGTATGTGTTGAATTTGAAATTGATTTGTAGGGTTATACAAACCAATACAATTTTTCTTTGAAAAGCAAATCTGACAAATGTTCTATGGAAGTAAACTCAGATACACATGGCAACTCTTGCTTCATGAGAACGATCACGGAATGGAATAAACTCTCCCCTGAAATCGTCGCAAACACGAACCCATCCAAATTCAAAACTGCCCTTTCCTGACCTGTCCGCTCAACAAATTAACCCGCCATCTGTGGCACCTCCAGTTTAAACCCTATTTAGGTTTTACATATCCAAGATAGGGTATAAACGTTTGTATCACATTTGTTCTGATTTATTGGCAGTTGAGTATAATGTCTTGAAACTTCCAAAGGTTATTATACTGTGTGTGATTTGTACATAAAATATTTGATATGTATATTAGATTTATAACAATAATATGATATATATTGTACATTTGTAAATTGAATTGTAAATAATGCTCCTAATAAAAATGGTCCGTCCAATTTATTCATGATAGCTTTGTACTTTGTGAATTCATTTCATTAGTAATGCAAGTTGTCGGCCAGTAACAACAAACCGGTTCTACAGATTTTCAGAACTCTGCAGACATATTTTGAACCTTTGACAGTTTTCAATATTTTCAAACACTTTCACATTGTTGATGATAATTTAAATCAGCAAAAGTTAAAATTTCCACCATGCGAATCTTCAATTACATTGCTGCAAAGATCCTTTTTTTTTAGCTTTAAAAAATGTGACCATTGCATTTTTATTTAAACCATTTTATAGAACCTTATGTGACACACGTGTGAATAACACTGGATTTATAATAGCACGCTAACTCAAATAACGAGGTGGTGCTACAAATTATACTGAATGGTTAGTATCGATTGGCCATCAACTATAACTACACGTATACCGTGTTAGACCTGGATCGCTGCACATAACAGGAATGAATAGCGCTTATCCCTTTAGGTATATTTGTCTCAGATAAAAACAAATAAAAACTGCCATCACTCAACATGCCATTTAAAAAAAAAAACACCAGTGATTTAAAGCTCCGGTAACAATGACGTCAACGGTTGGTTATTGGTGCTCAAATTTGCGCTAGTGCATTGCATAACTATGAATTCATTGATACAGGGGCTTTTTTAAATCACCAAATTTAAAAACAAAAATACTGCAAGTCACGACTTGCGAATCCCCCTGGCTGGGAGATCAACTAAATGAGGTCAGAGGTCATATATGGGTCATGTTCCCCCGGTGTTCATGTTTCTTTTCTCCAAGTTTGAGGTCAATCGGGCAACTTTAACGATTTGACCTCTGGATGACCTTTGACCGCAGATGACCTCTAATTATTTTTTTACATGTTCCCACGGTGTTCATTGCACAATTTAACCCCTTGTTGACCTTTGACCTTGGTTGACCTCTAATGACCGTTGACCTCGGATGACCTCTAATTTATTTTAGACATGTTCCCCCGGTGTTCATGTTTCTTGTCTCCAAGTTTGACGTCGATCGGGCAACTTTTACGATTTGACCTCTGGATGACCTTTGACCTCAGATGACCTCTAATTTATTTTAGACATGTTCACCCGGTGTTCATGTTTCTTGTCTCCAAGTTTGACGTCAATCGGGCAACTTTTACGATTTGACCTCTGGATGACCTTTGACCTCAGATGATCTCTAATTTATTTTAGACATGTTCACCCGGTGTTCATGTTTCTTGTCTCCAAGTTTGACGTCAATCGGGCAACTTTTACGATTTGACCTCTGGATGATCTTTGACCTCAGATGACCTATGCAAATTAGACCCAAAAAAATAATCACCCGGCGTTCATGTTTCTTTTCTCTAAGTTTGACGTCAATCGGGCAACTTTTACGATTTGACCTCTAGATGACCTTTGACCTCGGATGACCTTTGCAAATTAGACCCCCAAACAAGCAGCTACAGTGTTTGACCATGGCCTACCTATCACTGAAGGTTTGAAGTCAATCCGTCCATCCTTTCAACAGATACAGCATTTGGAAAAAAAGGCTAACCAAAAGACACACCCCTACACACCCCAACCCTACAGACACACATTACATGATGACAAAATCCCCTTCTGGTTTTACAAACCAGGGGGATAAAAATGCCCTTTGAGAGATGGCAGTGTTTATTCGTTTTTATGATAAATATGTTTTCAATAAAACTACACGATTTAGGCTTGATAATTACTTTACTAACATAAGGCTAAATTAAAAAAAAATCTTTTGTCTCAAAGCTTTTCAGTTTTTCAAAACCTAATGCAGAAATTCTGTTTTTTTTGTTTTTTTAAATATAAAATATTGAAATCCTTGTAAAAGTGAATTTTTGTATTTAAAATGATGTGATCAATGAAAATCTGAAAAATCTGTGAAATTTTGGTATTTATTTTTCTTGGGTTTGTGTGTTTGCTTCTTTATATTATTAATATAATAAAGATGATAAAATAAATAATATTTAATTTAGCCTAAACAGAGGTATTCCTCCATTCAACGTGTGCTCATTCAAGCATTACAACATCTGCATAATTATAGCCCTTTTCTAGTGTTGCTGTGAACACGTACATTGGTGGAGTAACTCATTTTAAAAATATCAGGCATAATCTAAAGGGCAACTTATTTTTGTTGAACTATGTATGTTGTGCTTGCTGGACACCTCAAAGCTTCATAAATTAGAGACTGGCCTTATCTGTGTATAGGTGCACCAACCAGTTCTAAATTAGCGAGTCTTATTACAGCAAGCAAATTAATACACGAGAGCTTGGGTTCGCATTACATTATGCAACAGGATGCATTATGCTAAGATCTCGCACATATGCTTGGATTATCTATGCGTAAGGAGAGATAAAAAATGCATATTTCTCACCAATTTGGAACTGACTGACTGATACAAATTTAAGTGCGCTCAATTTAATTATTTTCTTGATAAAATCTTGTGACTGTAGAACTGAAATTGCTTTGAAAAATTAAAATAATGCCAGTTTCTCTCATTCCTATACAGGAAGGGTTGCTATATTCAACTTTAAAAAACACCCCAGAACCAAACTTTGCGACCCATATACATGTAGTAGTGTTTTGCTTTATTTCAAGATAACTCTTGAATTTATACGGTATGTGACCCAATCAAATTCACTTTTCCCCATCAAAATTGAGACTTTGGTATCAGAAGAACACCCATATTGTTTTCATTACCCGTTCGTGATGGTGGCACGTGTCATCTTGATGTTAAAATGAAATAGAATTCACTAAAATGAAATTGAATGCCGATATATGGAAAAAGAAATACACATTAAGACAATCATTGAATTTAGCAAGAATTTGAAGACTGGAAGGCTAATTTGATTGATAAAATGGTCAAATTAGCCGGGAAAACCTATAATAGATAAAGATTCAAAATTTGGTTCTACCTATGATTAAGCTATCACAAAATAGTCTACAAATACTTCTATTGTCAGAGTTATATATTACAATCTAAGTGCTGGTACATTGTGTGCGCCGTCAGCTGCTGTGTAAGTGAAGCGAACTGATTGTGATGATTTCCTAATGGCAGCAAAAATTCGTGATTCGGAAGTTACGTAGAAATGGTGGTCCCGTGCATCGAAAGAGCAAATACCCGAGCATGTTAAAAAAGGTTACAGACTCTTTCGTAAAGAGTAGGGGATCATCCCGGTCTGTATCTGTTCACACATCTTTCTGATGAGCGCTACGATCTCAATGTAGCAGCGCTATATAAATGCTTTCATGTATGTGCACACCATGGGCTATCCTATGATTTAAATTACTACCTTGGCACGGACAGCCTCTAGTGGTTATGACATTCCCTTTGGAACCAAAAGGTTCTGGGTTTTAATTACAGTATTGTCTGTCAGGTTTTATGTAAAATCTTTGCTTTCAATACATTTTTCTCAAACTGGGGACCAAGTTTCCAAAACTTACAACTAGGCTACTGTAAAAGTGGAAATGTTCACGAGTGTAAATGTTCGTGCATTGCACATTTTGAACAATTTTGCTTGTTTTTATTTTCGCGATTTTGAGCTTCCATACAGAGACCAACATACAAAATGAATATATTCGCGCGTTTTAATTTTCGCGCTTGCTGATTTGAGCGCGAAAATAAATGTAGCGCGAACATTTCCACTTTTACAGTACTTTGTGATAAGTTTACTCAAATTTAAAAACAAGGAAAATAGACAGAA
Organism: Ophiura sarsii; assembly: GCA_035610835.1. Taxonomy (NCBI): domain Eukaryota; kingdom Metazoa; phylum Echinodermata; class Ophiuroidea; order Amphilepidida; family Ophiuridae; genus Ophiura; species Ophiura sarsii. The sequence goes on along the minus strand of CM069456.1, from coordinate 11,161,468 downwards.
AATCCAGTTTTCGCATAAGGTTTTAAAATGTAGTTGTTTATTTGTACAGACAACATACAAAGAACAACACAAAAACTACAACAATATTATAACATGAAACAGAATAATGTTGCATCAATATCATCTTCAACTGATACACAAGTCAACACACTTTGTATTGTACACTTTACATTTTATGTAAAATAATGACTGCCTGATGTTCCATTATTTGATAGGACTGCCAAAGCATCCATGGCTGAGAGTCTTTGAATATAGTATTTTCGAGGCCAATTTCTCTAACTCAAGACACAATCCTGATATACTTTTTAAAATATGGACATTAATGATAAAAATTTATAAGTTGAAATTGAAGCTCTTATGTATTTTTTGCTGATTATATTATGGTCATTCCTGATGCACTTTTAAAGTCATTTGTTGTTTAAATGAATGCAATCAAGACAGCGGCGACCATATGTGACTTTCCACAATTTGGGTTTATCCTTGGTGTAAGACAGCATAGAATTAACTTTAACACAAAATCCTCTATTGATGTATTAAAGGATTATTATACAGCTTTATTCCGTAATGGGGGTCTTTACACTAGTCTAACTTATGAATGTCGTACACCAAGGATATACTAAAAGTTGGGAGGTCGCTAGACATGAATCGCTGCAGTTGACAACAATGCGTGACTGGTCGTTGGATCTGTTGAGTTGCCGTGTGTGATTTGTGTTTTATAGTCCACGATTCACAACTGCGACAGGCTAGCATGTAATCATCATGACATGATAGCGATTTCAAGAGAAATGGGTGAAAACGTTTTAGTCACACAAAAGTCTATATTTGTCAAACATTACAGCTCTTTTTTATGCACTAAATGCTATTGTGTTGATTGGCATCTCCATTCTCATAGAATCATATTGAAAAAACCCACAAAAACAACAGTTTTGCAAAGTTTGTCTTTAAATGTCCCTATTTCTAAAACGCTTGTTCCATTTTCAATGCCTTTGCAGCACAAACTACTGAGATACTGTAGCTTTGTCTCGTGTTAAAGATTTGTTTAATATGCTCAAAGTTTTGAGATAGCTGCGTCTAAAAAGTGCATATGTTTCTGTGCAATTCTATAGATTTTCTTGGCCTGCCTGCCATATACAATCAATAAGTCATTTTAGACTATGCAAATATATATATTCTCATGATGTCTACCCAATTTAGAGAATTCATCTGAAAAAGTGTCCCCATCTTTTTAAACAACTTTGTAGTAATAAATAATAATGGCATTTACGAATGGCAGATAGCCAAACTTAATTCAGATCCCTATGCATGGAGAAATGTAGTATGAACCTGCTATATAAGATGAATGCACAATAACTAATACGCAATTATAGTCATCAGTTCCTAATTGGCGAGAAATATTCGGTTATCTTTCAAAAGTAATCCAAGCGTTCGCTTGTGATTATTGCCATACGCCCGCGTTTTCGGCATCACGCACGTGATGCACAGTGCACTTGTTGCCTATGCGCGCCCATGTGTATTCATTCGCTGCTGTAAGGAGGCTTCGCCAATTTGGAACTGATTAAACTATAGTTACATTGAAAGGGACATGTTGTGAATAGATAGTTGTGAGATAAGAAGCCAGTACAGTAAAGCTTGTGAAGTATAAAGAATATGATAATGAGCCTTTTCAAACCTGGCCCGACGTCAACGGTCGCCAAGTGGAGACTAATCAGCTGTTTCAAAACGTGCAATAATTTGTTTGATCATCGGTCATTGGATTGAATCAATTTATTGAAATGTTTATTCCTGTTTTATTTTAAATGGCTCATAAATCAGTCATGTGGCACCAATGTGGTACAGGGTGTCCCAAAAGTTGCACCACCTTTTAAATGTGTCATTTCTTAAAATATGTAAATTGCTTAGCGACAACGTCAGCAGTGTTTAGATAGAGCGATCTTTTAGAATTATTATGATACTAAAATTGGTATCACCCTGTAGTCACACTGATCATCCATTTCTTAAAATGACCAAACATGAATTTTACAAGGTTATGTTGAAGTGTCTCACATTGGGGTCTAATATTAGGCAACTATTTTGGCAAAAATACTCGGCATTTGAAAATGACCAAATAGTCCAGTGTTGCACTGGTTTATTCAGTATCTATAATGCATGTTAGGTAATATTTACACTATTTCTCTCTGATTTTTAAGGTTCAGATGCTTACCTTATCAACATATACAGTACATTATACACAACTTCTTTGAACAACATTTAATAACAAAGTTTTAATGTACATACAATGACATCAATGGTTTTAGTGCTGAAGTAATAGCCACCATGCTGTTACCACATACTATGCAGTGGTTAAGTGCATATGCGCAGATCTTTAGGCAGAGTGAGTGCTCTTCCAATAGCAATAAACGGTAACGCTATGCTTAAATGGTTAAAGGGACGGTGGTTTTTGACTTCAGAAGCCTATGCAATAGCTTCATCCTGTCTTACTAGACAGAGTGTAACAATAACAAATAAACAACTTTAAAAACATCATTAAACCTATTTTCAATGTAATTATTGCATTGAATTTTCTTTGTATGCAAAGATATTTCTTCAGCTAAAAAATCAAATTAGTTTCATTCAAATCAGTGGTATAATGGCAGAGATGTGACCCATCGTCTTAACTAGTTGTATAAGACCAATTGGACCTCTTTGTGTTTTCAAAGAATCAAACACAAACTGGAATGAGTGGATCATATTGAGAACATACGAGTTGACTGTGTTTTAGAGACACAATGGCATAAACGATTGAGTAATGAAGTATAAATGATAATGAGAAAAGTGTTAAATAAATTGATTTTTTAAAAAACTTTTTGTTAATGTTAATGAAACCAAACCACTCATTATAATCACTACAAACAAGTGTTTATCAATAGCTTAACCGCCAACAGCGCCCCCCACATGTTATTGGGGCTGACGAAAGGCAAGCGAGTTGCTGCCAGAAAGCAACCCCAGAGGTAAGCTTATTTGCTGTTGTGAGAAATAATAATCTCAAAAATAAGTGTTTCTCAATACACAAATATGGTGAAACTGGCTTAACCCATTTTTTGGTTGAATGGACAGAACTTTTAAATCAATGCAATAAAATACACCAATTGCTTCTGGTGCACTAATAAACATTTAAAGCCATCTCTTATTCTTGTCATGTTGACTTAATTGCCATTGTATAATTCTTATTGTTACACTCTGTCATCAGAAATAAAAATTAACCCTTTGGCACTTTACCCTTCTTTATATGAAGATAATACTACCACTGTCAGAGTGTTGAATGACAACCTCAATGAATGAAAGAGTGAAATACTAGGCATTGGTTTCAAAAAAATCTTTAGAAGAACACGGAACTATAAATCTATAATTAATTAGTTTAAGAGTTAATATTAAAGGTGTATGTTCTAATCACTTTTTTGGCTATGATTTTTTTTCACATCAAGATATTTTGATATTAGAAGATGAATCCCCATATTTTTCTCATTATGCCTGTAAAATCTTAGGGGGCAGAAATGTTCCATTTATAAATTATAGGCTAAAATGTGTTGAATGACTGCCAAATGTGGTTAACCATCCGCCAGTTTGTGTGCTACTCGATGGGCAAATGTCTTGTGACCTTGCACTTCTAAAATAAGAACTATTGGAGTTATGCAACTCAAACTTTGAATGTGACAATTTTAAGGATGACCTTTTATGTAAAATAGAAAACATCAAGTTGAAAATCAGGCCAGCAATCAAAACATCTACCTTTAATACGGTTTGGTTCGGTTCTGTTTTGAAAGTTTCTACTATGTCATTCTAAACAAGGAAATAAATCTATGAGATGCCTCCTTACAAGTAACCATCACAATCACACTGAACGAAGGCATCTCAAACAAGCTTGATCCAATTATAACCTTGCCTCTTGTAAAAAAAAATCCAGACATTTTAATCATCTTGATAATATTATCAAGTTTGAAAACAAATACCTCTCCAATATTGTCTGCCATATCACATTGTCCAGATTTAAATGCTCCGTAAACAAGCTTTAAAACTATATGCAACATGTCATGTTTTCTATTAATTGTTGGCATGTTTATTGGACCATATCTCCTAATGCACACTGGCGACTTAACGCTCATTTTGTCGGAACAGGTCGCAAAATGTCTCAACAACTTTTCAAATAGAGATCTATACAGTTTAATACCATGTTAATCAATATGCGAATTTAAAGATTAGCATACAGATTCCCCCAAAATAAAAACCTTGTGTGATACAAAAACTCTTTTTAGTAAATTATTAGATTAGAGAAATTATTGAGATTACCCCCAAATTAGAGCAATGCATCAAATAGATCTGCAATATTCTGTATGCAATGTGTTTTTTTAGCATTTCAAATAGATGAGTATGGGATGGAAATTGAGGACCCTAGATCTAAAAGGGGGTTAAGTGATAGTCACATTGAGAAAAATGGCAAAAACTGGGTTTCATTGTGTCCATGTGTGGACTTGACCCACTCGCGGGTTGTACCTCCCATGGACTATTACACATCTTTACCACATGACTTAACTGTAACATTTGAACAGAGGGTGCAGAGATCCTCCTTGTAGCAGAAACTGATACTAACTAAAATTTCACAAGATTGTGACTTAACCCCCTTTTAGATCTAGGGTCCTCAATTATACTTGTACCTTTATATATCTGTAAATAGCATGTGACCCAACATGATGAGTCAATGAGGCACAACGCGGTAATAGTTAATTTGATTTGAGAGCAAAAATGTGGGCAAGGTCATAATAAGTCAAATTCGTAAAAAGTCTTATTTCTGATCTTTTATACATCTCGTATTCAACCAAAGATTCAAATTCCTGAAATTAAAGAGTTAACTACATTTTGAGGTATTTAATTTTCATATACTACATCGATGTGTTAACAAAACCATAACTTTAAATGTCCATAATTTGTCAATTTGTATTTGATGTTTCGAGACAAAGTGATTTTCAATAATCCGTAACTTTGGTTAGGAATGTGATGTAACATGTTCTTTGGTACCAAAATGTCCCTTAGCTTTATTATCATGATATGAATAACTCAATATTCATATTTCCCTCATTGTGCCTCATTTACTCATGTTGGGTCACATAGGATACTCTAATGCACGACAATAAACAGGGAACCAGAATGTACATATAAGATATTGAGTGAGTTGCAGGTATCATTGTGAACCAAGGTCATAATTGGTATTGTCTTGCTGGAGTAGGTCACTTAATCTATTCATTTTGACCCAATGAGGATGTTTCATGTACAGGTGTTTCACATGCCTGTGACTTGTACATCACTGGTCTATCACATGTATGTCACATGTCTATCACATGTATGTCACATGCCTATCACATGTATGTCACATGCCTATCACATGTATGTCACATGCCTATCACATGCCTATCACATGTACGTCACATGGCTATCACATGTACGGCACTTGTAAATCACATGCACAATTCCATGTACACCACACTTCTGCTGCATGCACGGCACATGCACCTCACATGTACATCATTTTCAGAGTGGGACAGCGAAGCATAAGATATTGCTCTGTAAAGCTAAGATGATGCAATTTCTGACAGCACTCAAACTTGATGCAATATATCCTATATCTGTGAGTGGCATCAACAGTTCTTATACTTCCATTAGATATGCAATATGCCAATTGCTTCAATTTGATCAGAGTTGTCAAGACTCGCCCTGGTGCTTCTTAAATAGTTCATTTTTGAAGTCATAACTTGGGATCTCTGTGGACAGTGGAGAATGTGGAAATAGAAAATGAAATGCAAGTTAATAATTAGAAACAATACACATTAATTTGCATAGTTTCATTTTAAAATAAGACATCATTTTACTTTTTCACGGCATGGATGTATTTTTCTGGCATGCGAGCCTATAGTGAATCATATTATGAGCATAATTGTTGACATGTATTACATGTAGTGGTCATTAGTAAGCAAGAAAAATGGTATTTTATGCAAAAGTGGATATTTACACTAAAATTGCCTTTAAAAAGGCTAATATACTTTGCCCCACTGTCATTTCATCTGTTTAAAAGATAACCAAAATTTGGCATACTTACTCACCCTTGTAAATCCAGCCTGCCCACTATTTCTCTCACACTCGATATAAGATTTTCATTTTCCTGCGGTGAGTCTAGGATGATCTGATGCAATTTGGTCATGTATGAATCTATCGTGGTCAGCGTTGGAACTTCATTGGTACCTGTGAATAAGAGATAGCATTAGTAAAACAAATGTATGTCACATGTACATAACATGCATTTTCTATCAGTGAGTATAAGATGTTTAGGGATTAAATCATGTTTCAGGCTCAGCGTGTGTGCATTACCAATCGACAACGGTGTTCGTGCATCTGCGTGGTTTTTTCACCAGGGCAACGCCCGAGTGAAATAAACACGTAGCATGCGCAGAACGCAAGTTGCCGATTGGTGATGCACATACGCTGAAACATGATTTAATTCCTTTCAACAATGACCAGGGATTTGAACCCCATTTCATTAATAAATAATGCAAATAATAACCTAGCTTATTGTTGCACTTCATTATTAACTATTTCATTCAGTTTTCAGAAAAGATATAATACTGAAATGACCAATTAAAATAATGATCATGTTCCTTTAAGTTTCAAATGTCGATGGAAACAGTTGGCACGACCATTCCAAAAACAACGCACACTGCGGCTGCGTCATCGCGTAAACACACTATCCGCGTAGTGCGGTTCGATCGGCACGCTGGTTGCCCTTAGCATCGTTGTTTAACTCAAATTGACAACGCTTTGCTACTGTTCTTAAGGTATGGGGGAGTTGTTGAAAATTTGGTCAAGTATATAGGCTTTGGTCAGCGTGGAAACTTCATTTGTACCTGGTTCTGATAAGATCAAATGAATGTCACATGTTCATCCCACAAATATCACATGACACAACATGAATATCACATGACTTTTTCTAGCTTGATACACAGCAAAACTGAAGTAAGAGTCACATGAAGATCACATGTACATCAAATTAACATCACAGGTACATCAGACATTTAAATGATTAATAATTACCTGGTAACGGAACCCCAGCGAAGCTCGATGTGAGCATGGCTCTAAGTGACTGTAGATGTGAGTTGAGGGCCATATTAGTGTTTCGTTGTTGCACGGCTTCTGTTTCTAGCTTCTCTATAGCTGATTTCATATTGTCAATGTGTTTTTGTAGGATGGCATTCTGTTCCTCGTATTCTGTTGTAGACTTCCTTAGTTGTCTCAGCTCATTCTCTCGAGCTAATGGAATAAATTGTAAGTGCAAGAGATTTAGATGAAATTCAAGGCAATTCGTTTGTTAAACAAACCATGTGACGACTATCCACCACAAATAGGATTTTTAAGAAATTGAACAGGCATATTGTCCTGAACATCAGTTTTATAATGATATATTGCATGTCCAAATCGTAGTACAAAATCAATTAAGCCATTGAAAATTCCTTTGTTTTCTCATGTTTAATGGAATGTTCATTGGGCCATATCTCAGAACATGCTTTGCAGACTTTACAGCCCCTTTATGTTGGATGGTCCCATATGTAAGGAGAGCTCCGATTTTGTTATAACTTATGAATTATTTCAGCTCAAATTCCCTTTAACTTGCATTTTGTAAAATGTCCTTAAGTGTTATTAAAACTACACCTGGGCTACAAGGAAGTTATAGATCTGGGACGTTGGAACAAAGTATGGACATTTAGCCTTCCATTGCTGAGCAGGTAGTGAAAGAAAACCGCCTGATTAAATGGGATGACTCAACAATAAATGCCAGAGATAACAATCTGCGCACCAGATGGATATCTTTGTCAGTCCGGATCCGCAGTGACCAACAGTGACACACCATGAATGGAGACGAGTTGGTCTATCAACACAGTCACGTTACACAACACCTTGATTCAGAGGGTGTTATGACCTCAGAGGATGTCACCAGAAAATGATCAAGAGATGCTGGCTCTAAATGAATCGCAAACCCACAGGAAGACAACAAATTGGCTGTGAAACCTGTATGGACAAAATGAAAACAAATCCATACATTTTCTTCCATTGTAATTTTTTCGAATGAATTGTTGAAAAATACTTCTAGAAAAATGTATGGGGAAAAGTCGCCTATTTTCGGTCAGCGCCTATTTTCGGTCACTGGTCAAAATCGTGTAACTGCATCGGTTGTCGCCATTTTAAAAGCAATACTGGGCATCAACTATGCAGGGGTGTTTTAGTCGTCAGTTTATAACGACGAAGTCATTTTTATTACACGATTTGGGCCAAGTGACCGAAAATAGGCGCTGACCGAAAATAGGCGACTCTACCATACTTACTTTTGTTGTAGTTGAGGAATTCCTCTGTGAAGATAGGAATGTCAAATCCTGGCATTTCATCTTCCAGCCTGCTCTCATCACCATACTGTATGAAATAAGAAGTACACACACACAAATTAGTAAATAGAGAGAGTTTTCATTCACAGTAAAGCCTAGAACTTGTAGCACTACATATGTACTCAAAGTGTTACTCCATAGTATATGAACAATTTAAATGTTGATCACAGCCCTACATTTAAATAATGGAAGCAGGTGCTCTACTACAGTTATGTCAGTTTCAATTTGACGAGATATATACTGTAAAACACTATCATTTCACAGCTACTCTATTTTGCAAATCTAAAATTACTCCTATTTTAGCAGGCATTTAAATTTGCGAATTTGGAAATTTTATTTTTACTTTTAATGCAAAATTGTCAGTTTCGCGTGTATTTAATCGTGCTAATCCATATCCCTCGTGAAATACACAAATTAAATTTAGTGGTTTACAGTATGTATTTACATCAATACCAGGGATAATAATAATTCTAACAATGTCTCTCATTGGTGCATCAAACGATGTATCCATTTTTTTTCATCAATCAGTAGGTAGTTCTCAAAGGTTAAAAGCGGTGTTTGAAATAAGGCGCTTCCTCGTTTCAAATACCCTTAAAAATCAGTGAGGACCCTTAACTTTTCTTTAGTACGGGTCCTCTGCCACCCCACTGATGTAAGTAAATACTATTATTGAAGGTTTGTTTTACTCTCGGAAATCGATCTAGACCCCTAATTTCAAAGGAAAAATGACCCACTGATTTTATTTCTTATTTCAAAGCCTGAGTGGTTTAAAGTTGTTCACAATGACTCCAGTCTTACTCTTCCACGAGACTTTATAATAAATGCTTAATTATAAACTGATTTGATTATGTGTCTTGAACAATACTAAAAGTTATATTGGTATACGGCACTGTTCAGTGTGCCTCAAAGTGACCGGTGATAAGAGAAAATGGAGAAAGACCCAGGTCTTTGACTTCACTTGAAACTTTTAAGACTCACATAAAAAATGATAAATATTCCATGAAAGTGGATATTGAGTCCAAGTAAAGATTGCTCTAGCAGGAAGATGAGGCAAAGTAATCTTGTTTCTTTTTAACTAGACGTGTTAACTCTCTGAGTACTACCTGCCTAGTTAGTTTCTGATTGATTAATTACAAGATATACTCATTTTAATATAGTCACTGTCATCATGCTATGGACCAAATTCTAGCTATTTCATGCGCGTGTGTATAGTTGTAGTTCGCGGAGCTGCGATACATGAAATGCAAGAACAACTATGCATGCATGCGCGTGACCAACCAGGATGATCGATCATTTTGTGAAAGCGTCCAGTACACACGTCCGGGTATAACATGTACGCACATATTGATGGAATTATGTCCATAGATTATGACGCTGACTATAACCAATGAATATATAGCTTCTAAAATATTTCAATCTAATCTTCATCAGGGACACATTTATTCTATCAATCTCTGCTGATTGGTGCAACAAATGATCCCACCTTTCTGGCCACTTGGCAGGTAGTTCTCAGGAGATTTTGTTAAATTGGCGATTCTACACAAAGAATTTACCTCGAGACCAGCACCATTCAACTGGTTTTCTCCATCTTCACCCATCTCCGTCTTGCGTTTGCCCTCTTGCTTTTTCTTTGTGAATATTTTGTAAGCTTCGGTTTGCTGATACTGCTCTATTTCTTTCACGTAACGTTCCTTGTCTCTGTCAGCTTCATCGAGGTATTTCTATAACAAGAACAATAACGATGAATGATTTTATTTTAATTTCATTAACATTTTGATTATCATTCCACAATTGGTCAATAAACCAAGCTACAATACTTAACATTTACTTGATATCACTCTATGCTCATTTACTCCTCTCCCCGCGTTTATGTATGATCTTATCTAATGTGATTTCCATGCTACAACAAATTGTGCATGTGACTTATGCAAGTGATGTATACAAGTGTCATAAAGACAACAAGATGGTTCATTCTAGTGACTCATGCAAGTAATTTATACAAGATATAATCCTTAAGATTTACCTGTTTATCACTCTGTGCTAATTTACTCCACTCTGCTCCTAGCATACGTATGATCTCAGCAAACGTCAGGTTAGGGTGCTCCAATCTTGCCTTATCACGCCTGTCATTCAGAAATCGCATGTAGCCGGTCAAGGGCGCCCTCGGAGCATTCACATCTTTAAGTCGTTTGCGTTTCTTGCCTTTGGGCCAGCCTCCCTTCCCTTTGGATGGTGCCTGTGTTTGAGGTCAAATAAATAAATTATTAGGTTTGCTCCGATGCAAAGTTTGATCTCTGAGATATTCCTTCATGTCTGTAATATATGATGCATTTAGGCAATACAAAATCCAACAACATTATCTTTATATGATGATGTGCACCAAAACTGTGGAACTCTCTTCCTATGGACATTTGTTACTGCATTTTAATCAATGCCTTTAAAGACCATCTTAAAACATATTTGTTTCATATGTGCATAATAATGTTTCATTGTATTTAATGTTTTTCTTGGTACTTTTTTTTCTTCACTATGTTCATATTCCATTCTATTTTGGCTTACTTTTCAGGTCACAAGATCAAGATCATGTTAACCCTAACAGTTTTGTGTATCAGACAGGCAAAGGTTTGAACAGCCTGAAACCCCATTTGTAAAATGTCAGTGCATGTCTGGACATCATGATATCCCAGATATGATCCCATATGGCGATTCATAAGGTTTAGGAGTTTATGTTACCTTGTATGGCATGGCTTAACTCCTATCAGGCATTATAATTTAACACAATTACCATCTTTCACTAGGGCGTTCAGATTTCAAATGGAGTAACCCATGCAGGTCACCCCATTTAGAACAGGTAGCATTGACTAGTACTGTTGATGTATGTACAACACCAAACAACAATTAGGATTAAAATGGGATATTATGGGGTCTGGGTGTGTTAGGGTCAATGTTCATGTTTTTTGTTTGTATGGATAGTGCCTCAGAATAGGCTGTGCCTAGCTAGATGGTCCTTTATAAATTCATTATTATTTATTTATCCCATCAAGCCAAACCAATGGGCATAATCTCCAAAACAAGATGCATCAACCTGTTTGCGCTTCGCTTGATATCAATAACATAACATAACATAACATAACATAACATAAATGCATTTGTATAGCGCCACTACATCAAGAACGCAGCGCGTGTGAAAAAAACAGAAAAAGCAAACAATGTAAAATACAGTGAAAGCATTAACACAAAAACCTGAAAACTAATGGCAGAAAGACAAATTAGATTGGATATAAATGTTTCTTTAAAGCCTTCTTGAAAATACCTTAAGAGTTCGATTCCCTGATGGTGACATTGAGAGTGTTCCAGATGTGAGGAGCAGAAATGGAAAGTACCGTCACATTTTGTATGATATCATAATATCATTATTCAAGTATTTTGTCATGTGTGTCTAACTTTTAAACTTCATGACAAAAAACCCAACCTGTTCTACAGGATTTTGGACGTCTCAAGTCGGGTAGGTTTCCCAATTTTCTACACAATTTTTTTTGAAAGTTTCAAAAAAATCCAATATTGTTCAAAAATTTCAAAACAATTGTAAAACAAAAATTCTCAAATTTGGAAAAAAGGGTCAGTTCGGCCCTTAAAACAGGTTTTTATTGACTTTCAGGGTTGTCAGTAGACCTGATTTAGTGCTGGCTAGATTTAAATGTAAATTGTCTCGAGGGTCATTTTTCAGCAGTAATGAGAGGTCAAAATGTACAGCTTCTACATTTGTGTACGTACGCTCGACAAGACCTCAAATTCCCTTGAGTGCTGGTTGGTCAGCCTGAGTCAGTGCTTCCACACCTCAAAAAAATAATTACCTGGAATAGAGTCTCAGATTACCTGGAATTTGATGGGATTACCTGAAATCTTCAAAATTGCTATATCCGTGCAGTTTTTGGCTGTTTAACAAATTTAATGGAGGTCATGAAGAAAGGCAAGAATTAAATGTATTGAGAAACTCCGAATTCCGCATCAAAAAAATAATATGTACGGGAGATGAGTGGTTAAATAATGAATGAATCAATGAATGGTCTACACAGAGGGCGCTCATTTTGTGTTTTGAAAGTAATACAATGGATCAGGGGGTGATTGTCGCTAAGGTTGGCAAAACTGTTTAATATTATTACGTGGAACCAAATATTAATTAAAAAAAGAAGAAAAAGGGTGGATATATTATCACAGTTTTGAAATTTCCAGATTACCCGGAATTACCTGGAATTATTTCATTACCCGAACATTACCTGGAAACAACCAAAATTACCCGAATTCCGGGTAATTACCTGCAATGTGGAAACACTGGCCTGAGTGCTAATTGTGGCCGACCAGTGTATTAACAACCCTGTCATTGTTGCCTTACCTCCGATTCTTTGCCTGATGGTTCCGATGCTGCAATGTCTTGTGGTGTATCTTGCTGCATCAATTCAACTAGTTCAGAAAAAGAAGGAGACAGGTAAATTAATTTATGAAAGAATTCAAAAGTAAATTGATAAGTTAGCCTATAAATAAGACTGGAACTTGCTTTTTACAACTGCTACATTACGTGTGGCACAAACGAAGAGTGAAAAAAGCCATCTTTGAACAAGTCAGGAGGACTACGATTTCAGCTATCACACATCTGGGACACATAAGTGTTTTGAGTGCAAAAAGTGTGACGCAAAAAGATTCACTACTTGATATTTGATCACGTACCATCAAAGCCAAACCTACAAAGATTGAGTTTCATCCATCTTCAAATAACTAAAAAAAGTATGATAAATCCTCAAGTATCAGCAGTTCATATTAAGTTTTCGTCAGAGTTAAACACCCTACAGGGTGAGTCAAAATGACTGCAATAGTGGAAAGAAGCCATTTTGTTTTCAAAACCAAAATGAATTTTAAAACTGTTTAAATGTTGCAAGAATGATGTATTTAATCCTAACTTTGTGTGAAAAAATGAAGTCGATCGCATTTATCGTTTGTATTTGGTGACCCTCTTTGCTGCACAACCAAATTTACCTGTTTGTCCACGAGCACAGTGATTTTCATTTGAAATGGCACACATTGCATTTTCATATTTGAATATCCCGCCAACAAAAAAATGGAAAATTTCAGTTTTTTATTAAAATTTAGAACATTATACGCTTTCATTGCATGGGTACGATTATAATTAATTATGCTAACTCACATGTAAACAAGAAAGGATGCATCAAATTCCAATAACATCACAAATGAACTCAGTTTCCAAATTTGAATGAGAGACACATTTTGCGATCTGATGCATATTTTGGGTATCTCGTGGACAAACGTGTAAAATGGGTGCACTGGTCAAAAGGTTCACCAAAGACAAACTGAAAATGCGATTGACTTCATTTTTTCACACAAAGTTAGGATTAAATACATCATTCAAGCAACGTTTAAAAAGTTTTAAAATTCATTTTGGTTTTGAAAACAAAATGGCTTCTTTCCACTATTGCAGTCTTTTTGACTCACCCTGTATTGCTTTACACATACAAGCGCAGAACTTAATCTGTCATTTTAAAATAAAAAAATTGAGGAGGATCTGCGCAAGTATGAGATTGCTGTAATTATGACATCACTTTTGATGCTAGTCTTGTTCCCATGCCGCCGAGTATTACGAAAAGGAGCCAACAAAAATGACTTGGAATAAAAGTAGTTGTCATTCTTTCGGTGCACCGCGGACACAAAAGGAATCATATTAACAATGGCGCCGCGTATGAAATCATTGTGACTCGTGAGCGAAATAAAGCCTGCATTTCCTTGTGTTTTATTACTAAAATTTGTTAGTTCAAATTGTAAAATCTACGAGGGTCATTCAATAAGTTCTACCTCCTACCTCATAACTTTGCTATTATACAAGCCAGTCGTATGAAATTTTCCACAATGGAAACATTGAATCTCAGCTACAAAATCATAGTAGATTGGTCTAAATAATCATTGTACTTTTCTGGATTTGCAGTAAAAACCAAACCTCCATTTAGTGCGACGGCAACAGGTAAAAAACAGCCATTTGTCTCCTAAGTGATATTCATTTGGCCAATTCTAAGGGACAAAATGTACCTATCGGTCAAATACAATCGTTCTAAGTTACAAATATCTCTTGAACAGACTTTAACCAATACAAGTGACTGATTTATTGGCTGAAAATGACCTCAAATTAGCCAGAACCAGACCAGGGCAGCCATTAATGTTAACCCTACCCTAGAGAGCCGCTGCAAAAGTCATATTTGCTTAATAGAAACTAAGAGATCTTCATTATACAGGACTAAATGGATATATTTCAAGTCTCTCGAAGATATATTTTTCTGTCACTGACTACCTGATTAACTATTCTAAATGTTAAGATATAAGAAAAACTGATACAGTTATTACTATCATGTTAAGATTTAACATTCGAGGCATCACTGTGGCTTGACTTGTTACAACGAACATTTGACTGAATATCAGTAACGCGTATTCCAGTATGCTAAAGGCATGTCAAAACATTCGAGCTGATATTATACTATTAATTTTGCAAGCTACAAAGGTTAATATTGTCTACAATCTGATTTATACATGATAGTTTAGCATTATATTCAGAAAGCATCCATTGTTTTCTATGTTCAGTATTTAAATCGGGCGGTTATACTTAATCATACAATACGGAGAGAAAACGAAAAAACATGTATTTATCATTGGGGTAGTTTTCCGTGTCCGTTGTCCAAAATCTCTCTCTAACTTTGATTGCATCATGACAAAAGTGAAATAGGTATCACTTAGCATTTACTATAAATGTGTAGCTATGATTCAGAGCTATAATCATGACAAATGTCAAGAGGCTGACAATCATATTTGCGATGTTATGAGCGAGGAGGTAGAACTTATTGATTGCTTTCGGGCCATGGATTATACGTCCATTACATAACGTGCGCATGCCTACTTTGGGCCAAGGAAATACACTCTGTTCTACTGCAAACGGACCTCTCAGGTAGGTTCCGTCCATCGGCCATTTTTCTGTTGTTTTCATTTTACATTTCAGCAATTTTCAAAATTTCAAAATAAAATTCAAACATTTTCCAAAAAAGGTCAGTTGGGCCTGCAGAATAAGGTTTTTTGGTGGCCTTATTTAAAAGAAATAATTACCTTGTGATAAATCTGATATAATCTCTGGATTGCCATGGCCTAGGCTACTGGATGTCACATTGGCCCCATTAGAAGATGCAAAGCTGAAAAAGTCAATTTATCGAATCTTTATTTACATCAAATAACATCAAAAATCAATTAAAAGGAGTAGACTGGATGGAAAGCTAGTAAGGCTACCTCTGGAAATAAAATTCCTGTTACAGACAATTTAATAACACATAAGTTCTGACAATGACATTTCACACATTAGGCAATGAATTACATCAATCAAGGGCAATTAAGGATGGTGAAAACATGAGTTAAACTCATATTTTTTGATAATGTTTCATTTAAATTGACTGTAGACTTGTTTCTCAGATTTAGATTCCTATATATTTTTAGGAAGTGAATTTCAAAGAATGGCATTAGGGCCACTTGTTTGAATAGCGTGGTTGGAAAAATGATTTCTCGTTATCAGTCAATCATTGGTGTAACTTGTGGGGTAATAGCAAGCCTAGGCTATAGCTTTCCATTCCAGTTGATTTGTTCTTAAAAAAATATATTAAGGCCAACAACAAAAAAAGGTTTGTCTCAAAGCTAATTCACCATTGTATTGAATGAGGTGGGTTGTGGGTCCGAACCATGTGTTGGCAACTAAGGCCAAAAAACCATAAAAACTAGTTTCTCGTCCACGCCCGCTTCCTTTTGCTGGCCGCCTCCTTTTTCTTTTTTTTCTTTAAAAAAAAAAAAATCTTTAACAATTTTTTAATTTTTAATTTTTAAAAACCCTTGTATGTCTGTAGGTCTGAAAGAAGAGACAATGTCAAGTCAAATAAATTTATGAACATCTGTATTTTGTGCTTTCTTTTTGTTTTCAACAAAGTTGTAGCCAATACAAGTCTGAAAACGGTGTTAGAAAAGGTGGCTGTCATTTTAGAAACAACAGCAACTGGAAAAAAGGTCGAAAGCGGAAGTATTTTTTTGTGTGGAAAATCAGTCCGCCATTTTAAAAGAAAAAAAAAAGAAAAAAAAAGGGGCCTCCTCCTTCCTTTTTTCAAAAAGCCCGGACGAGAAACTGGTTTTTTATTTTATTTGGCCTAATACATAACACGGAAGGTCTATATATTGGGCCAATCATAACTCAATGAAGAAGAAATAAATAAAAAGAAAGGACTAAATTGAAGTCACATCATAAATTCATCAAGCTCTGTATTTGAAGAGCTTTTGTTGCAAAAGGGCTATGGTGCATTTTTTCAAAAGTGCGTTTGATATAACAATGTATAGGGAAAAATCATACGTTTCAAGGAAACAAAGTCATTTTTTTCAAAAAGACCTACATCTTATTGAAAACAGCCATTGAAATTGTTGTTTTGTTGCAAAAGGGCCTGTATCCAGAATTAAATCGGGATACAGGCCCTTTTGCAACAAAACAACAACTTCAATGGCTGTTTACAATGAGATGTGGGTCTTTTTGAAAAAAATGACTTTATTTCCTTGAAACATATGATTGTGACCTATACATTTCTATATCAAACTTTTTTAAATGATTAAAATAACTGATTTTTTGTGTGTGTTATTTTTTCTTTATGTACAATCAGATGGAGTTCTGTTGCAAAAGGGCCTACATCCAAATTTAAAAAAAATGTAAACATGATTTAATTTTTTTTTTAAACTAGCACATTTGAAATTTATTTCAATTTAAATTAGTATGTAGTGTACCTCTTTCACAATCCATTAAGTTTTTCAATTGCTCAACTTGAATATTTAGAAACAGTTTTTTGTCTTTTTCTCAATAAGAGCCAAAGTGGATGTAGGCCCTTTTGCAAAAAACCTCTTAATTTCTTCAAAACATCATATTGGAAATGCTGGCTATAAGCTCCACAATAGTCAGGAGAGCTTTGTATAACTGCATTTGGCTTTAAAAGTGTGAAGCCATCAACGTCTGACATAACATGTATCGCATCGCAAAATGCGACACAAAACAGCACTGTTTGCGACGCAACTGTAAAGTGGCGTCGCATATTTTGCGATGCAGTATTTTGACTAAGAAGTACGAAAAATGTCCAAGTTCTTACTTTAATTGAGAAATACCTTCAAGTAAAATGCGTATAATGTACATGTACCGTTACTTGTTGGAGATATTCAGTTAATTATAACTTAATCATGGAGTTATTAGTAATAACTCCTTGTTATAATTTAGTAAAAAAAATATTTATGTGCGCTATTTTATTGCCTATAAAAACTGCGACACACAATTTAGGAATTGCCACACAAGTCAAAAAGTGTGTAGCAGTTTTTGCTACGCAAAAATAAAGCCGAACATCTGACGTTGGAAGCCATGCAAAGCATGTCAAAATATTACCTTGCTTCTACTGGTAGATGGTGAGCAGTTGATTCTTTGTCAACATCATCAAATCCTGGCAAGTGAAACAATCCTCCTTCAGATGACCCTCCGCTGTTCATTAAACCTTGACCGGAACCGCCATCATTTAGATCCATTCTAAATGTACACACATGGAAATTGGAAAAGATAAAAATATGAACTTATTTGAATCTGTGTTTTGAAAGATAGTATCGCAATGGCATAATTCTGTTATACCCTTCACACCAACATCGGTAGTATGCGTCGTTCTTAAAAATCACGCACTATGAATACCCCTGTGAAGGGTATAACAGAATTAATAGCAATTGTGATTCCTATGAATGAAATTTGCCATTAGTTTAGTGTTAATACCTAAAACAACTCTGAGGATGCTCAATTATAATGCAAGGCTGTGAATTTCTGGTAATTGTATACCCGGGTACCCAAAATATTTTTCGGGCGGGTACCCGGGTACCCGAAATTATTCTTATTCTTTTCTTTTTTTTACATTTTATTTTTACATTTTTTCTTCTTTTTCTAAGTAAAACACAGGAGTTGACTCGTATTTGACTCTTAATAACCCACATAATACCCCTTGACCCACACCATTAGGGATAATAACTCCTAACTCTTCTAACCTAAGATCTTATACTAAATTATTTAATTCATTCTTATCAAAAGTATGATGTTTTCAGTCTTAACAGTGTGCCCCAGGAATGGTAAATCTACCTTATTATTTTTTTGATTAATGTAGATTTGCCATTCCTGGTTCACCCTGCAATACATGAACAACTAAACCTGTATGTAAGTATAATGTACACTTTCATTTTCCTGCATCTCCAATTAAGATATTGTTGATTTTGAAATAAATTGTATTTTTACATAGACAACAGTGTTGAAAAAATCATACTTATGATAAGAATGAATTAAATAATTTAGTATAAGATCTATGGTAAGGAGTTATTATCCCTCATGGTGTGGGTCAAGGGGTTTTATGTGGGTTCTTAAGGGTCAAATACGAGTCAACTTAGGTCATGTTTTACTTAGAAAAAAATTAAAATGTAAAAAAAAGTGTTTTTTTTTTTTTTTGAATTTCGGGTATCCGGGTACCAAATTTGGCACCCGGGACTGGAAATTTCGGGCGGGACTCGATTACCCAGGACTCACTCCCAACCTTATTATAATGGCATTCAAACATTTGAGCAAATCTAAGGTTGATTCATATGATAAAACAAAAAGGTCTTCCAAATTATAAGATAAAAGTACTAATGCATTATTGAATTGTTCAGAAAGTAGCAATATAATTACAATTATTCATGATTTACATTTTGAAAAAGTTGTGTTTTTGTTTTATCCCAGGTATGGGATAAGGCCCTTATAACTTAATGTTGAGATTCCCATCGTATCCCCATTCTACGGTAATGAAATAAAGTGCTCAACAACAGAAAGTCATCCACTTTATTTAGATCCTTTAAAGTAACTTTCAATTATTTTGTTACCAAACAGGCTAGATAGACATTTTGATACCAAACATAACACCTAACAACAACAAAAAACCATGATTAGCGCCATTTATAGAAAATTAGTCACTTTTCAAAAAAACGATTAAAAGTGACACTAATTCAAGAGTATATTTATATTTAATTACATGTAGCTTTTAATTATTTTGAAATCTTTAAGTTAAGATTACTTGTTGGGCTGGAATTAAGTTCACAGTCGGGCTGGTCACTTTAACATGTGCTTGCTACCTGCCCGACTGGCTGGTTGGGGGAAAAAAATGAAGGTACACCCCTGCATACATACATACATGCTACATACATACTGTTATACTGTACACAGCCCCCTACCTCGGGCATTAACGGTACAGTGCCCCTGAAACCTAGGGACATGAGTTTTTGTGTACACAGACCAGGATTACTCTTTACGAAGGAGTCTGTGACCTTTAACGTGCTTGGATTTTGCTCTTCTGATGCACGAGACCACCATTTCTACGTGACTTCTGAACCACGAGGCAATTGAGACTAAGTACCTTGCCTAAGGATACAAACATGTTGGC
The DNA here is from genome assembly GCA_035610835.1 of Ophiura sarsii. Lineage (NCBI taxonomy): Eukaryota > Metazoa > Echinodermata > Ophiuroidea > Amphilepidida > Ophiuridae > Ophiura > Ophiura sarsii. The sequence goes on along the minus strand of CM069456.1, from coordinate 11,141,460 downwards.
CGTAGCGGGGCTCTAGTACAACAAATCATACTTAGTGATATTTGTCATCAGTTGGTATTATTCATCATAGGGTATTTTGCATGTTTCACTAAGGCCAAAAAAAAAAAATTGTTATATTGGCGTAACGGGCTGAACAAAAATAGGGTAGGTAGGTAGGGATTTTTTTTTTTTTTTTTTTTTAGCAGCTGTTTTTGAACAATGTTAACCGAGTTTAAACATTCCCTATTGTTTGTTAGAAGTACCCTTCAGTACAAGTCGCTGCCATGATGATCACAATGTTTATACTTCCGTTTTCGGAAGGAATTTCCGTTTATTCGAGGAGCACCGTCGTATTTCGTTCGAGAAAAAACATTTTTTATTTTTATTTTTTAGGGTCGGTCGGTTGGTTTTTTTTTTTTTTTTCACTGAAAAAAAAAAAAAAAGTGTAGGGTCGGGCGTATTTTTAGGGTCGGGCGGGTTACGCCAATATAACAAAAAAAAATGTTGGGCCTAACTGTCCCCATCCTAAGTATGACTCCTTCTAAATATGATTTTTGTGGTAATTTCTGTATCGCTTACCAGAGCTCAAAAACACACTTCTTTGTGCTTGTTCTTATCGATCTACTCTTTCTCATCTATCTTGCCATTCGTTTAACATTTTGTACAAATGCACTATTCCCTTGAAATATAAGGTGAAATTCTAAGCCCATTCACTACTAGCGGTGTTTATCGAAATCGGCGCCATGTTTTATTAATAAATAGTCTCTTTTAATATTTTCGTTAGTTCGTAAGTGGTGTGCGTACCGTATATAGACGTTTGTTATTTTGCGATGGGGGATGAGACTAATCTGGACCGCGATACTCGCGAAATGTCTAAAATAAATTCTGCCATTGCGTTTACACGGCGGAGAATTACGATTAAATATGGAATAATTTAGCATTTTCATGTTTTAAAAAGTGGCTGGAAAGAAAGATGAGGACTTTATGAAGGTGCGTAGCTAGTATGAAAATCAACGGAAATGCAGTTTTGCTGTAATTCACCTGGCACTCATTCAAAAGCCACACCATTCACTTTATACAGCAAATCAAATTGACAGTTTCTCGCAATACAATTTCCCCATACGTTGGTAGGGGGGAAAAAAACAAAACAAAAAACCCGCCAACGTATGGGTTTCCTGTACTAGCGGGGCTCATAGCATTGGTTGTCTGCCTATAGGTTCATTAATAATTGAACGAACATAACTAAGCAGCATATCGCGTACATTGTGTGAAGCGCGCACAACCATTCGCGTGATAATTTCGGGCGCGTTCATCTTTGTACTGCGTGGCGTCATTGCGCATCGCCGACGTCGACGGATATCAGCGCACGAGTGAAAGCAATGTCAACTTTTATCCGACGACGTCGGCCGATGCGCAACGACGCGAGTATGAACGGACCTATAATAGTGAGCTGTGGCTCAGAGAGAGAGTCGTCAGAGATGAATTAATAATAAATTAATAATATTAAAATAATAATTATAATGCTTGTTTTCGTAGCTAGCCGCCAGCCGGACTCGGGACTGTATTGAATTGTTTCACTTACCCTTCGACGAAAAAATAATGTTACAAATCAAATTCTGGATGTCACTGATAAAGTTAAAGCAGAATAATAAGAGTTATAGGCGATGAAAGCCAATGCTCATTAAAAAAAGCGATGTTTTCTTATTTTGTGTATGCACTTTTCAGTAGCAAAATTCGGTGACCTTTTTATTTTTCATCTCTTCAGCGTTACTAAGTTTCATTCCTTTAATAAAATATAAAACGGAGTGATTTTAGGTAATATGTTTATTCTTATACTTTATTAAAAAGGGTTTATGGCATTTAAGGCATTTGAGTGAAAACAAGTATTTGATTACTGTCGTTTTGAGTTTATTTGATACATTGTGTGTCTAAAAATAGTGTCAGATATTTGTATAAAATAAAAACTGGCACAATAACCGCTGAGGGCGCTAATACATTGTGAAATATTCATGTTATCTTTTAGAAGTTGATAAAATGCTGCAGAATATTCCAAATATTATGCTGAAAATCAAACACACAAGTCTATATTCGACAACCTTGTTATAAAATATGTTAACTTTCTGAAAATTGATTTGAGCTTTACAGCTTCTAGTGAACGAAAATAAGCAGCACAGACGGTACGTACCTATCTCGATAAAAAGAAGTCATTTCTCAAATGATTACGAATTCAGCAGTTTTGGTACCGTTCGGCACACGAAATCTGAGAACATAGACTAAATAGAGTAGACATCCTTCATCCTATTCATTGCACCACTAATAAATAAAACCAATTAAACAATGGCTCTCTCATTGTTGAAGTAAGTAGTTTCAGTATAAAGTATCAGTAAGGAGGACTGGCGACAAGCGCAAGTTAATCAAAATCAAGTCTAGGCCTATATAGACTTTTACTTTTTAGGCTAATTCAGTCCAGTTCTACTACTAGCAGGTGGCCAAATTGTCCCACCGAGTAATTGGCAAATATGGCCACCAAGACGAAATGTGTAATAAATTCACTATTTTTCATGTTTGAAACCCAAAATAATTGGAGTAAAAATCTGCTGGCGAAAGGTTTAAGTTTGATTTCCTGTTTGAATTAAATAGGGCCTAGAGGCCAGGGCCTACTTGTTGTTGAAGAGATGAAGAACTTTTTGTGATTTTGGGTTTGAGACTGAGAGGCTTGATATCTCCCAGCACTATATCTGGGTGGATCCACTAGCCTTAATGAGTACTTGTGGCCAATGAAATACAAGCCTCAAGGGGTGTGTCAGAAACATCCATTCAGCATCGAGCAAAAGTTTTGTCTATTGACTTTTTGTAGTGATGGGCGGCGCAACAATAATCGATACCATGTGATTTTATAATAGGTGGGTTTGGTGTGAGGTGGGGTATAGGGAGGGTGTTTGTGATTGGGAAGGGGTTAGCGATGGGGATGGTATTTGTGGTTGGGAGGGGGTTAGTGATGGGGAGGGAGTTAGTGGAGGGGAGGGGCAGGGGTTTGTGGTGGCGAATGGGACTGGGATGGCACAGTGGCGTACCCAGCTTTTGGAAACAGGGGGGGGGGGGCGACCATAGTTGTACCGACGAAAGGCATGATTTACTGACAATTTTTTTGACAGACTCCCCCAAAAAATTGTACAACATGCCAAATTGTTTTGCCGTCAGCAGCTGAAATCTTGATAAGTGGGGGGGGGGGGGGTTGGGGTTGTGGTGGTGATAAGTGGGGAAAGGGTTTGTGGGGGGGGGGGGGGTGGTGGCGTGGATGCATGGGGGGGGGGGGGGGGGAGGGGAGAGTTCTGTAGGGCCTAGGTTTTGTCTTGGTTAAAATAGCTCAACCTATCAAATTTTTCTATAACAATTTTTTAGTGGGTGAAGCCCATTGCAATACTATGTACTGGCAATATGCTACTTCTGAACAAACCGGATATTGTACCCTGACCGACCAAGTCGTTAGTCGATATTTGATCTATTAACAAAGTGATTGAAAAGTAAAACGCACTGGTGCACGGTAAACAAGTTTGCATAGCCAGGCAATAGAAAAAACTTATGATTGACAGAGGCAGTGGACGTCCTTAAATTATATAAGTTATGGCTGCATACAGCCATCTGTGTAGCCTTGATCAGGCTTTCTAATATTTGTATCGGGTAGTCTGGGCTATTGTATACTTATTTATTTAGTGCGATTAAAAGCATCCAAAATGAAGTGAAAATTCATCCGCAGCCGCCCTTTACCGACCCACCAATTACTCCTTGAACATGTCGTGAATTTGCATGTACATGTAAATACCCTTTGCCCCCTCTGACAAGTAATCCCAGATATGTCACCGTCCAGCAAATATCCTTGGCCGGGGGGGGGGGGGGGGGGGGGGGGTACTCACGTATGTCAGGTATACGGGGATGTGCCGCTCCAGTGGGTCGCTTTTTCATGAGACATCCTTAGCCATGGGTAGGCTTTTCAGTGAAAAATCCTTAGACATGGGTCCTGTTTTCGCGAAAATTTGCCAAAATTAGGTCATTTTTCGCGAAAAATCACCCTTAGAAATGGGTATGGGTTTTGAATCTCCAGCGGCACACCCCCGACCAAACCAAATCCGAGTACCCCCCCCCGGATCCTTGGTCAAAAATGGCTGGTTAAAATGGCTAAAGCTCCCTCAATGTCCAAGTAAAATTACCTTGATTGTCTAGTCCGCCAGTATTGTGTATTCAACACAATGGGTCGTATTGTTGTCCCGAGATTGTTGTACATATTTAAACACGGTTTTAAGTTAAACATGTGTATAATTAAACTCATCATTTAAAGGTAGATGACCCGATCACATTTTCGTAACACAGAATTATTTCAAACATACGGAGATTTACATACTTGTATTGATGAAAGCTCATATTTTTCTCATCATTATACTGAAATTTGACGGCCTAAATCGGTATAATTACGGAGAAATCGATGAAATAACGTCGAATTACCGCGAATGGTGGTAACCACCGATATAGTTTGTGTACTACTCAATGGGTACAGTTCACAGCATCTTGTGCGTCTAAAATAAGAACCATTAGAGCTATGCAACTCAAACTTTGGAACACGACTTTTTTAAGGATGACCTTTCATGTAGAATAGAAAATGTTATAGTATTAATGTGATGAACAATAATACGAGCAACACCATAGCTCGTCAGCTGATTACATATCGATAACCAATAAATCTGTGCAGATCACTTACACGCTTTCATCACGCCTACTATTACATGGTTAGCAGCGGTGAAAATGACATTTTTTAGCCGTTAGAGAACTCTTAGCTTAATAATTCCTCAAGTAGCGAATCGTATACGCATCATAGAGGGTTTCTAAGGTAAATTGAGTTCCATTATCGAAAATAATGAGTGAAAACGGGGATGACGCGTCTCACCACTCGGATGAAAATAGCGACGAAGAACAACATGGCGTCGATCTGCCACCGCAACAACAACAACAACATGTTGTAAACACACGCGTACCGCCAGGTATTAAACCTCAACCTGAGCTGACGTCGATGGACAATTGGAAGACATGGAGGCAAATGTGGCGCAACTACTCTATCATTGCGAAAATAACAGACCACCCTCCTGAGTACCAAACCGCATTATTTTTGCATGCCATCGGTATCAAAGCATTGGAAATCTACAATAGTTTCGATTTCGCAAATGAGGTAGAAAAAAATAACCTGAAAGCAATTATTGAGAAATTTAATGCACACGCCATAGGCGAGAAAAATGAAAGGTACGAAAGATACGTATTTAACAGTAGGATTCAGAAAGAAAATGAGCCCTTTGAAGAATTCTTGGCAAGTGTCAGAACACTGGCACAAACCTGTAACTTCTGCAAATGCATGAATGATACACTGTTGCGAGATCGCATAGTGTTAGGCTTAAATAAACATGAAACTAGGACTAAACTCCTTGATGAAAGGGATCTGACCCTTGGACGTTGTATAGACATATGTCGTTCTGCTGAAAAGACACATAAACATGCTAGTGCATTTCAGTCTGAGACATCTGCAGACAGTGTGCACGGTGTCCGCTATAGGCCTAATAAGTCAAATAGGTTTAAGAAAAGTAATAAATCTCAACCCATAGGCCCAAGTAAAACTACAGGTAGGCCTAAAGACGATGATTATGATAGGTCTAAAGACAAAGATAGGTCTAAGAAAATCATAGACTGCAGATATTGTGGTAATACACACAAGTGGAGCAAGTACGATTGTCCCGCATATGGACAAAAATGTAAGCGATGCGGAAACATTGGACATTTCGCCCATGTATGTAAAACTAAGAAAGAAAATAAAGTCAGAGGTGTTGACATATATGACTCTGACAGTGAGGACATATATGCTTCATCAGACACAGACAATAGTACAGAGTACTTAAACATAGTAAGAGAAAGTGACATAAATATGAATAGGCCTAACATTACTACAGGCAAAGATAAACAAGACATCTATGCAGAGATGTTGATTAGGCCTAATGACATGCCAATTGTGTTCCAAGTTGACTGCGGAGCACGAATAAACACTGTACCAGAGACAATGATAGAAAATAAAGATGATATCAACCATAGGCCTAGCACTTTGAGGATGTGGAATAACGCCACATACACAGCTTTAGGCAACTGTAGACTGAAATTGGAAAACCCAGCAAATGGAAAAAAGTACTCGGTTCCATTTACAGTAGTACGGGATGACCTGACACCCCTCTTAGGAAGTGCAGCGAGCCAACAGATGGGTCTGATAACAGTGAATAACAAAAATATCAGCGCTCCAGACACAATGCAGGTATACCATTTGGATAGGCCTAATATTGAAAACATGCTTCCAGAAGAGAAGTATAAACAAGTTTTCAACGATGAGTTAGGAGAGCTTCCAGGAGAGGTTCACTTGGAAACAGATCCAGCCGTAGATCTGATTATTCTACCACCCAGAAGACTTCCACATGCAATTAAGCCAAAGGTTAAAGCCAAACTAGAACTTCTAGAGAAGAAAGGCATCATTACCAAAGTGGAACAGCTTACAAAGTGGGTGAGTCAACTGGTAGTTGCGGAGAAGAAAAACGGTGATCTTCGAATCTGTATCGACCCAAGACCGCTGAATCAAGCCCTGAAGCGCCCTCATTTTCAACTACCAATAATTGAAGATGTTCTACCAGACTTAGCACAGGCTAAGGTATTCTCAAAACTGGACCTCAAGGAAGCTTTTTGGCAAGTGCAACTTGATCATGAGTCTAGCCTTCTGACAACCTTCCATACACCATTCTCAAGATACAGATGGCTTCGTTTACCTTTCGGCACAAGCGCATCATCAGAGATCTTCCAGCAAAAGATACACATGGCCCTTGAAGGACTTCCTGGAATGATCTGTGTAGCCGATGATCTTGTGGTGTACGGTAAGGGTCCAGATGATCAAACAGCTCTGAAGGATCATGATACCAACCTAAGCAAGCTGTTGGAGAGATGCCTCGAGAAGAACATCAAACTCAACAAAGACAAATCCATACTGAGAGCAACTGACATTCCATTCTTAGGACATTTAGTGACCAATCAAGGACTGAAGCCGGACCCTGAAAAAGTAGAAGCAATCCGTAATATGCCAGCACCAACTGACGTACTCGGCGTACAGCGATTTGTCGGTTTCGCGAACTACTTGAGTCGTTTCCTGCCCAGTTTGTCAGATGTACTGGAACCACTCAGACAGCTTACCAAGCAAGAAGTTCCATGGCATTGGACTGAGGTTCAACAGAAGGCTTTAGACAAAATAAAGACCTTAATAACGGAAGCTCCAGTATTGGTATATTATAACCCTACAGATGACTTAACCATACAATGTGACGCCAGTGGTAAAGGTTTGGGAGCCGCCCTTCTTCAGAATGGACGTCCAATAGCATATTTTAGTCGCGCTCTCACCGACACCGAGACAAGATACGCTTCCATTGAGAGAGAGATGTTAGCAGTCGTCAGTAATTTGGAACGCTTCCATCAATACACCTTTGGGAGATTCACACAAGTCGTCAGTGACCACAAACCTCTTGAAATGATAGTGAAGAAAAACCTCAGCAAAGCACCAAAGAGACTTCAGGGCATGTTATTACGCATCCAAAAATACAACTATGACATCAAATACAGCCCCGGGAAGACCATGGTAATTGCCGATACACTATCAAGAGCGTACCAACCAAGACAACCAGACAATATTGAAGGATATGAAGAAGTCAATATGGTCAATTTTTTACCAATCAGAGACGAAAGATTAGAGCAACTCAAACTTGAGACAGACCAAGATGAGACTCTACAAATGCTGAAGAGAAGCATCATAAATGGATGGAATGATGAGAGAAAGCAACTTCCGGAACAGCTAACTCCGTATTACAGCTATCGCGATGAGCTCGCAGTGCAAGATGGACTCATTTTCAAAGGAAATCGCGTAGTGGTACCACAAAAGCTAAGGAAGGAAATGATGACCAAAGTTCACTCCTCTCATCTAGGAACAGATGGATGTTTAAAAAGAGCGAGAGAATGCTTATTCTGGCCTTTGATGAGCTCAGACATCAAGCATTACATAGCAGCATGTGACGTGTGTAGGACCTACGAGACAAGTCAACAAAAGGAGACTCTCATGAGCCACGAGCTTCCCTCCAGACCTTGGGAAAGAGTGGGAGCAGATCTTTTCACATGGAATCACTGTGATTATCTTGTCACTGTAGACTACTACAGCAACTTCTGGGAAGTGGATTGTCTTGAAGATACTTCCAGCACCACAGTCATTGACAAGCTGAAAAATCACTTCGCGCGGTACGGTTCCCCATCACAACTTATTTCCGATAATGGTCCGCAATTTACCGCCGAAACCTTCTCGCGATTCGCGTCACAATGGGATTTCGAGCACCTCTGCAGCAGTCCCGGCCACAGTCAAGCTAATGGCAAAGCAGAAAGCGCTGTTAAAACAGCGAAGAGACTCCTGACTAAATCCAACAAAGCTCACACGGACTATAAAATGGCGTTTCTCGACCACCGAAACACACCAACGCAGGGTTTGGACACTACACCAGCTCAAAGACTGATGAATCGCAGAACAAGAACTCTTCTGCCAACCAATGCAGAGCTCTTGAAACCAAGAGTTATCGATGAACTGAACAATATGAAACAAAAAGCATCGAACCAAGCTAAGAACTTTGATAAAAATGCCAAAGATCTGAAACCGTTGGAGGAAGGAGATGTGGTTCGCATGAAGCCCCTTGTCCAGGGTCAAAAAGCATGGCGAAAGGCGCTAGTAAACCGAAGACTAGATGAACGCTCTTACGTAGTTGAAACGGCTACGGGAGTCTACCGCCGCAACCGAGTAGACCTGAAGAAAACCCAAGAACCACCTCCACAAGTGGTTCCCATGACTCAAAAGAACACTGAGCCAAAGGCTAAACAAAAGATGCTGAACATTCCAAACAGAAAACAGCAAGAAACCACCAACAAGAGACCAGATCCAACCGAGAAGAAACGTAATGAGACATCCAGAAACAACCAAGACCAAGGACTAGAGCTACAAGACCAGGTACAGAGGCAAGGACCAGAACTACAAGACCAGGTACAGAGACAAGGACCAGAACTACCGAACCAACAACAGAGACAAGAACCAGAACTCTCTACCAAGTCTGGAAGAAGAATCAAACGTCCAAGCTATCTGAAGGAATACGTCACCTCCTACATGTAGATTGTTTTCTGGGATTCCTCATTCCTGTTTGTTTAACCCAATCACATTTGTTTTGTTCCTCGCTAGATTAGAGGCAAATAATTTTGTTTGTTTGAAATTTTTGCTTGTTTGGAAATCAAGCCAGATGAAACAGTTGTTTCAGATAATTGTTTTACAAAATTAAACAAAACAAAAAAGAAGGTGATCGTGGACACTATAGAGACATTAAAGACAGTGACTTCTAAATAGCAATGATCATAAAACAAATGATCAAAGGTATCGTCTGTCATATTTGATCTAACAAAAATATAGATCAACCATCAATGAGTAGCTTTTAATTTGATCTCATAAAAGTAAATAGATCAAGAGCTACTTCCCATAATTACAAAATCAGTCACAACAACAAACCGTTAGACTGAGCAACAGTTTATTAACTCTTCATAAGAAGGGGGATGTTATAGTATTAATGTGATGAACAATAATACGAGCAACACCATAGCTCGTCAGCTGATTACATATCGATAACCAATAAATCTGTGCAGATCACTTACACGCTTTCGTCACGCCTACTATTACAGAAAACTTGAAGTTGAAAATCGGAACATCTACCTTTAACTTAACCCAATTCTTATTAAAAATAGGCGTCCAACTCCCTGAAAAGTGTCTAACTTTAAACATGGGAGAAGTTTAACGCACATTTAACGTAACTTGTGCACCAATTGTTCTCCTTGAATGATTTCTCAACCATGCCAGGTTCAAGCTGATGCACAGATCGTGTAGTCTTAAAAATTCACATGCATTTGAGGAATTTGGTTGATATTGATATCTATTTTAACCCATTTGGGCCACAATAAATTGAATATAGCACATAGATAGTGAACGCACAAGTTTAGTTAGACAAGGTTTGAAGCTAAAACCGTGTTTAGTACGAGAATACGGCCCATAAAGTTTGAAAAAAGTAAAAATTGTCATCTATGTGAATTATATTATTATTATTATTATTTCTTTTTGCAGAGGTTTGACAAAGATTGGTATTGCTACAGGTGCTGTTTATGTGACGCTAGACCAAGGTATATGGCAAGGACCACACGAGGGTGTTAACAGTCTGAACAGACTCAAGGATACCATACCTAGTCTTCAAGATAGATATAAGATTATCAAACAGGTAGGTTGTAACATTGGGTACATTTGTGACACTCAGGTAATTTTGTATTTTGGGGTCCGTTAGATGTGTGAACAGATACAGACTGGAATGATCCCCTACTCTTTACGAAAGAGTCTGTACCTTTAACGTGCTCGGTCGGGTATTGCTCTTCCGAAGCCCGGGACCACCATTTCTATGTGACTTCCGAACCACGAGGCAATTGAGACTACCTTGCCCAAGGATACAAACATGCTGGCCGCAGCGGGTCTATTGTGAGTCCTGTGTGCTATCCACTAGACCACACATGCTATGATACACAAATGATATGAAATCTAGGACATGTATACAGTCCATGGGCCCATAATTGAAACTTTCCTGCCCTCCATCTACTGTATCTTTTGAGACCAGGCCCATATACAGATGCAGGTATTTGCAGTTAGGGCATCATTGAAGGTTACATTGAGGTCTGACAGAAGTTGGAAAAGGTCTGATTATCTTGACAAGCATTATACTATTAATACTATGGTTCCAAAGTTTAAAAAAACACCCAATACTCTTATTTGGGCATTTTAATGCCCAAATAAGAGTATTGGGTGTTTCATATTGATCACTTAAAAGTGATCAATATGTCAATGTGAGGTCATACATTTGTACAGGTGTCATGTTTAGTCATAATGTTATTACAGACACATTTGTAATACAAGGCCCCAGGGTCTTATAACTAAAGAATTGTTTTTGTCTAAAATGTTGAATACACAAATGCTGCAAATAGGGTAAACTATGCATTCTTTTACCTTGTTTCGATCCATGAAATCAGACAAACAGTTTGAGACAATTTTACCAAATCTTTTTTGTTGTAATTAATTGACTCCTGTACAAAACTGTAATTGTTAATGCATAATCAAAGAACCAGTGGCGTACCCAGCTTTTGGAAACTGGGGGTCACGGCCATAGTTGTACCGACGAAAGGCATGATGTTACCGACAACTTTTTTTACAGACTCCAAAATAAAAACATAAAACTTGCACAATTGTTTTCCTGTCAGCAGCTGAAATCTTGATAAGTGGGGGGGGGGGGGGGGGGGGGGGGTGTGGGGGTAGCGATGAAGTTGTCCGCATAAGCATAACCGGTCCAAAAAAATTGCATGGTCTAAATCGCAAATCTACCAACGGAGGGTCGTTTTTACCGACGGGGTTATTTCAGGGGGGGGGGGGGCACTGGACCCCCCTGGGTACGCCACTGCAAAGAACAGTCAACACTTTATAATCAGCCTAGTGGTGCGTGGGCTACTAAAATAGCAGCTATTACATTTCAATACTGGAAGTAATACTTATCTTAATCATGGTTGTTTATGGCATTTGTTACAGAATACAGAACAAGATCCAACAAGTCCCGCTAAAGCAATGTGGAATAATGGTAAGTCAAAATGATAGAGCATCAACAATTGTTTTTCCAAAATAAGGTCCATCAGATGCCCATTTTGATTGTGAGGATAACATTTTTCAAAACTCAGCCCTTTAAATTACCAGCACAACATACACCTAGCACCAAAAGTCCCGGACCAGGTGCGTTGATGTTGGCTAATTCAAAATAGATATCAGTACCAAAAATCTGAGATATACATAAAATGAGCAAATTTCTTCTCCGCAGTTTAATATCTCATTCAAACAAATCGAATGGATACTTTTAAAGTTACGTTGATTTCAATGACCGCGCTTAACAACAGCAAAGTTGCACTAGGTATAGGAAATCATTGATGTGTGTGTGATAACGCAGTGAAATATGTGTGTAAAGAATCACAGCTAATCAGTAAAAGAGTTTTCACAGGTAGTCACACCCTTTATATCGCAATCACTCCAAATCCATTCATCCAGATACCTAGGTGGCTCTTTCAGGTAGCACACAGTTATGACAGTAATCAAACCTAGTGCAACTTTGCTGTTGTTATGCGCGGTCATTGAAACCGCCATAAAGTATCCATTCGATTTTGTTGAATGAGGTATCAAACTGCGGAGAAGAAATTTGCTCATTTAATGAATATCTCAGATTTCTGGTACCGATTATCTATTTTGAATTAGCCAACCTCAAAGCACCTGGTCCAGGACTTATGGTGCTAGGTGTATAGGGGATGAATGGTTGTATGCCATATGTGCGAATCAATCATCTCAGCCTTTGCCAGCACAACATATAGGGGATGAATGGTTGTATGCCATATGTGTGAATCAATCATCTCAGCCTTTGCCAGCACAACATATAGGGGATAATGGTTGTATGCCATATGTGCGAATCAATCATCTCAGCCTTTGCCAGCACAACATATATGGGATAATGGTTGTATGCCATGTGTGCGAATCAATCATCTCAGCCTTTGCCAGCACAACATATAGGGGATGAATGGTTGTATGCCATATGTGCGAATCAATCATCTCAGCCTTTGCCAGCACAACATATAGGGGATGAATGGTTGTATGCCATATGTGCGAATCAATCATCTCAGCCTTTGCCAGCACAACATATAGGGGATAATGGTTGTATGCCATATGTGCGAATCAATCATCTCAGCCTTTGCCAGCACAACATAGGGGATGAATGGTTGTATGCCATATGTGCGAATCAATCATCTCAGCCTTTGCCAGCACAACATATAGGGGATAATGGTTGTATGCCATATGTACGAATCAATCATCTCAGCCTTTGCCAGCACAACATATAGGGGATGAATGGTTGTATGCCATATGTGTGAATCAATCATCTCAGCCTTTGCCAGCACAACATAGGGGATGAATGGTTGTATGCCATATGTGCGAATCAATCATCTCAGCCTTTGCCAGCACAACATATAGGGGATAATGGTTGTATGCCATATGTACGAATCAATCATCTCAGCCTTTGCCAGCACAACATATAGGGGATGAATGGTTGTATGCCATATGTGTGAATCAATCATCTCAGCCTTTGCCAGCACAACATAGGGGATGAATGGTTGTATGCCATATGTGCGAATCAATCATCTCAGCCTTTGCCAGCACAACATATAGGGGATAATGGTTGTATGCCATATGTACGAATCAATCATCTCAGCCTTTGCCAGCACAACATATAGGGGATGAATGGTTGTATGCCATATGTGCGAATCAATCATCATTAGCACCATTCAGGTGTTGATATACAAGCATGAGTAGCCCTGTATTTTGTTTTGAATGACCCCGTAAGGTTTATGTTGGATCGGACAAAGCTAAAACAACCAGTGCCTGCAATGACCATCGAATGCTTGGAAAATGAAGGGTTACAACTTTCACTTACGTTACAACGGCTGTCATACATATAATAATTTCATCATATTAGGCCAAACAAAGAAGAAGGTTTGTCTCAGAAACATTTGGCAAAAAAAGCTAAGTGCTGTGCGTTTTTTGTTTTGTTTTGCTAATCCAAGCTTACAGAGAACTTTTTTAAAAATATTTTTTATGCCTCAGCGCGTAGACCTGCTCATTTCACATACCAATGCGGGCGGGCTTCTGAGACAAACATTCTTCTTTGTTTGGCCTTACAGAACAACTAAATCTTTTCATTTGGAAAAGGGCAATCCATTTTGATAGAGTTTTTGGCTTTATAAGAGTTTAGGAGAATTTAGATTATTAGTAAGCCGACAGCAACCTACTTTTCAGCCAATGGAGGAGAGTTCATCTGAAATATTGTTACTTTAGGATGCTATAGTTCAATCAGTTTCAAATTGGCGATTGGTGATCTCTCTGCGCTCTAAAGTTATCCAAGTGTACGCCCACGATATGTCCACATCCACGCGGTATTGGCCGCACGCACGCGTCACGCATACGATGCACAGTGCGTTAATTGCCTTCATGCGCGCATGCGTCCTTCTGTATTCATCCGCTGCTGTAAGGCAGCTTCTTCAATTGGGAACTGATCAAACTATAGCTAAAGACGCTAATAGTCACATTTATTCTTTTATTCCATCCTCTAATTGCAGGTGTACAGAGAGTGTTTGCTGGATTAGCTCAAGGTCCAGAGAAGTGCACACAGCTAACGCAAAGTGCAACAACCTATGTAAAGAATAATCTCATTGATCAATCGGACAAATGACTTATATAATAGAAATGTATATAATGTGTAACAATAGAGATATATAAGAACATCATATTGACATTATGAGAGGAGACCTGTACATCTTGACGTTGGTTCTGCATGGTGGACTTCATCCCTATTTGGCTAAAACATGATCTGTAACAAGGCTCACCTGCCCGACAGAAATTCCATGAGCCATTGTAAAATTACACTGTTAGTTTGAAAATGTTAACCCGTCAGTCGGTCGGGTACTTTTGCATTTTCGCCAGCCCGACGCAAAAGTGACCCGCTATGGGCGGATGGGCATAGCAGGTGCTATTTCTAGACCTGATCTTTAATAGTTGCATGGTTTGTATTTTGTAATGCCCTTACTACTGTCAGGATCAGTAGCGGATCCAGGGGGGGGGGGGGGGGGTGCGGGGGGTGCCCCCGGTAAATTTGGTAAAAAAAGATATTTAAAAAAGAGAGAGAATGAGAGGGGAAGAGAAGGGGTATTTGCCCAATTAAAGGGGTCTACCGTCTATATCGGGGTCTATACATGTCACATGGTCATGGGTTGACAAAATAACATGGCTGTTGCTTTCTTACATATTACAAAATAGCTAGGCCTATCTAGTATTGATAAAAACCAAAATATTGATTGGAAATGAAATGCTGGCTTTTCAATAATATATTGGTCAAAAGTATGCACCAGATCGCACCAAATAGGTTCGAAAATTGAAGAAAAAAATCCACTTGTCAGGGCACATCCCCTATCACACACACCCTGTTCGTGTTACTGGTCGGGTTACACTTCAAAAATATTAAATATTTTGCCCCCCCCCCCCCACCCTCAATCCTGGATCCGCGCCTGAAGATGGATGTGTTTGGGCCTATTATTTTCTATGCAAGATTGTAACAAAAGCAAAAAATAGTAGCCCAATTGGAGAGATATTTGATTTCCAACAGGCCTCTAATGAAATCTAATTGACCTCGGCCCTATTATAGAAAAGTAAATTTAAGATTAATCTTAAGTTTATATGTTAAGACGAGTTCCTATAAGATTCTTCTTAAATTAAGAATAAAAACCTTTCTTAGGATAAGAAGAAAATTACCTTATAACTTAAGAAGAATTCCTTAATAAAGTTAAGATAGCCTCTGATCTCTTCTTTAAAAAGAAAGAAGGAACTTAAAAAGGGTGTTCTTCTTAAGTTGTTTTATGAAGTAGAAGATAAGAAAATTCAGAGTTCAGGATTTAAGAAGAATTTTAATTAAAATCCAACTTAAAAAGATCTTAAAGTTTTATGAAATAGGGCCCAGATGTCCAAGTCATAGCTTGTTGGTCTTATCGATCTGCCACAAACTGGCCCATCAGGTATCCAAATGGGAAATCTACTGGCTTAAGGGGGGACTCAAGGAAGTTTTTGATTTTTGTGAGTGTTGTAATCATTGAACCAAAGCATACCATTTTGGAAAGGAAATGGATCAAAGAATCCAAATTTGGCGTCAATTTTGACCAAAAAGTTGAATTTTTGAGAAAAAAACAAAATCCAAAAAGGGATTTTTTGTGATTTTCTCATAAAATCAACATTTTTGGTCAAAATTGATGATAAAGTGGATTCTCTGACCCAA
Source organism: Ophiura sarsii (assembly GCA_035610835.1). Classification (NCBI taxonomy): domain Eukaryota; kingdom Metazoa; phylum Echinodermata; class Ophiuroidea; order Amphilepidida; family Ophiuridae; genus Ophiura; species Ophiura sarsii. The sequence continues at coordinate 11,125,405 of CM069456.1, read as the reverse complement.
ATCCAATCCAAAAATGTATACTTTTATGCGCAATTGATTAATTGTTCAATAATTACAGCACTCATAAAATTCCAAAAAAACTTCGTCCCCCTTAACATCTAAACTTATTGGCCAGGACCAGCGGACAAGCATCTATTTCAATATCTGTATTTTCAAAATGCTCTAAATTCATATTTTGCCTTAAATTGTAATGCATTGTGTTTACCGATAACATCTTTTCCAAACAGTTATATTTGATTTCCAATGGAGAGTAGGTCTAAATCTTGAGTTTCCTCAAAATTGTCTGAATTATTGAATGGCCACAATATGTGAAGAGTTGCTGGCCATTGGATCCCTGTAAGAAACAAAGTTGGGATATTCCTGTTAATTTGTATGCACCATCAAGCAGACTTGAAATGAAAATGCATCTTTATAAAGTGTGATGAAATATATTGATACGTGGACGGCTTTTACTATATAGAAATGTATTTAAATTCAAACTTGTGTTGTGTCCTTACATAAGTTGAGTGATGATGGTATTTGAAATAAACAATTTCAAAAGAATTTAAGTGTTGTTTTTACTATATTATTATTCAAGGTTTATTAAACAAATGTACATAGCAGCCAAGGCTGAATTGCATACAATCTTACAATAAAAACAATTAAATACATACAAATGACACCAATTAGATATATATATACAAATAAATATATTACAAATAAAAAGGCAAGCAGTTAAAGGCAACAGCCAACAATAATACAGAGTCACTCAATGTACCATACACCCTTAAACTTTCGAAGCTTCTGCATTCCACAACCTGACTATGTACGGGATGGGACTTCTGGCATATCTCTGAGTACGAGCCTTGGGGACTGATAGGAGGTTAGAGTTACGCAAAGACCTGTCATTATCCTCCCCTCTTGTCTTAGGCACCCAGCTGCGGAATGCAGGAGTCTTCAAAAGCTTGTCCATGAACTGGAGGCAGATTTGCTCACGACGAGACCTAAGGTTGGTGAGCTGACACTGGTCAAGAGCATCTACATATGATTTATAATTTTTCCCTAACATAATTCTGCAAGCACGCTTTTGTATTCTCTCAAGGGCAGCATGCTGTTGTTGTGAAAGCCCAGAATGCCATGCAGGGACAGCATATTCAGTAAGAGGTCGAATAAAACCGATATATATGGTTATAAGATCTTTAATTGGTAACCCAAACCTTTTGAGCGTAGTTAACATGAACAACCGCCCACTGGACCGTTTGATGACATCAGAAATATGCGCCCCCCATTTAAGATCCTTAGATATCTTAACACCCAAAATCTTCACAATATCTGTGGTTTGCAGCTCCTCACCAGATAGACTCAGTGGTTCCAACATACAAGGACTTCGAGTAAATGAAACATCCATGTACATACATTTTTTTGGGTTGAGATTCATTCTATTCAGGTCAGCCCATTCATCAAAATCCCTGAGGTTATCTTGAATAGTAGATTTTGCATTACGGAAGATATTCTCAACAATGGTCAAGTCATCCACGTACTTGAGCGCTATCTTATTTGGTTTGCTAGAAAGAGCAGCGTCGTTTGCCTGCGCTACAAAAGTAGCCGGCCCTGTGAGTGTACCTTGTGGTACACCACCAAGGAGCTCAAGCCAAGGAGCAATATTATCCAAATACCTAACACACTGGGATCGCTGGGAGAGGAAGCTGCAAATCCACGGGATAATTGCTGGTCTGGCCCCCATTTTGATGAGTTTTGGAATGGCAACATTATGATCGACACGATCAAATGCCTTTACTAAAATCTGTAATGACAATTCTGGATATGCTAGATAGTTTATCCAGAGAGATGTTAATACTAACCTCCCTGGTTTATCAGCATGCATGAAGATGTTGTCCAGCAATTTGACGAGATAGTGTGACGTAGAATGACCTTTACGATTGCCAAATTGATTGACATCAATTTCACCCTCGATATCATCCATAAGCCACCCAATCAGGAACGACTCCGCCACCTTAGCAAAATGATCCGTCAAGGAGACGGGGCGAAGCTGATTCCATGTGGGCGGGTTAGACTTTGGGATCGGCACCACTATTGCTCGCTTCCATTGTGGTGGAACAACACCTTCACTGAAAGAGGAATTCAGTATATTTGTTAAAGGGACATTAAGTGGTGTTGAAAAGTTTAAATGTTTAAAAATTTACTTCAGAATTCAAGATGAACATTAAAAATCGCCATTATTGTTGTTTCTACTAACAAAAAACACAGCAAAACTAGATTAAAACAATATCCTCGCTATTTATTGAAAAACGCCCTCTATGCAAAATATGGTTCGCGTTATGTATCACGCGTACTGCACGGGGATACTGTCGGACGTAAAATGCTGGTCCCGCGGGATAAGCATTTTTGAATCGACGTTTTCTGGTACAAAGAGAGCTGGTTTTTCTTAATCCTTATAGGTGTAAGTTCATACATGTAATACAATTATAAAAATAAACTAATCTCAGTTTTTATCATAATTGAGGGCGCTGCCTCCAACACATCTCTTAGTGCCCTTTAAGTGGTGTTGAAAAGTTTAAATGTTTAAAAATTTACTTCAGAATTCAAGATGAACATTAAAAATCGCCATTATTGTTGTTTCTACTAACAAAAAACACAGCAAAACTAGATTAAAACAATATCATCGCTATTTATTGAAAAACGCCCTCTATGCAAATATGGTTCGCGTTATGTATCACGCGTACTGCACGGGGATACTGTCGGACGTAAAATGCTGGTCCCGCGGGACCAGCATTTTTTGAATCGACGTTTTCTTGTACAAAGAGAGCTGATTTTTCTTAATCCTTATAGGTGTAAGTTCATACATGAAATACAATTATAAAAATAAACTAATCTCAGTTTTTATCATAATTGAGGGCGCTGCCTCCAACACATCTCTTAGTGTCCCTTTAATGGAATACTTATTTCATATGCAAACTCTCGTATTAATTTTGCCGAAATGCCATCTGGACCCCCTGCTTTCTTGGTGTTTAAATCAGTCTATGACATATAATACAGAGTGTGCTCTGCATACTAACATCATTTTTGCAGGCTAACGGCATGTTCTACCAAAGAAACAACTACCACTCTACTTAGCCAACATCAGAGACTCTTTTTGGATATCATACTGTTCATTTTTGATGATTTCTGCTTCAAAATTTGATGATTTTGATGATTTTGGATTCTGTGTTCTCTGTGTGTTCAGCTTTTCACCATAGCTATATAGCCATGCATGTGTTGATTTGGGGCTTGACTGCAACCATTTATCTGTGGTCAACACTTTCACTACTACCAGCTAATCACCTATTGACTGATAATCACCCATTGATGGAATCACCCACTCAACTAGGGATTAACTACAGAGACTTTCTCCTTGCAATCAACGATATTGGAAAACATAATGTTTCAAAGGATGTTTATGACACTATTAACTCCTTGGGAATCTCAAAATACAAACCTACTAGAAGAGGAAAGAAAGGAAGTAAAAAGCATAGACTCAAACTATATGTTCCTAATACTATTGCATCTCCTAGTAGGACGAGGGTTAGTTCTGATGTTTCCCTATATTCTCTCAACTGTCAGGGTGCCAATGAGAAATCCAAAACTGGGATCATAACTGACTTAATTGTTGAACATCAGATACAAATACTTTGCCTCACTGAAACATGGTTTGCTGGAAATCAATCTGATGATTTTTGTCTTCAATCAATGACACCATCCGGTTATGACAGTGTCAATGTACCGCGTGGAGGTGGAGATCCCCATGGTGGAATAGCAGTGGTGTACAAAAAAGGCTTTAAGATTGCATCCAAGACAGACAACACTGATCGCCATATCAAGAGCTTTGAGTACTCTTCTATTGTTTTCACCTCCAGATCCAAGTGTTTCACAGTTGTCACTATATACAGACCTTGTCCATCAACTAAGAATCGCCTCACCACAGGAATGTTCTTTGAAGAATTTTCCCAGTTTATGCAGGATTTGGCCATTGCAAAAGGGGACTTAGTGGTAGTAGGCGACCTGAATCTCCATCTTGATATTCACGATGATCCGAGTACTCGAAAATTCTGTGATCTCATGAACGGTCTTGGCCTCAAGCAAGCTGTTACTGGGCCTACTCATCGCTGTGGCCATACACTTGATGTTGTAATATCTCGCGATAATGATAACCTTGTTGGAAACACTTGCGTCTACGATCTCATTTCAGATCATGCCCTTGTTGCGTGCACTCTTTGTGTCCGTACACCTCCTGTTCCTAAAACTACTATTACTTCGCGGAAATATAGAAGCATCGACTCTGCCAAGCTAAATGATGACATCGTGTTGAGTAAACTTACCACTTCTCTTGCTACCACTGTTGATGCTACTGCTGATCAGTACAATAAGGTACTGACTGAGTTACTTGACTGTCATGCACCATCTCGTACCATAACTGTTGTTCCTCGTGCTCAACAACCTTGGTTCAGTGACTCTTTACATCAAGCTAAACGTGACCGTCGTAAAGCTGAGCGAAAATGGATCTCTAGCAGACTGACTGTTGACTTTGAGATTTTCAAAAAGTTGAGAAATAAATATAATTCTGCTCTGTACAGTGCCAAATGTGAGTTCTATAACGGCAAGATTCTTGATTGTGGTAATGACTTTAAGTCAATGTTTGCAGTCATCAGCGACATCCTCAAGAACAAAAAATGCTCTTCCAAGCTACCTGATCACAGCTCTTCTACTGAACTGGCAAATCGGTTTGCAACATATTTCACCAGTAAGATACAAACCATCAGGATGAATCTCACATCAAATGCTCCTGTGTCTTCTGAGATTCAATCAACCATATCCGCCTTGTCTTGGAAGGAGTTTAACACAGTTTCTGATGCTGAGATAAAGGACATAATTATGAAATCTCCAAGTGCCACAGGGCTTATTGATCCTATGCCAACATGGTTGATCAAGAAGTTACTTGATTCACTGCTACCCATAATCACATCCATCGTGAATATGTCACTTACAGAGGGAGTGGTACCATCTTCAATGAAATCAGCAGTCATTAAGCCTCTACTCAAGAAACAGAGCTTGGATTGTAATGTCTTAAAAAAATTATCGTCCTGTTAGCAATCTATCCTTCATCTCGAAAGTTCTTGAGCGTGCTGTGGCTAAGCAGCTGAAGCAGCATATGTCTGATCACAACTTGCAAGAACAATTTCAATCGGCATACAAACAATTCCATAGCACGGAATCTGCTTTGCTGAGGGTCCACAATGACATACTATGTGCAATGGAGAATCAGGGTGTCACCGTGCTAGTTCTTTTGGATCTTAGCAGTGCATTTGACACTATCGACCATGCAATATTACTTGCCAGAATGCAACATCGTCTAGGAATAAGTGGTCCCATCTTGGACTGGTTTAAATCATATCTTTCGGTTCGGACTCAATGTGTGCATATTAATGGAAAGTCTTCTGCTCCACAACATCTACAATATGGCGTACCGCAAGGGTCAGTGCTTGGGCCTCTACTATTTTCCATCTACATTCTGCCACTTGGGGACATTATTCGTAGACACCAAATGGAGTTACACATCTACGCGGATGACACTCAAGTTTATCTGTCTGTCTGTCCAACAACTCCCAATGGTGTCAAGCTTGCTGTATCTAGACTTGAACAGTGTGTAAAGGACATCAATGAGTGGATGTCAGCTAATTTTCTCAAGCTGAATGGTGATAAAACAGAGGTCTTTATGCTCGGTTTTAAAACCCAACTTGCCAAGATTAATCTCTTAAATGTGAATATCGCTGGCATCGACATACCTATCAAATCTGATCCTGTGAGGAATCTTGGGGTTATGTTTGACTCCGGTTTGACAATGGCAGCTCAAGTTGCTAATATTACCAGATCGGCAAGTTTCCAACTCAGAAACATCGGTAAGGCCCGGAGAATGTTAACCACGGATTCCACTAAAATAGCTGTGCACACATTGGTCACTTCAAGACTTGACTACTGCAACAGCTTACTAGCTGGCATAAGCAAGACTCTCATCACAAGACTTCAGAATGTGCAACGTACTGCAGCACGGTTGGTGATGAGAAAGAGAAAGTATGACCCTATATCTCAAGATCTTGTTCACCTTCATTGGCTTCCGATTGAGTATAGGATTGATTTCAAGATTTTAGTCCTCACATATAAATCTCTCCATCAACAAACACCGGACTATCTTGCAAACTTGCTCCATGTTCAGACTGGTCGCAGGTGTCTACGCTCCACCTCTTCTGCACCACATTTGGTTGAACCCAGAACTCACCTTATCACATTTGCTGATCGTGCCTTCTCATCCTATGCTCCTCGTCAATGGAACCGGCTTCCTGATTATATCAGAAATGCAGATTCCATCAACATATTTAAACGACTTTTAAAATGTCATCTTTTTGAACATGCTTTTGTAAAGTAGTTTTCTCTGTGGTACACTGTGCCAAAGCGCCTTAGTACAAGTTTCTTGGTTCTGGCGCTATATAAATTTCAGTGATTGATTGATTGATCAGTGATTGAATACAGGGTGTCCCAGAAAAAAATGCAAGGCTACCTTTTGTTCCTTTTTATTTTGGATATTCATCCCATTCGGCCATATTTCTACTATAGTTTGACCAGTTCCAAATAAGCGAAGCCTCCTTACAGCAGCGAATGAATACAGAAGGACGCGGGCGTGCATGAAAAAAGTTAATGCTAACTTTGATCGTTGATGAAAAGTTATTGACCTACATTGTATCTGAGACGATTTAGTTATAATCGTCTCAGATTGTATGACCTTTTGAAAAATGGACCAAAAACAAACAACAACAAAATGGGCCCATGCTCCCCATCTGGAGTCGGGTTTCCAGTTTAACTTAGCCGAAAATGTGTGGTGTGTTGATTAATGGGGGTGTTACCCCCTCAACCCCAGCCCCCCTCCCCCACACCCCACCCCTCTGGGGACGCCCTTGGGTGTGTGACATTCAGGCCTTTGTTTCCGTTTTCATTTTCCCTCTAATTTTGATTTATTTATAAACATCTGAAGGGCACAAGCTGTACATTAAAAGTGAATAGCTTTATCCATGATACGTATCTCAAAACCACCCAGTCTCCTTGAAAATGACAAATCAGTCTACTTGTATATATGAGACTGAAGTTATTATATGAACGAACCCACAAGAACCCGACAACTATAATTAGTCAATTTTTCAAGAACTGAATTAATCAGTGCATATTCAATGGTGAGTAATTATACAATAGACTGAACTGAATATGAAAGAGACTTAAAAGTTGCTCAGAAAACCTGCAACTTATTTTGACGGCACTCTTGTTTGAATTATAACACCGAAGAATGCAATCGTGTTTATATATTTTGGAAACCATAGAATCTTCACATTTTAATTCGGAAATGAAAATTCGGTTTATAAATTACAGATAATTAAAGAAAGATGTGTCAACAAATCCCGGGGGGGTGGGGGGGGGGGGGGGGGGGGGTACTCACGTATGTAAGGCATACGGGGATGTGCCGCTCCAGTGTGTCATTTTTTCACGAGACATCCTTAGCCATGGGTAGGCTTTTCAGTGAAAAATCCTTAGACATGGGTCCTGTTTTCGCGATTTTCGCGAAAATTTGCCAAAATTGGGTCTATTTTCGCGAAAAATCACCCTTAGAAATGGGTATGGGTTTTGAATCTCCAGCGGCACACCCCCGACCAAACCAAATCCGAGTACCCCCCCCCCCCCGGGCAACAAATACTTCAACCGATTTGAAGGAAGATGACGGCTCATGGTTCAAACCTGCAATTAATTTTAACTGAACACTATTTTCATTTTTATACGGGTGTTTCCATAACCTGACCACCATTATCTGACCACTTGTTTTGAACACCTCTTTCGACCATTTTGTTACAAGAGCTCATAAGCCCTGTGCGATTCATTTCGAAATTGACTTTCGGCAGCTCGAGAGTTACCCCCTGCATCGTGGTTCCTAATTTTGAATACGATTTATTCCGTAATAATAATAGGCTAATCATAGTGCTGGGCGACACCAATATATAACGACGCGTGTTTGTGTTTTTGCTTATTTACCGCTTAAAGACCCAGGCATCTACTCATTCCACCAGTGGCCTAATTCCGCCAATCTGCCAACCTGACACATTTTAGCAATAGAGGGCGCTGCAATACCAAATGTTTTAAATGCCTTTTACTCTTGATATCCATATTCAGTAGACTCCGATTCCTTTTCAAAACTATGGTTAAATGTATTTTCAAATATTGTTTGTTTAAATCAGTTGATATAACAAAGATAAACGATAAGAAACATAAAAATGTAATTTTGACGATGCCCCTTTTTTAAAATTAAATTAACACCATAGATTCTGTATTTGTAAATAATATCTGATGAGATTTACAGTCAGTTTGTCCAACATTTAGTAGATGCCTGGGGCTTTAATACACTCCTCTTTTTCTTTTTCCCTCCCTTTTCGTGTTCTCTCTTTTCCTCTCTTCCTTATTTATTATCTGTTCCCCTTTCCCTTTTTACTCAATTTAAGGATACACCGGAGCACTCCCATTAGGGAGGGACGTGTATGTTAGGCTGTAGACCCATAAGCAATGCGGGCAATACCTCATTTCAAAAGGTGAAAAATGCGGTGTCCAAGCAAAGACCCTGGTTCAAGCTGTTTAACCATCCTCTTTCAATATCATTAGCAACTTTTGAATTAATTCCTCCATTAAATGTGTGCTTATTCAAGATTTACAACACCTGCGTAGTTATACAGTCTCCGAGAGTTTCAGGCTCCTTCCTTCTCTTCTCACAACCAAGTCATTCTGCTTGCTTCTATGCTCTAGATCAATCTGAGTTTTGAGAAAATAGGCTATTTATAATAGCACACAGCCTCATGCAGCAATCCACTGGCCAAGTCCTTGGCTAGCTCCGTTCTAATGTAGTGTTGCTGTGCACACGTACATTATGTGTGTCAAAAGTCGTTTCGATGGAATATTTCATTTGAAAAATATCAGGCATAATCTAGGGGAACTTATTTTTTTGTTGAACTGTGAAGTTTTGGGCGATCTAATCGGCAAACTTCATGTACCGGTATCTTACGATATTGGAAGCATACTTATTCACAACTTTTCAACTAAACCTATTAGAAAACCATGTTTCCAAGTAGCTTGCAGACAGATTTGGCGTCAAACCCGCATCAACCAAAAATTAAGGATGGTAAACAAAAAAGCAAAATACAAAAACAAAACCAAAACCAAAACACTCAAAGAAAACAAACTACGCTAGACGTCTGAAGAAGGGTGTTGAACGACAGTATGAAAAACTTGTCCACTTACGCCGGTGTCCTCTGTAATAATCCTGATGTAGGCTTTTCTGGGCTGTCCTCTGGATCTTCTTCCATGTTTGGGTTGCAACAAGAGAACTTTGGCTGCTGCATCGTCATTACTCCGAAAACAGTGTCCGGGAAGTTTTAGTCTCCTCGACTACGGTATAGCCTCACAGAGAGCGGCAATAGATTCCCATACAAATCTGTATTGGTGGTATGCGATTGTCATGAAATATCTGGCGCCTTTCTTAGGAGACGAGTGTAGCAGCCATCTAAAGGCCTTTTTGGAAGTGATTGACCATGGTATGGATTCTGCTACATATCAGGACTGGTTCCACTGTCGTTGAAATATACTATCAATGAAGACGGTATGAGACTAGAGCCAGCAAAACCTGCTACTCAATTAAAAAACACCCAAAAAACTATAAGAATGTTAAGGTTAAATGCCTATCTCCAAAAGTGGGGGAAAATGTACATACTTCTGGAGGAACTAACTACATTCCGTGGAATGGATGAGGGGTACAAGAATAACAGGAATGTTTCATAAAGCTGACGTACATTCTGTCGAAGTGATGCGATTCCTACGGAAAAAAATGTGGAGAAACACTTCTCATCTACAAAGATCCATCAGGTTATTTCCACCTGTAAATCGGAAGATGAATCCAAGTAAATTTGAAGAGGGTAGGGGTGTGTGACTGGGCAGTCTGAAAACAGGGGCTTATACCGAACTGACACAACCTGAATTGGGGGTCTTATGGAACTGAAGGCATCTTTGAAATGGGGTCTTGGCGAACTGCCCAAGGTTGAAACGGGGGTCTTGACTAACTGCCCAAGGAAACGTATTGGGGGTCTTAGTGGAACTAATGGCCTTATGGTAAAATCCTCGTGTGTATAGCTATCGCAAGCAGACCATCTCGAGACTCGAAAACGATATATGCTTTATATAGAACGGGTCTACAGGATTTCCGGGCTAGTGAACGGGGGATGCCAACGCCCGAACGGGAGAGTTTGGATTGTATAGCTTGCTTGTGGAACGACTTATCAGTGAAATGAGATGCTCGTATGGCCAATATCGCTCCTGGGATCATGTGGGGATAGAGGGTTGTCAATGATAAAACGACCTGCTAGAAAGCCAAGCCAACAAACAAAATCACATACGATGAAGAAAGGTATTTCAAATTTTGAACAGAGACATCATCATCATCATCATCAGCGGTCGTCCTTAGACGGAATAGTGGAAGCAGCTGACACATCGGTACCTTGCAGATTTATTCATCATGAGCTGCGGAATATCACTTTGGTCAAGACCCATGTCCTTTTCGATATGCTGTCAGGATAGGTGGTGTTTTTCCTGCCACTGTTAGAATGGTCATAGAGAGTAGTCCAGAACATCAAGTCTGGTCCTAATACTAATAGTGCGAACGCAGTGCCCTGCAAACTGTAGACGCCTCTTTCACAGAGAGTGACTGACAGGGGAGGGATGTCACTATACATCGCTCTGTTTGTTTGGTGGTCTCGCCAGCTGATGTTAAGTACTCTTCGAAGTAGCTGTGTGTATCATCCATACATTCAGTATCCTCAAACCTTTGAGTTCCCGTCCAGGTTTCTGAGCCATAAGGATACATGCCTTGAAAAACTTGATTTTGATGTTTCTATTAAGTTTTGACTTCCAGATTTTGTCAAGTTTGTTGCATGCAGCCCATGCCTGAGCTTTCCGGCACTTGAAGTTATGTAATGGGTCTGGTATAGTGACGATCCTAGATACTTGAATTCCTTAACGTCATCAAGTTCAAAGCCATTGCGGGTTTGGACATTGGACGGTAGTAGGTATATTCAAAAGGAGGGTCTTGGTCTTTCCGACATTAAGATGGAGCCCGACACAGCTGGAGGCATCCTCTTCACTCTGCAAAAGTTCTTTAGCTGAAGCAATGGATGATGCTAGGATAATAAAGAGGAGTCCAGAATACCAAGTGGGAGATAGTCTGGTCCTTAGTGCGAACGCAGTGCCCTGCAAACTGTAGACGCCTCTTTCTCAGAGTGACTGACAGGGGAGGGATGTCACTATACATCGCTCTGTTTGTTTGGTGGTCTCGCCAGCTGATGTTAAGTACTCTTCGAAGTAGCTGTGTGTATCATCCATACATTCAGTATCCTCAAACCTTTGAGTTCCTGTCCAGGTTTCTGAGCCATAAGGATACATGCCTTGAAAAACTTGATTTTGATGTTTCTATTAAGTTTTGACTTCCAGATTTTGTCAAGTTTGTTGCATGCAGCCCATGCCTGAGCTTTCCGGCACTTGAAGTATGTAATGGGTCTGGTATAGTGACGATCCTAGATACTTGAATTCCTTAACGTCATCAAGTTCAGAGCCATTGGGAGTTTGGACATTGCATGTAGTAGGTATATCCAAAAGGCGGGTCTTGGTCTTTCCGACATTAAGATGGAGCCCGACACAACTGGAGGCATCCTCTACACTCTGCAAAAGTTCTCCAGCTGAAGCAATGGATGATGCTAATAGGTGCTATATCATCGGCAAACAGAGACAGAGAGGCCACAAGACACAATACTAGGCTACGACTCCCAACAAAGAATTGACAAACAGCAAAGCCATACGTTGAGTGTAAATTGCATCAGGGTGAGTCAAAATAGTCCGGTCCCGTTTTCAAAAAATCAAGAAAAATACTTCTTGTACAAAATTGGTAATTGTTTTCATTGTTTATGAGAGTAGATATACTTCTTCATACCTGGTGATGTTTTCAAGACAATATTATATTCCACGCCAGATTTACAACATTTTTACAAAAAGATGCGTAATCCAAAGTGTTCCAAGTTTGGTGGTGGATGTTAATTCTACTGTAATATTAGTTATTCATACAACACAACACACTGTGTAACTGTTGCAATTTATACCAAAATATCATGGTTTTTGTTGTTGAATCTCTGATAAATTGAACGATATTGCATGCAAAGTATTTAAATATATTATAATATAACTCAGTATTGCACAAATATATTCATAAAAATGGACTATGCACTTTGCCTGGTAAGTTGCCAAATCACAAACTGTTTAAAGATATAAGATCTGTTTTCTCTCAGACTTCTCTCATATCAGTTCGATTAAAATAACAAGTTTCAAAATATTTTGGTCAATATTTTGTTAAAACTCAATAATGTTTGTTATAGGCTATCTCTGATTGCACGAAAACTATTGAAAACATAAAACCGCAAAGACAATAGAATCTCTTTTCCTATTGTAATTGCTGTGAATACCAACACGCCTTCGATTGACTTATTCAAAAGGCGCGCGTTAAACGTTAACATACATAGGGATCCCTTAGATAAGTTGGAACAGATTTTATTTCACAGAATTTAGAAAAATTATCATATCTCCCGTTTCGAATAACAAATGTTAATGAAATAAAATTTAGGTTATAGCTAGTAATGCCACCTTGCTAGTCAAGTCATTAAATATATTCATTTTAAAATTTTAACTGGTTTAAAAATCGGTGAAATCGGGACCGGACTATTTTGACTCACCCTGTATAGATGAGATAATACTAATGAAGTCAACATTAGTATGTTCCGTGCATCGGAAGAGCAATAATAACCGAGCACGTTAAAAAGGTTACAGACTCTTTCGTAAAGAGTAGGGGATCATCCCGGTCTGTAGCTGTTCACATATCTAACGGACCCCAATGGAAATAAGCTATATAAGCTTGTTGGGTTATCCAGGGTCGTAGGACCTAAATAATATCAAATCAAATCAAATCAAAAGCAAACCATCTACATCACAACCAAACATCACTCTGAACCGGACATGGCACAACACAATATAACCTTTTCGATTTCATATCATATTTTGTTCCAGTGTTTGTCAAGTCCATTTTTAAATGCGTTCAAGGTTTCTTTGCGTTGACTGCCTCTGTAGGTAGCATGCTCCGTTGATTGATGACTCTCACCATGAAGAAATGCTTCCTGCAGTTGAGTTTCCTATTCAATGTCGGCTTGTATATTTCATTGGGTGTCCTCTTGTGGTATGAGTTGTTTGGGCCAATGTGAAGAAGTCTGATTGGCCCGCTGATTTGTCTCTTTCAAAATTCTGAATGCCTCTATGAGGCCCCCTCTGATTCTTCGCTTAGGTGTCTTAATTCGGGTACCATCTTGGTTGCTCTCTTTTGAATCCTGTCCAAGGCGATAACGCCCTTTTTAAAGGTATGGGCACCTAGGCCCTAGCCCTATCTGATCTTCTAAGTGTGGTCGAAAATACGATTTGTTAGAGCACTTTGAAGTTATTACTGTCATTATATCGGAATTTTCTCTTCAGTTATACCCGTACAGCCAATTCATAACTGGAACAGCTGCTTTAGCACATTTGCTTGCTGGACGTTGCTGGATACAGTCTTGGGAGAAGAGCACTCCTACATGTAGATCCATCCCTTTCTTCGGCCTAAGTATCGTCTCATAGCGGTATGTTGTTCAGTTGGTAACTGACTTCGATGTTGTTACAACCTGAAAATGCATTTTATATATCATGTATATATAGCAACCAATTTTCTGAGCAGGAATGGAAGTGATCAAGATAATTTTGTAGTTTGAGCCTGTCTGCGTCGTTATTGATCCCCGGGTATTGATCTAGCAGTATGATCTTTTTATCATCTGCAAACATTGATATTATTTTGTGTGGCAGGTCATTTACGAATAGTAGTCACAGATCCAGAACAGAGCCTTGAGGAACGCCACTGAGTACGTATAAGCCAATTCTGAATCCATTCCATGGAAACTCATTTTCTTTTTGACTTCTTTTTAGTTCTATCCAGTGTATTAGATTTTCTCCTATGACATATAAGCTTTCTGTGTGGTAATACTGTGTACAATGTCACAACTCACAATGCTTTAGCATGATGCCAATCCTGCTTCCTTTGTTCGGATTTTATTGTCTCTAGACTACCGACCTTCCACGAATGTTGTTATAGTGGCCAGTAAGTCATATTTCTGAAGGTAGTTGATCATGTCATTTTTCTTTATTCACGTATGCCTACTGTACTTTACATGATACCGAGGTGACGAGTAACTGGCAGTTTTCACTCTGTGGGACAGCAATCCTACGTACACCGACGGAAATGTATGTGGCGGCGCTGTTCTGGTCAACTTTTAGACTCACGTCACATTTACATTAGATATGAATAATTTATGATGCTCGGGCTTCAGTTTTTTACCCTTTTTTGAAGATGAGTGACACTGTTTTTTCCGGTGTTCGGGTAACTGTCCCACAGTCCCACTCTATTGATTTCTTGAAACGTTTGCGGTACTAAAAGCTCGTCAGCACATTCTCTGCACTTCGCCCATTCCCTGTATATGAACAACGCATAGAGAACATGAATTAAATTAAGCGCCAATGATTGCCAGAATGGAATATTAATCAGTTTACAGATGGCACTGTCAATTATATGGCCGCGCCCTGGTATTGTACCTGATTTGGATTTAAAGGCATAATTGATAGAGGCAACTCCGACAAGGGAATGGTGCGCTTCTAGGTGACTAATAGAAATACCAGTACAGTACTCCTCTTAAAAACGGTCGACGAATGTTTCAGAATCAAGCGCTAGATCAGTGGTTCTCAACCTTTTTGGCCCACGACCGCTTTTGACATTCTTGGTCTTCAGAATCTTCAGAATCTTCAGAATATTTATACTGCATGAAAACGCTTGGAATAGCTTTCTAAACACGCAGTACGTCATGCATGCAGCAGAACTAAATGGTGAAGTGGGCTTTGGTGGACAGATTATCAAGGTCGATGGCATTAAGTCTTGTTTTGAACTGGCTTAAGGTGGGGGCTTCTTTCACGTTGTCTGGTAGTAAGTTCCATTCAGGTATGGTGTATGGGTAGAGTGATAATTTGTAGCAGTCCTTGTTTACAGTGATCCTTTGAAGGTTTTGGGGATGGTAACTCCTGGAATGTCTGTTGGTCGTTGTTGAGTCAGAAGGGAGTTTTAGGTGGTCGATGTTTGATGGGGCTAGGTGGTTGAGCTCTTTGAAGATGGTGATTAGGCGGACTTTTAGACGTCTGATATCCAGTCTTTCCCATTCGAGTTGATTTAGAAGTTGGGTGACACTGGTTTCGCGCCTATAATCCCCGGCTACAAAACGAGCTGCCCTGCGTTGAACTTTTTCGAGCGAATCCTTCAGAGTTTGTTTGTGCGGGTCCCATATAGGGCTGCAATACTCAAGTTTGGGACGTACTAAGGTCTTGTAGGCGGTTGCTTTGGTCTTCTGATCACAGCATCTCAAGTTTCTTTTTAGCAGGCCAAGCATCCTGTTAGCTCCATTTGAGGCATGGTTGATATGTCTGGACCAGGAGAACCGTGACCCCACCCACCCCTAAACAAATGAAAAAAACACCCGATTTATTCAAACTGAAACTGCTTGGTTATATATATGATGCGAGCGTAGCGAGCAGGAAATTTAGCATATTATTTGAAAGTTTCTTTTGTGTTTTTTCTAAACCTTTTTAGAGCGAAATCAAAATGGTTTCTCAAAAAGCTATATTTATGATCCCTTCATGACCCCCTGGAAAACCCCAAACGACCCCATGGGGATCACGACCTCCATGGGGATCACGACCCCCAGGTTGAGAACCCCTGCGCTAGATGATGAGGAGATCATATCGTGTAGGATAGGAATATGTTTGGTATTTATGTATCCCCCAAAACACCACAATAAACCAAAACTACATAATATTGCAACACCCTGTGTCAGCCTGCTCACTGCATGTATTGTGTTCAGTTGAAATTGGACACCACTCTCTAGTATTTGACCTAATCAAAACATTGGTATCACAGTCACCACCGTCATGACCGTGTGTATCAAACACATTCACACAGAGCAGTGACTTTGGCAGTGAGTCGTGAGTGAGTTGTATGGACGCGAGCTTTTGTAAAATCGCGGTTGATTTTGTTCCTTTACATCCAACAAAGTATTGTTTTTGATGGGATTAATTACAAGTCTGGATGTATTATTCCACGCCATGGTCTTGTATGTGATCACCAGCAAATAACGTCGACCGCACTGCATGTTTCAGATTGTGAGACGCTTAAAAACCTGGCATTCAACAAAACCCGGAATACATCAACCATCTACATGCACTTTCATCGATACAAACAACTCCAAATTGATAGATTGATTGAATAAGTGACTGAATTCATACCGGTTGTAAATAAATGTGGACGACTATCGGACATGTCGGACGGAAACACCCAGTTTTGTAAAATACACCCATACTTTTGTGAAGTTGGAGAAAGAAATTGAAATATTACTACTGACTGAATCATAAGTCATCTCCGTACCAAATAAAATGTCTGGATCCATTCAAATGAGTGAAGGCCGTAGTGGTTTCACCGTCCTCGCTACATCAGCAGCGTTCCTATGTTGTACACTAATGAGCATATGGATTCCATCGACATGCGGTAAGTGGAATGTTCTTGTTTAGAAGATAAACATGGAGAACTTGGAGTCACTTACAACTTGTGGCGTGGAATGTTTGTTGATATATCTGGATGCAATATGGAACCCATCACTGTCACGCCGTACAGAAAGAAAAGAATAATGCTAAATTCTTGGGAATTATCTTTTTAAATATGACACGGATGATTCAAAGATGAGCATCTCATATTTCTATACTTCAGTAACTTCTCACTATAAATCCATCATTTGATAAAACAAATGCTTATTATCTTTTTGAATATTTCATTCGCATACTATAAAAGCTTTATTTTTTCTCTCTATACAAGTCATTTTATTGATATCACCAAACAAACAGGTATAATCAAAACAAAATACATAAAGCATCAACTAAAACTACAAGTTTAAAAGTTAAAACAAAACAATGTAACAACAAAAGTATTAATTTACTTAAATATGAAATACTTAAAAATATGTCAATATAAAATATACTAGTAATCCAATGATTGTCGAGCCTCAAATGCATGTTTAACATATTTAATAACGGGTTGAATACAGTCATAGTCAGATACACCCATGATTGTAGTGAAAATCTCATTATTAGACATTGAATCGAAATTGTAAATGTTGGAAAGTTTACTTAAGAGATCATCACGTAAAGTAGAGTAAAATGGACATTTCATTATAAAGTGAAATTCATCCTCAACTAAACTCAAATCACATAATTTACAGATTCTGTCCTGAGGTTGGATTTTTGGTGTAACATGTCTACCTTTCTCAATCATTAATGTGTGAGCACTAATTCTTAATTTGGTGAAGACATTTCGAGTAGATCGGTTGAACATAACAATGTAATTCTCAAGACAAAATGATTTTTTGAATAGACAATAAGACCTCAATTTAGTTTGAAAATTACTAATATTATTAAACCAAAGATTACTGTAAACAAGTTCCAGGTTAGAGGTAATAATTGAATTAAAATTACTTGGTGTAATGCAATTTGGTTTATTCCAGATATCTGATCTATTGATGAGATCAAATAACCCTTTTATACCTGATGACCAAGAGAAAATACCTGTATCACATAGTTTACGATTATCAAGTAATGCATCTATAACAAGTGAACGACAACCCTTCATACATTTATCATTTAAAGACCACCAATATTTAACCGCCAAACTGAGCATAGTGATGATAATGGGAAATCTACCTAGTTCACCCCTAACAGCATTATTGGTTGCTTTTCTATGAACATTCAAAATTAATTTGCAAACTTTAATATGTAAAGTTTCACTAGGTAATTTATCACAAATTGAGAGAAAGTTATTATTATTAAGGTTTTTTAACAAATAAGGAGCCCAAACTTCACTTCCATAGCTTAATATAGGTTGAATCAAAGACGAAAATAACTTAATACTACAATTGTATGAAGAATTACTTAAATTATGTCTAATTTTAAAATACGCCTTAGATGCCTTTTCTTGAAGCCTCAGCATAGCTTTGGTAAAAGAACCGGACGGAACAAAAACAATACCCAAATAGCAATATTCTGAAGCAATTTGAAGGTTAATATTGCCATAGTTAAATTGGTATTTATGTAGAATGTGACCTCTCTTGTTGAAAATCATGATATTGGATTTGTCAATGTTCACTACAAGTTTCCATTTTGAACAGTAATTATACAATCTGTCTAAGGCAAGCTTACATCATAGTATTACTAATGTAGAAATGGTATGGCAATGATTGGTTCCATATTTCATCCAGACATTCCTAAACAAACATTTCCACACGACAGGTTGTAAAGGCGTTCGAATTCTCCATGTTTATCTTCTAACACCATGGCATGTTCCCTGGGTTACTCGCATACTTTGTCTTGGTAAAAGTTGTTGCGATGTTTTTACTCTTGCTTAATAACACGTATGGTTGATAATACTGTTGCAAGTATCATGAATATAGTGTTATTGTCCACCAGTGGGGTTATTATAGGAAATAAAGGACCTCACCCAGAGGGGTGAGTTAATTCTCTAATAGCAGGTCACGGCTATAGGTCAAAATCCTAAAAACTCATCATAGCGAAATTTAGAAAATATAACTTTTTGACCACAACACAAACACGTAAAATTATAATAAATGCGTAATTTAACACAATGAATACCTTTACTGTCATTATTGTTTTCGTAACTTGTTGGTAACATTAAGATTTAGGACGTTACAAAATACTGAAGATAACGTCATTTGTGATTTGAGTTTTTTGACCAACGCTGTTTGCATGGTTTGACCGCCATGAAGCTAAAGGTGATTGACCTGAACGTTTTCTCTATACAAAACAAATCCTGATCCCTGTTATCACATCGCGTCTGGGAATCACTAAGACGATTTTGTTGAAAAATGGAAACATGTTGTAAATTGTAAACGTTTTCTAAGATGGTATTAAAAGGCCAGATTAGAAACATTTTGCAAACAATCTAAGTGCTGTGCTATTTTTTTTTATAGAGAATTGAGTGAGGTATGCGATTCATTTACATTTTATTTATCGGGCATGTTTATTTTGACCGGTTTCCAAATTATGCATATCATTAGCTTACAGAGAACCACAGAAAAAAGATAAATGTATCACCGCTGCGTACGTAGAGCTATATTACATAACAATGTGCGCGGTTTAAAATGTTTTTTTCCCCGCCTAAACAGTTAAACACATGAGAAGTGAAAATTAAAATAATGTAGTATGTTTCACAACTCGTAAATATGTGTTCCTCGAAATAGTTGAAATTATCAAATATCATTCATGTCATTTTAACAAGAAAATAATGAGCTTTCGCGATGCCGTCTTTCAGACAAAGAGGATCTTTGATGCTGACTACACCAACTTGGTCACGTTCCATCTAACTAGGAATTCAATTTCAAATTGAGTTATTTGATCGCGTACTCGCTCAATTTGAAAACTAGTTGAACTACATGTAGTTAATATCAAAATCTTTGTGTATTGGTGGTACTACAATAATAAATATTGTTTGAACTCTCTTCAGATATTTGACCCGATGGCCCCATGTGATAAAAGAGCCATACCTGGAAATTGGTCTGATGCAGCCTTAACACTTTCCAAGCGGCTATTAATTTTACCATATACAAAAAAGTTTTTTCAGAAACCTTTCCCAATTTTCAAAGTCTATCTGAAGGATTACTGAACCAATAATAGGCATGTTTGTACTTATTTCAATGCATTTCACATGGTGATTCCAAATATGATTATGTCATTTAACAATTTTGACATTTTTGAAACATTTTGGGAAATTTTGGAATGTCGTCTGCAGCTGCCTGCCGCGTGGAAAGTGTTAATACGAGTTTCGTCGTAGCAATCTTTACTCCAATCAGTCTAATACCACAATGGGAAACAATCTTTTACACCATAGATTTAAAAAATCTAAGTTTAACTTGGTCCAGCATGCAACTTTATCATCACATGACCAGAATATTTATGTCTCTGATGTCTTGGTTCCAGAATGATTTATTCCGGATAAGTTCCTTTAGCAAAAAAATACCGTTCTATTTATTGTTCATGTTGTATTTAGCTTTCTAGGATTTTCAAAACAAGATTGTACTGATTTTCTTTTTTGTGTTAAATTTATTTTCATTCATCATTTTACACATTCATCACATTATCATACATGTATAGATTCTTAGTATTTAGTAATATCGAATAGAACAAATATATCTTGAAACTTTATATAAAATTATAACCATGTTTGGCACGAATCACCATTGAATTGACATGCAGATGATGTGTCATGTTCAAATTTCCGTGACAAGTTGGTAGATATATAAACTGTTTTTGATGTTTATGAAGATGGTGTTAAGGGCATTGTTCAGCCTGAGCGACTTTCTTTGACTGCAATTTTGAACATTTGGTGTGAGGTTTACCATTTGAAATGCTCTAATAATAATGAAAAGCTGGTTTCTCAATTTCTCAATGTCATGACGCACCGGACATGCCGGAACAAAATAAACTAAAGAACAGAATAAGTAGGAAACATCGTCACCATTACCAGTAATTGCAAGTATTATTATCATCGTGGAATGATCCTCCGTATTTTGAGGGGGGGGGGGGGGGGGGGGGGGGGGGGGGGGGGGGGGGGTTGACGACATGCCAGTCCCCCATCGAATATTGGAAGGGGGCCTTTGGCTACATACACCACTGGTTGTCAACAACAAATGCTGAACGCTTTGTTTTTATACAAGTTTGGAGAGAAAAATAGTACAAGAATTGTAGCTGGTGGGTTTAGAATTCGTGATTTCAAGCGGAATAGAAATTTACCCTGGATAAAACACACTTTTTAGACTAACTAGTTTAAACTTTGATAGAGTACATTTTGATGATCGCGACAGGTTGATGCCAAAGGCGTTTATAAAGTTACCAATCCATGTCACGGCTAGGCTGAATAACACCGATCATTATCAGTATTGGGGGATTTGCTGGAAAGGCTGGCAAATTTTGCAGGCGTACTTGACAGATTGAAGAACACTGTAGACGGTAAAATGGCAGGACACTGCAGAGATTCGAGGAATCGTATCGTTTAAGGAGCAATCAAATATGAACATTTAAAGGCATAATTCTGTTATACCCTACACACCTACATCGGTAGTATGCGTCGTTCTTCAAAATCATGCACTACATCTGTGAAGGGTATACAGAATTACTCCATAATTTATACATGATGTTTAGTTACTGGTGAAATGTTTACTGGTGAAATGATTTTTTTAATCGATACAAAATTCTGTTTAAGGTATTCATTGCAAGGAGATCATGCCAATACCTGTTTAATAAAACTTTTATTCCGAGAGTGAAATTTTCACCCACACTGTTAGAAATTCGTACTCCGTAAATGAAATATTCCGTCTTTTTCCTAACATATACGGAATATTTCCGTAAAGCATATAATATTATACTTATTAGTAATTAGTGTGATTTCAACCAACCACACCTACCCAAACACTTACACATATACAATATGATAATGACACATCCATCATGTACATATTCCCGACATATTCTTATACCACCCACAACCACCGTGTACAGCTACCAAACTGACAACGTCTTTTCGGTTCTGCTAAATATTACGGTATGAAAAAGATTCCGGAAATTATGCTGCAAGAATAAGCAAATGTAAAAAAAAATATGTATTTTTACGGACATTTCTAACAGTGCACCAGCTAGCTGTAAAAAGTTCAAAGTCATACAACACATGTGTAAGGACTACACATTTTCACACTTGTAAAAGCTATAGGGTCAGTCGTGTCAAATCAACTTGATCGGTATGTGACCTTTCACCTTTAGGGGCGTTACCGCTTTCACTTTTCGGATTGCATTACAAAGGTTTCGGTATTGCGTGCGTGCAGCCTACAGGGCTTTCAAGTTTGTGTGTAGCCTAGCCTAGTCTGGCTTATATCATGCTTATGAGGTTTGTTTGTTTTTGTTTGTTTGTTTAATTACTTTGTTAGTTTGTTTTAATCTGTACGAGGAGTCCCAATGAATTGAATCCTTGTGTTGAATCCTTGTTTCTGCTTGAAAGATTATATTATTCATTATTTGGCTATTATTATATGAGAGTCGAGTAGCCGAGCGGTGCTTTTAACCATGGGCGGCGCCAGGGTATAATGATAGGTTTGGGGTGGGGGCAAACTTTTGCCCGTCCAAAAATTAAAATAAATTGTAAATGGATTTTTGTCAGTGATGTGCGAAGCACCACGCTCCACGCTAGCGCGGACATGGGGGAGTCTAAGGGGGGATGTGGCCCCCTCAGCGTTCGACTTTTTCCAAGTTTCGAACCCATTTTGTGCGATTTGGTGGGTTCTTTTGACCTTTTTTTTGGTTGAAAAGCCATCACTTCATTTCCAATAAATATTGGCTTTTTATCCAAATTAGACAGCTATTTCGTTATATTCGAGAAAGAAGTTGTGCATTACTGATGAAATTCATTCTAACAATGTTATGTTGAAAAACAGTTTCGCGGTTGGTAACGGCGAATGGAAGCTTTTTTTAAATTAATTTGTATAAATTGTTAACCCGTAGGCCTATAGCAAAATAAAGCTATTTTATGCAGCATGTTTACGCTTCAGGTTCGTTATTTATTTATTTTCCGACCATGATTTTTCATACTATTTTTAGACGTTTCGATTCCCCCGATTGACGCGTTGAAATTTGAATAAATACATTATATAAAACCCCCGAATAAGTGTAATTCCTACCCACCCGAATGACTTTAGTGCTGGGCTGCCTGTTTCCTGAAAACATGCGCGCGTAGCGCGTGAATTATTTTCTATATGATCAGTTCTGGCTATAATTAATGTATATTTTGGTTTGAGATGGGCTTTTAGAATGATATTACTCATACTATTTGTATAAGAATTTGATTTCGATTTCCTCGACTGACGCCTTAAAATTTAAAATATATAAATCCTTTTAATTCCCCCGAAATGGGTGTATTTACCCGAATGATAGTCAAGGGTGCGTTGCGTTGGCTGTTAGATTTTGGGCGTAACAAATAACAATGTCTCAAAAAACCCTAAATTCGTCACATTATAAGGCTGCAAATGTTGATTTATCTTCAGTTTTATGAAAGCGAAATAAAAGTATACGATCGATGACGACAGGAAGTCGATGATAAAGCGAGCGCGTAAAAATCTTGAATTCTGACCTCGACGCCTACTGAAGATATAGCAGTATCCTGCGGACGCCGGACGGTATGATATTGGTCAAAAGTTTGCAACAACAGTGAGGGCGGGCGATATGCTGCTGGTTTTACAGACGATGTCGGACACGGGCTCTTTCATGAATTAACAATGGATAAACAAACGGTTAACGACGAATTAAATTATAAACAAATTATTCGAAAATTGATATTGATCTGGAGTTGGTTCTTCAACTCCATTTGGTTTACATATCCAACTCCAGCGGTTTTAGGATGATATAATTTAGTGCCAACATTAAAATCCTTTGTTTTTACATTAAAGGGACATTAAGTGGTGTTGACATTTTTAAATTTTTAAAAAATACTTCAGAATTCAAGATGAACATTAAAAAGTGCCATTATTCTAAACCTAAACTGAACCTACGGCTATTGAAATGACAATAACTCCGCTCCGCAACATCGTATCTCAACAATTGAGGTGTCAAAATACGCTGAACAGAAGTATGCACTGGGTAATTTGCTTCGATAAATCCATACCGTTTCGGACCGTTAATTATTGGAACATGTGTAAGGTGTTTCCATACTTTTTGTGAGGAGTTTATATACAAGCCTTCAATTCAAAGAGCACCAACCAACTAGCACCGAATTAACTGAAACTGAAACTCAATATTAACCTTAATATGTATCTAAATAATAGTAAATATCAACAAAAATGCTGAAATAAGGGTGCCGACGAAATCAATTTGAATTCGACGCGATTCGGTATGTTATAAAATTGAATTTGAGTGATTGTCTCAACCCCGGTCTCAACTCGCAAATGTTTGTACATTTTGAGATACCCTGTATTCCATTGTCGTCTGTGCTAGGTTCATAGGTGGTGACGCATGTTGACGCTGACTTCGCATGCTTCTGTCGCGCCGCGGTTTGGCTTCACACTCACCCGTGATACTGAAGTAACATTATCAAACAATGAAATAACTAATATTTTTAATGGCGTTATTTTACTGATTTCATATGTAAAATTAATATGAATATTGTGGTTGACCCATGGGGAATATTGGGTTGGGGTTGACCCATATGGGGTTCGAATGATCAAATCAATGACAGTTTGTTTCGTGATACACCGAATTGCAAAACTTATGTTATTCGACCCGGGGGGGGGGGGGGTAGTCAAACATAATGGTGTACACATGCGTGACCAAAAAACCGCGTAAAAAGGGGTGTTTTCAGTGTTGGACGCGTCACGCGCGTGACGCGTTAAGGGTATCAAAAACGCTGATTTTCAAGAAAAAGGGTGGCTTAAAATACAGGTCGAACGTGTTTAGGGTAACTTGTTTTGTTCCCCGTTCCCAGAAGAATGTTATCCCGTTTTTGCGATTTCTTTTGAGCGTCTCATTTCCAATTTGAGAACGCATGCAAGATCCTCCTTGACAGCATTTAAATGTACATACAACAAAGAACAATACCCATGAATACATTTGTGTCTATTCATATCTATCTACGGGCATATCTATTGCAGGCAAATAGACAAAACTTGTTTAGGGGTCATATTCTGGCAAGAACTTGTTTAGGGGTCAAAATTTGCAAGGAAAGCGCGCTAAAAACTTGTTTAGGGGGTAATTTTGCTTGCATGGTTAAACTTGTTTAGGGGGTGTCTGGAAACAATTTGGTCACGCATGTGTAGGCCTACACCATTATGTTTGACTGGCCCCCCGGGTTATTCGACCACAGGTGTACAGGGGTGTGTAGATCAGTGGTTCTCAACCTTTTTGCCCCATGACCCCTTTTGACATTCCTGGTCAGTACCGTGACCCCCAAAACAAAAATTGGGGAAAAAAACCACCAGCCGGATATCATAAATGAAACTGCTTAGTTAGGATGCGAGCGTAGCGAGCAGGAAATTTTGCTTATTTGAACGTTTCTTTTGGGTTTTTCTAAGCTTTTTTCAAGCGAAATGTAACACGGTTCCCCCAAAACCTATATAGGCCCCTGGAGCTATAGTCCGGCATGTACAAGTAAGGTTACTCCCCTGTAGGGCATCTCTGCACGCAACACTAAATACGGTAGTTTCACACTTTATCCAGTGTATGTACATACCGTATATAGACGCCGGACTATAGCTCTTTCACACCGGCATTATGAAGCACTGATGTGCACCCGGTGCCTCCAGATATTTAACTATTTATTTGCGCGATTAGGTGACAACAACCAACATGAATGGATTGTACAAATGCCCATTACTATTGTCGTTGATAATTCATATTTTGTTTTGTTCTGTTTGTAAAACGGTTATTCATTTATAATTTTAACGAAATATCATCAATATCATACTATGACGATTTTTCACACAGCCTTGGCAACCAGTGAACCACATTTAGATGAATACATCACTACAGATGAATTTATCACCGAGGTTTATACAGAGGTTATATCAGACTTACATACAACGGAACAAACAGTGCCGGAAACAGATGATGAATCTAAATCAGGTAAGTTGATTGATTGGGTATCATAAAACGAGTTAAAGTGAAAAAATGATGTTAAGAGAATGAAAGGTGACGGGAACCCATTTGTGCCCCCGCCACCCCAGCCCCCCCCCCTAAGAAAAATAAATAAAAAGGGGAAAAAAGGAAATTGGAAAAAAAATGAGAAAACACCGAGGTCGCTTGCTGCATGGGGGACTGGTTATGTTCACGAGGTAGTGACTAGAATTTTTGTGATTTACAATAAGTCGTATAAAGGGAATATCATAAATTTGACAGTAAATGAAGGCGGAGTTATCGCTCTTCATTTAAATATATGCATTTATTTTGCAAAAGCTCACAAAAAATGAATAATCAACCAAGTTAAATGTCGTAAGGGATCACGTCAAAACTCGACCGCCCGGCAACCGCCGGTTACGGCCGGTTCCGTTCGGTTCTCACAAAACGTGTCGTCTGTTATAATATACACACATAATGAGGTCAAATAGTAACACTCTGGTGAACACGACCGGTTGAAAGTGCCTCGTCACACACGTGAGCAATAACATCTTGAAGTAATGGGCTCTTTTAAGACTTAAAAGTCTCAGTACAATACAGCTATTGATTTTCGCTGGGGTTGGCTTTTTCAATCTGTTTACAGCTCAATTAACTTTTTAAAATCAATACCGAAAGTCTATGAATGTTGTTTTTTATAGAACGATTATAGAGAGAGCTATTATGACCGCAAAGTAACAGATTGATAGTGTAAATTGGTCAGATTACAGCATTAAGTCAACCGGCGGTTGTTCAGTGTTGCATGCGCGAATATTCATATACCAGTAAAACATTTGACCTGAAAGAACCGGGCGGAACCGCCCGTAACCGGCAGTCAACGGGCGGTCGAGTTTTGACGTCTCCCCTAAGCGCATGCCGTATAAAGCAAGAACGTCTTACACAAATCGCTTGAAAATCTCTGAAAGCAAGAAAGTCATTAGTGCAAAGGTTATTTTTGCATTATAATTATAAAACACAAAGGAACTGGTAATAAATTATAAGGTATATAGTATTTGATCAAATAAACTTAAATGTTTTTCGATATTGTCTTTGTTCACCTTTTAAATATAATTTGTGTGGACGTTTAGTATGGTAAAATAAAGTGTGTTAATTTATTTAATGCAATAGAGTAAGTAATTCAAATTTATAACAAGATTAATGCAAAACGGTCGTAAGTGACACTTACGACACTCTTGTAAAAGAAAATTAATTTGCTGAAACTAAAAGGATTATAAATTTCAAAAATAGTGTAAGATGTGTATATAAGCCTCTATAAGCCCACATTGACTAATAGTTAGTAAGCTGAAAATAGATGAGCGCCCTCTTTTGATCTAGAGAACTTAGCATGAATGAGTTTATTGTATTCGATATTCAATACTATAAAGTTGTATTACTATCTACATAATTTCATGGACAGACGAATTGCTCAATTGGTAAAGCGCCCGGTAAAGCGTCAACTTCAGTATCACGAGGTTGGTGGATCAATTCTCAACTACACCCTTTGCAATTTCTTTTGAAATCCAAGTGATATAGAAATGAATGCAAACTTTATGGGTTTAAAGTTTAAAGGTAGATGTTCCGATTTTAAACTTGAAGTTTACTATTCTACATGAAAGGTCATCCTTAAAAAAGTCGTATTCCAAAGTTTGAGTTGCATAACTCTAATGGTTCTTATTTTAGACGCAAAAGATGCCGTGAAATGTACCCATTGAGTTGTACACAAACGATATTGGTGGTTACCACCTTTCGCGTTACTACCTTTAAAGTTTGCATTAATTTCTATATCACTTGGATTTCAAAAGAAATTGCAAAGGGTGTAGTTGAGAATTGATCCACCAACCTCGTGATACTGAAGTTGACGCTTTACCTGGCGCTTTACCAATTGAGCAATTCGTCTGTCCATGAAATTATTTAGATAGTAATACAACTTTATAGTATTGAATATCAAATACACTAAACTCATTCATGCTAATTTCTCTAGATCAAAAGAGGGCGCTCATACCTTTTTATCTATTTTCAGCTTACTAACTATTAGTCAATGTGGGCTTATAGATGAAGTTTAACGGTATTTTAACAACCCATCAAAACCTCAATTTCGCCAAAATGTCGCTTACGATATATGTCACCTCGTGTTGGTTGATTGGTTTCAAACATTGGTTTTTCGATTTCCGTGTCGAACAGGTTTTGCATATTAGCCTACACAAAGTTATGAATAGATTTCACTTTGAGACACATGGTTTTGGATCTCTTTATATGTGTTTGAAACAAAACAGCTTTATTGGCTTTACATCCTGATTGGCATTGGACACCTTATTCAAGATAATGCCTTGTTCAAGATAAGAGAGATTGTTGACGTATTGAAAGGCACCATTCTGGTAAATTTTGACATGTTTAGTTATTACGTTTACTTGCATTTTATTGCGCATAATCCCGAAAGTTAGTTACATTTGAAACGGTTTCTTTTTTCATTTATGAAATAAATCTTGGACCTGTCTTGGACAATGTGTATAGTCGTTTAAAAATTCCCCAAAGGGCAAAATCTATTATAACGTTATTTTTAAGATGTCCAATTTTGTATGTTGCTGAAAAATAATGCTCATTGAGGTTTCAATCATTTTTTTTTACAAACATCCAGATACAACATGTGAATACGGTATTTGAAATACAAATATATACATAAGAAATTATTGGAAGTGACTTATACAAAAACAGTAAAGGATGACGAATATTACATTATAATGTGGTTTTTTGTTGTTGTAAATAGTGAAAAAGATGATCTCATAAAATAACCTCAGTCTGTTCACGAGTATACCAACCTCAATTTGTAACCATGGTAACGGTATGTAGACTTCGCGACAGGTGTACTATTGATACGACGGCTAAGATATGGTTTCAACGAGTCACATGGGCATGAAGTCATGGAGGTCAGGCTTGGCGAACTTTAAAAACATTCTCAGCTAATTCATAGCAGGGTTGATGCTTGTAGATCATGCGGATTTATTACTCAGTACTAATTTTTTTCCCCTTCAAAATGACAATATATCCAGACTTTTTATGCGTTTGTGTGGTTTTTTTCCAAAAAGAATATGTATCCAGATATTATTAATAATGTGTTTTTGGGTTTTCCATGCTGACGGAAATTTATTGTTTTATTACTATCAATTATATTTATACATGTTCACATAATTTTCACATTTCACACAGTTTCATCATATTTACATTGCATTAAACGTTACATCATGTGTAACACATTTTTATATGCTTTTCAGTATGTTTACATAAAAGCCACAGTGATGCATCGTTTACATTGCTTATCATTATATGTATAGCACATTTTCACATGCTATTTAGCATTTTTTACGGAATAATGATTGATGTCAAAATATCAAAATCGAATACTTCGGTGTGGCTTCAACTTCAAGGCACTGCAAAACATATAGGTCATTGTAAATGTTTAGACAGAACACCAACGGAGAAGTGAGTAATTGACAAAAACACCAAAATCACTACTCACCTATCAAATCTATCATATAAGTTAGTTAGATGAACCATTAAAAATCGTATGTGTTTGTTCTGAAGATATCAAGGAATGATTTACTTGACCAAACCATACATGTATACGCATATAAAAACCTCTCTCGGCAATATAAGTATCATACAATTGTCATTCACGTTAAATCGTATGTGGTTTTTGTTATAAAGATTAAAAAATTACAGAACGAATAAAAAGGTTCACACCTTCCTTTTTGTATCCATTTATACCTAGCTGTTTCAAAATTTCTTAACGAAGAAAATTGCATTGATTTCTAAGACTGTGCTTCCAAGTCTTCTCGCTTATAAATAAATTAATGGTTATTTTAGAAATGAATTAAAGCACAAAGCTTAAATATTGTAAAGCGTTTATATCTTAGGAGTCGGAAGTTATTGTAAAATAAATTTGATCATAAAGTTCGAGAATCGTAAGGCGGTTTTTTAAGCGAGTCGTAGACGTTAGTTATAGCCCGTCACCTATCACGGCACGAAGTGAATAGTTGCGAGCTACTGTATGTGTCCTGAGACTAATATAGGTTTTCCCAGTTAGTTTAACACTTTATTCATTATATTTCATATCTCGTTAAGTTTGAATTCGTCCCAAAATTTTGAAGGTTGCATTTGTTAAAGTAAATTTCGTCTTTGGTCAAGTATATTCATATTTTGCGCAATGAATTTCATTTTATGTTCATTTTATTTCGTCCTAACACACTTCCATTTCGTCTGATACAGCGGTAACCTACTAATGTATACATTTATTTCGTCTTTGATCAAACAGTTTCATATTCAGTTCACTTTATTTCGTCCCATGTGGAACGTCCTGCCTAGAAGCATGTAAAATCCAGCTATAGGCCTATACGTTTTATATATATATATATTTTTTCTTTCTTTCTTGTTCGTTCTTTTTTCTTTTTATTTCATATGATTCATGAATATTTCGCGATCTGAATCACCAAGGCAAAAGAAAACATGTCGGTGGTTCAAATATAACCTGCAATAATATGTAGGACGAATATATGTGATTAAAGTATATATAGGTTTCCCAGTTAGTTAACAAAATGCGTAAGTCAGATTTTGGGGACGAATTCTAACTTAACGAGATATGAAATATAATGAAAAAAGTGTTAAACTAACTGGGAAAACCTATATTAAAAATAATGAACAAAGACGAATTATATTTGTGCATAGACCCTCTACCCATCAGGTGATACGAATTCAATCCTTCCTTGACGAAAAGAAATGACCAATGAATTAAATGAAATGGTCATACTTTGAAATATAATGCTCATTGACGAAATTTATCTAACAAAATGCGAAAGTCAGATTTTGGGGACGAATTCTAACTTAACGAGATATGAAATATAATGAAAAAAGTGTTAAACTAACTGGGAAAACCTATAATATAACTAAAGAGATAAGAAGCGCCCATTCATACCTGCCATGTGCAGCGATCCAGGTCACCGCCGCATTGTTATAGTTGATAGCCAATCGATTATCATCATTCAGTTTAATCTATATCACCGTCCCTCATCCTTTGAGTAGTAGCGCGCTATTTTGAATCCAGTGTTATCCACGTGTATTACACTTTTCTAAATATCCTGAACGCATTTAGTATGGGATGGTGACCGACTCACAGACCTTGATATATTTCTAAAATAATTATCCATTTCATATCGCTAAAACTATGGCATTCAAAAGAAGCATGACAATTAAAACCTAATCGTTGCATTATTGATCAATTGAACATACAATGTATATTGTGATAACCAAATGTCATAGTTTGTGTTTAAATTCATTATGAATTGAAATACGAAGGTCATTCAATTCAATAAGTTCTACCTCCTCACTCATAACCTCGTTAATATTAAATGTCAGCCTCACGTGACATTTGTCATGAGTATTGCTCTGAATCATAGCTACACATTTATAGAAAATTATAATTGATAAATAAATACATGTTTTTCGGCGTTTTCCCCGTATTGTGTGTTATAAGAGCACGATTTAAATACTGAAAATGGAAAACAATGAATGATATCAGAAAATATTACAGTAATATTATGTATAGATACTATTGTAAGCAATATAAACTCTTGTAGGCTTGCAAAAAGTGTAATATCAGCTCGAATTGCTATGCCTTTGTCATACTGGAACTACTGCTAATCAGTCAAATTGTTGTTGGTACAAGTCAAGCCACAGTGATGCCTCGAATGTTAAATCTTTAACATGATAGTAACTTTATTAGTTTTCCTTATATACAACCTTCAGAATAGTCAATCAGGTAGTCAGTGGTAGAAAATGATCTCTTTGAAAGACTTGCTATCCCTCCTTTTAGTTCTGTATATTAGAGATCTCTTAGCAAACATGACTTTTGCAGACTCTCTAGGGGAGGGATAAACGTAATGGTTGTTCTGATCTGGTTCTGGCTAATCAGAGGGCATATTGCTTCCTAATTAAGAAATCAGTCACCTTTATTGTTATTAGTCTGTTAAAGAGATAACTGAAATTTAGAACGGTTATAATTGACGAATAGGTACGGTTGGTCTCTTAGAATTTGACAAATGAATAGCACTTCGGCGATATTTTGCTGGTTTTGTTTAGGCGTTTCCGTCACACTAAATGGAAGTTTGGTTTTCACTGCATCTCTAGAAAAGGCCAACCATTACTCAGATCAATTTATAATGAATTTGTAGCTGAGGTTCCAAGCTACAATTGTGTGATATTTCATAAGACTTATATAATAATAAAGTTATGAGGTAGGAAGTAGGACTTATTGAATGACCCTCGTACCAAATGTGATATTTTGAAGAACTTGTTTATGAATTAAAATATAACATTTGTTTTTCAATTCATGTTAAATCAAAACACATTACCATGACTTTGTTTAAACATAATACATTGTTAATATGGCCAATAATTTAACATTAGGTTTTAATTGACATACTTCTTCTGAAATGCCAAAAATAT
Organism: Ophiura sarsii; assembly: GCA_035610835.1. Classification (NCBI taxonomy): domain Eukaryota; kingdom Metazoa; phylum Echinodermata; class Ophiuroidea; order Amphilepidida; family Ophiuridae; genus Ophiura; species Ophiura sarsii. The sequence continues at coordinate 11,092,900 of CM069456.1, read as the reverse complement.
AGCGATATTAAAATGCATAATCATTTTAGAAATCAATCACGGTCTGTATGCCGGTAGCCATCCCATGCTAAAGTGTGTCCAGGTTATTTAAAAAGTGTAATAAACGTACTGTAGATAATATTGGATTCAAATAGCGCGCTCACTCAAATAATGAGGTCGTGCTACAAATTAAACTGAATGATGATAAATCGATTGGCGATTGACTAAACAACCTCCGCACCAGTGATGAATAGATGTAGTGCCGTGATTCCTATCTCTTTAGTTATATAGTCTCAGATGTTACTGTCATAATGCTATAGACGAAATTAAAGCTATATCACACGAGCGTGTTTTGTCGTTGTTCGCGGGCTGCATCCAGATGCATGAAATGCGCGAAAAGTTGAACAACTATCCGTGTGACGATTTCACGATTGACCAATCAGGAACCGCGGTCATTTTTGAAAGCGCCCTGTACGCACTTCCTGGTTTACGCACGCACACATGCACCATAAATACTGGATGGTCGCACGCGCGCACTGCACGCACGTGCTCATGCATTATTGGAATTGTGTCCATAGCATTTATGACTATATTAAAGTGTGTATAAACAGTCCTTGATAGGAATCGGCAAATTTCGAACGGCTTCCCGAAGTTCCCTGTATCATGTTTGTACACTTAAAATGTCTGTCCCTGATTAATTTGTTTTCATACAGATACAGAGCATCTTGTAAAACCACCCACCGCATATAATGCCGTTAATGCGTTTTAAATGCTCTGAATTCTTGCTCTATCAGAGGTTTTGTAAGACGAGCTTGAATGTGTCCATTGAGCCTTGAAAATTAAAATGACACATGTATAACATGGTATAATGCAACCATGAGCAGATGAGCAATTGGCAATTGAAATTCCGAGGATGAGAATTTATTTTTGATGTAATAAAACCCTGCATCAAAGAGAACTTCTCTATTCCTGCATGTCTGTACCGTTAATAAGAAGGGGAATTACAAAGTATGTACGTCTCGTCCTTTAGGGCCGTGTGTTTTGAACTCGCCACCCTTACCGTTGCATGTCCAGATTTCTACATTTTACACCATCTGAGATTCGAATTAGCATATCGCAATAACTTTTGATGTACTGTTAACATTTACATGTTGTGATTATTTGATAATGTGCATAATATAATTTTTTAGGTCTTTATGGGGGGGGGGGGGGGGGGGGGGGGGGGGGGGGCTATTAGTACTTTTCATGTGCAATGTTGTTTGGTGGGTGGGCTTGTGAGTTTGTGTATGAGTGCATGCTGTGGATACATGTGTTGTCGAATTGTGTGGTATAGGGGGTTTATGTGTGGAGGGGTGAGTGTACACTTGTGGTGTGAGGATGTTTGTTTCATTTGCTTGTAAATGTGTGTGATTGGATTCTTAAATATTTTTTGTGTGGGGATTTGCAATCATAAATCCCAATATTATGTATTTTATATGCTATCGCTGTTTTATCATGTATTTATATGTATTTTTGATAATAATATTATATGTTTTTATATTGTAACAAATACGCAATTTGGCCTTTGGCCACGATGTTATTTTATAATAAATTGAATTGAATTGAAACTATTTGTTCTACCCATAAAAAGTATATATTTTCTGAACAGCAATCTCACAAGGAATCCAAATATGCTATTGGAATTTAGATAAGACCTAATGGTAACATGTTGTGATTAGGAATGTTCAAAAAATATCGATTTTTTTCATATTTTGATTTTAGCTCAATAATATTTTTATACCAATCCCAATCATAATTTTACTGTGCATATTTAAGTTCCTCATGCAATTAATTACCCATCAGAAATAATAGTTGTCAATGGTAAACATGTTGAAATACATTATATCGAGAAGTAAATGAGCACAAACGTTTACATTTCATATTTATTAGAGTTTACAAGTATATTTCTTTGGGTATACACCCTTTCCTGATTTAAACGGCATTTTTGAATTCCCCTATTTGAGAGCTTTCCAAAAATGTATAATTTTGTTATCATCGGTTAAATATTTCTTTTGTTAAAGTCATGTATGTAAAACCGCTGAATTAGGGCAAGTTCACTGTGTAGTGAATAGGGAAAAAGCCAAGGACGATGCAATCGATTCGTGATTACAATTGTTACGTAATAGTTGACACGTTTGTTGAAACAGAAACTTAAAGAATATAAAACAATCTATAAAATGAGAGCAAAATCATGTTTGTACCATACAGAAATGAGAAGTTATTGTAATTTCAACGTAGAATTGGGAACATTTTCTATATTCCCCATAGAGATTGTACACAACGCCACCGCCACCGCCGCCACCGCCACCGCCACCACCCCTGACTTTCACAACATAATCAATCATATCTCAGCCAAACATTTATAGAATGTACCTGATTTATTCACACAATGTAGCTAAATAAATAGGCTTTTACATGACATCTCAACCATAGCTCTACCACATTTAGTTGTTAATAATAGAGAGAGATGGATGGTTCGTCACTAAAAATGCAACGCCACCACCCTTTTTGGGTGGTGAGTTCAAAACACATGGCCTTAGAGATTGAAATTGAACAAAATGACTCGCCCGGTCCTTGTGTGCCAATAGTATGAATAGATGTGCGCATCAGTCGGGATTCATTTTACGCACGGGTGAGTGGAGCCTTTGTTACCGAACAAAGTATAGTATGTCAGATCTTATTCAAAACAATACAAAACAATACACTTTGCCTATATTATTAGAAATAAAGGCTGTGCATTCTAAATCATACCAGAAAGCCGAAGCATGCAGGATAGGATCAACGTAATCAGTAATCTTTGAAATTGTCGAATGTGCATTATCAGAATGTCTTGTTATATAGTGCACGTTGTGGCAGTATTTTCGATTATGTTGACCTTACATGAATGTTATGTACAACAGCCTAAGCTCATCATTGATCCTTATCATACAAATGAGCTGGTGTATATATATACTTGAAATTACCCTTCTTTAACGGTAGAGTAAACAACTGACGCTTTTGGGACGGGGAAATTTGAGAGAGGAATATTTAATGAAGTTGGATAAAAAGGGAAAATGTGTATCTTGTAATGGTTAAGAACTCAGTATCCATGGGGAAAAGCTGACAAGTTTTCAAACATAGAAACGTATAACAGTTTGTGTGACTCTATCTTTATTGTCATTTATGTTTGTTACTGTAGATGACTACGATGCTGGCAATTATATGGCGGTGCAGTTTACGATCACCAACAGAGATATGGAAGATAAAGAACGTCTGGAAGCAGAAGTCGTAGCACAGGTAAAGGGCTATAGTAGTATTGGGGTAGACCACTGGTAGACCCAGGACTAGTGCTGATCGGATGGTGTTTGGATTGAAGGAGTGATTAGGAAAGAGGACTTTTACACCGAATGCATTGGCACAAGATGCAACTGTTAGAATTAGATGAACCACTAATTGTCATTACATCGTGACAGGGTATTTGACATTCAATAATTTGGTAGTAAAATGCCCATAAACATTTCCACAGTGGTCTGCAAATCATTCTGGTTGTATCTACAAAATGGTGAACACGGTTTGCCTATAAATAAGACATAGGCCTACAACTTAATCATATAACCCGAAAACGGTTTGGAGTGAGATACCAGTGATGCAGTGAGATACCAGTGATGGCGATAATTATATTAACCATTGTCGTCGTCCTTTGATAACTTAATAGGCCTACCCTTGTGATGTTAAGCGTCAATATATTAAATATGCGTGAACGAGGTTACGTACTACTGCTATTTGAAACCATCTCAAAGTTGATTGCACTGTAGCATAATTTTTACGAAACACAATGCCGCGTGGATAACCACGTCCAAGAACTTTGATAATACTGTCACTGGGGTTGGAGGATATGTAGATTACGTACACCAAGATATTTTGAAATGTTATGCTGTATCAAAAGCATAATATATCAACATATCGTATTGATACAACCAGTGGGGTTACTTTTGGCGGAAGAATACTTACGCAATGTTTGAGAATAAGCTGGACCTTGTTCCCGTTTCACTCGGAACACGACCGCCATTCTGGTTGTATAGGGTGAGTCAAGCGTGAAATGACGATTTTGGTGTTACCACATGCTCTATCTAACCTGAACAGTTTCGTTGTAGCTTTCCAGATTAAACGTAACTATGCAGGAGATCAGAATGCAATTCCGAGTCAATACTAATGTAGTGTGAAACTCATGAAAATGTTATCGAAACATTATCAAAAATAGAGTGTTTAACAGCAATAGATTTATGCTAACATCGTCCTATTGTTGCCCGTTAAAATTCCAACATCCCCGGTGAACATCGTTGTGAACATCGTTATTAATTGAATAGCGCGTGTTAAATTATTTGTTTGGTTCTTCACACAGGTGACTGCTTTGTGTCAAAGATTCGATCATTTTCTCTCAGTTATTCTACTTAGTTTTCGGTAAGTGAAACCAGTATTACCTGAAATGGAACTCCGAGTTGTACATGAAAACCATTTGTATTGGATTGGATGTAGATAAATGTAATGCTTACAATAAAAATACATGCAGTCTTTATGCCACAAGCGATCTGTAACCTTTGATATTACAACCTAAACAATTATTCATTTATTTACATGTAATTTTGTAAATAAATGGATACTTGTTTAGGTTGTAATAACAATAGTTACAGATGGCTTGTGGCATAAAGATTACAAGTAGTACACCCAAACCAAGGACGACTAGGCCTATATAGTGTTATAGCATTAGTTATAACTTGTTTTCTGTATGTACACGAACATGATTTAGATTTGTGTTTGCATATATAATAATGCTTGAAGAAAAAACTTACACCCACGGCATTCAAGAAAATACCAAATTTGTAACAAAATGGTATTTCAAAATAGCTGTCTAAAGTCGTTTCTTGGTGTCCTGGCCTGTACATGTACTGCTCTTGGTATTTTTCTCTCGATTGTTTAGTGTTACTTGATCTGTATCAGGGTGAGTCCGGGCACTTTTCACAATAGGCGTCACACAAAATGCAGGTATGCATATTCAAAACCAATGGTAGCACTATAAAGACCTATAATTAATTTGGCTTTCATTCAAAAGAAGAATTTTTAAAAATCAACCATTGCGTTTCATGTTACGCTAATTGTATTAAGGCCTCAAACTTTAAACCAGTCCACGTGATGGTCGAGTTATCAAGCCATTCCTCAATGTATTCTAGCGAGGTTCGCTTTCTGAATCAACTGATATGCCTCTTTTCCTAATTCCATTGTTATAATTTTATTTCCAGTAATTTTCAGATTTGTATCCAACATTCATGTGCCTTTTCAGGATTGCCATCTCTGAATCAGCCACTGCCAGCCAACAATACTACGTGTTATTGCCATCCCGTGGATTGGCTTTAAAATACTGGGTTTTACTGAAATTTTTGTAACATTAGTGACGCAATGTTCGAATTCTTAAGCCAAATATGCGGTCGTTTTAGCACTATTATTATTGGTTTTGAATATTCAGGTCTAAAATGTTTGTGGCGCTTTCGCGAAAAAAGTGTCCGTTTCTGAATTCACCCTGTAGTTGTATTATAATTGTAAATGAATAAAAAACTGAAACTGCAAGATATGAGAACAATAACATGCTTTGCAGCCAATGCAAGTAGATAACCGAAACATCAACATCAACTAATATTATTAGTGTTATTATAGTTATACAGTGATGCTTATTATTAACGAGGTTTCCTCTCTAACAGTATTAGTTTTGAAGAGAATTGAATGTTCGCGATACTCAGTGATAACATGATCGTGGGAATAGTTTTTCGTCAGGTTTAATAGTTCGAATGTTATATCGGATTTCGATAAAATTGGTTAGAAAGGTCATTGATCGGTCATTCGGGGTCATCCGAGGTCAAATTGGTTCCCGAAGTCGGAAGTTGCCATTACATTTGATGATGGAGGATCGCAATTAATATGGCTGGACGGAGCTATTTATAAGGTCATAGTCAATTGGGATGACAAGTCAAATAGACTACATTTGTCATTTTTATGACACAATTTCGTGTGATGTCATCCGGGGTTTTCTGACGTCAAATATTCCCGGGCGTTGCTGGTTTTCGCCTACCAACACTAACCATGAGCTGTGGAACCAATGAACCCCGGGTGACTTCTCTGTTATCTCCTATTTCTGTTAAATAAACATCCTATTATCAGGTCAAAGTTCACCAGATCCTTAAAAGGAAGGATAAACCAACAGGTATATGATTCCTTTTGGCAATGAACTTGCAACATTTTCCATGTTAAAGCACGGTCCCATGGTACCATATAAACATCGTAGCAAAATATTGTAACTCTACTTGAATCGATAAAAGAGGTTGATTTCCTCCACCTTTAAAACCCTCGAGAATCATGGTAATATTGATCTTAACAACCACACCCCAACCATATAGGCCTAATGAAATACCGTGTAAATCAATTTAATTTGTTTTTATTTTATTTGACAGAAGTGGTAGCGTAATTACTGAGGTAGCAGTACAATTTAAACGTAAATTGGACTCTCGAGATGAAGATATTGTTCTACAGACATTCTATGAAGCGGTGGAAATAAACGGAACCATCGGTCAATTGAAAGTAGAACTATTATATGCTGTTATTGCACCAGGTATGTACTTTTATAAATTATTGGATGATTTGAGGCTATTTACGATATCGCCCATCTCACACTGAACGTAATAATGGGTTGGTATCATTTAACTATAACATGTCTGAAGAAGGTTAGATGACTCACCAAAAGATCTATTGGGTCATTACATTTGAAATTCATACACCCCTACCAGTGGCGGATACAGGGGGGGGGGGGCTTTTGGGGCGGGCGCCCCCCGTAAGATTTTACAATATACCTTTTTTTGTGTACGCGCCCCCGTAAAATTTTACAATATACTACCTTTTTTGTGTACCACTTTACCTTTTTCAGAGACATAGGTAGGTTCCGTCGGTACATTTGCCACTTGTACCCTGCGATTTTTTTTGCCGGTTTTTGGGAACAAAATTGGGGCCCTTTTACGATTTTTTTTGTTGTCAGCCCCCCGTAAATTTTAATCCTGGATCCGCCACTGCCTACGGAAGACATTACCATATAGGAGCTTGGGGAGTGTAGATTTTAAATGGAGTGATTCCATTTGAGAGCTACACTCCTTGCGTGGTAGATTATGGTTTATTGTCTTCTAGGAGATGTATTGATTTCAACTGGAATAGCTCATTTGAAATTGAGCTCAGATATTATCCAGAAAATAAGATGACTGTAGTAATACGAAAGCTGGTTAACTTTCAGAATTGAGGTAAAATACTAACCATTTGCGTTCGGAATTACCGTAAAATGTGTCAAATTCATTAATCCCTCTCTTTAGAGATTTAGGAGGACCTGCAAATCATTACTGGTGGCCCGGGGGCACTTAGTGGATATGAGGTCACGGGGATGTGCCGCCAAATTGGGTCCCATTTTATCACACTTTTGGTTAATGAATGACCTCTTTTCATAGCAATTTTTGGTAAACTGTTAGGTCAAATATCCTTAAAGTTGCTGTTTTTAACAAGAAATTTGAGCAAAAAACGTCAAATATGTAGGAAAATTCATGGGTCCATTTCCCCCCGAAATTTGGTAAATGATTGGGTCAATTTTCATTTTGCTGGCGGTGTGACCACCCCCCCCCCCCCCCCCCCCCCCCACCCCCAATCCGGGACTGGTGGTTCCAGAATAACAGTTACTTTAACACTGGACTTTTTACTATATCATTTCACAACCTAATCTCCAAGAAAAAAGTCGTGCAATTGAAATAAGGCAAATGTTGTCATGTCTTGCACCCTGGGTAGAGTTGGTATTGCTAGTATTACTTTTGTGTCACCACCGTTAAAATTCTAGAGTAAGTCATACTCACACTAACAAACATTTATTTCATTATACTCTCAGGTTCATACAGACGAATTGCAGATGCCTGTGATATCGTACAATGTCCTCATGACAACATGAACTGTGTTTCCGAGGGATTGGAATGTTCTTCTACATGCGAATTGAATCAAAATTATTGCCTAAATAACTCCACGTGCGAAGAAAGTAATTCCGGGTCAAAGTTCATTGCATGCAGGTAGGTGTACTGTTTTAACACTTTCCACGCGGTAGGCGTCTGCAGACGACATTCTAAAATGTCTTAAACTGTTTAAACAATGTCAAAATTGTTAAATTTCATAACCATATTTGGAATCACCATGTGAAATGCATTGAAATAAGTACAAATATGCCTCGTATTGGTTCAGTAATCCTTGAGATAGACTTTGAAAATTGGGAAAGGTTTCTGAAAAAAACTATTTTGTATTTGGTAAAACCAATATCCGCGTGGAAAGTGTTAAACAAACCTAACGCAAACAGTATTGTTACGCTTGATTCCGTTTTGGACCTGTTAAAAGTCTGCCATCATTTTCGTGAATGTATATTGCATTCACAACAGCCGCCCCTATAATTGTTTACAAATATTATTCCAAAGAAGAAAATCCAATCCAACATACCTAAATGTAAATGTACATAAAATCGTATTGAAAATAACCATGCGACATACCGTAGTTCACCGAACTTGTATTCGGAAACATCACTTTTAAATACAATGAACAATACATTTAAAACAAGTGTTATTAAACCTGCTCAGTAGGCCAACGTATGTTAGAAATTATCATATTAATATTATTACATCCCGGATAATACAATAATACCGTTTATAAGAAGTCGTGGATTATGTTGCCTAAACAAACCGTTTGGAGTGAAGGTCATCCACTAAAAAAGTATACAGGGTGTCTGAAATAAATGAATATGTGTAATGCGACTCAGTAATGCTTATTTAACCTGAGATGATTATTGTCAAAGAATATTTACATTCACTACTAAAAGCAACGCTCAACTCAATACCTGCATATGAAGAACGTGTATAAAATGTTGCTCAATCCCATAGAAAATTCACATTTCCAACTGGTTTTCACTAAAGACCACAATAATATGTGCTCTATTCATAGCAACTTATGGTATGCTTTTTATGAAAGGTATGATATTTTGTGGGCGATTTTTTTTAAAAGCATATACTTGCTCTGAATACAAAGAAAAGCATATCATTGCTCTGAATACAAGAAAAAAACATATAATTGCTCTGAATACAAAGAAAAGCATATCATTGCTCTAAATACGAAGAAAAGCATATCATTGCTCTAAATACGAAGAAAAGCATATCATTGCTCTGAATACAAAGAAAAGCATATCATTGCTCTAAATACGAAGAAAAGCATATCATTGCTCTGAATACAAGAAAAAAGCATATCATTGCTCTGAATACAAAGAAAAGCATATCATTGCTCTGAATACAAGAAAAAAGCATATAATTGCTCTGAATACAAAGAAAAGCATATCATTGCTCTAAATACAAAGAAAAGCATGTCATTGCCCTAAATACAAAGAAAAGCATATCATAGCTCTGAATACAAAGAAAAGCATATCATTGCTCTAAATACAAAGAAAAGCATATCATTGCTCTGAATACAAGAAAAAAGCATATAATTGCTCTGAATACAAAGAAAAGCATATCATTGCTCTAAATACAAAGAAAAGCATGTCATTGCCCTAAATACAAAGAAAAGCGTATCATAGCTCTGAATACAAAGAAAAGCATATCATTGATCTGAATACAAAGAAAAGCATATCATTGCTCTAAGTACAAAGAAAAGCATGTCATTGCCCTAAATACAAAGAAAAGCATATCATAGCTCCGAATACAAAGAAAAGCATATCATTGCTCTAAATACAAAGAAAAGCATATCATTGCTCTGAATACAAGAAAAAAGCATATAATTGCTCTGAATACAAAGAAAAGCATATCATTGCTCTAAATACAAAGAAAAGCATGTCATTGCCCTAAATACAAAGAAAAGCGTATCATAGCTCTGAATACAAAGAAAAGCATATCATTGATCTGAATACAAAGAAAAGCATATCATTGCTCTAAATACAAAGAAAAGCATGTCATTGCCCTAAATATAAAGAAAAGCATATCATAGCTCTGAATACAAAGAAAAGCATAGCATTGCTGTGAATACAAAGAAAAGCATATCATTGCTCTAAATACAAAGAAAAGCATATCATTGCTCTGAATACAATGAAAAGCGTATCATTGCTCTGAATACAAAGAAAAGCATATTATTGCTCTGAATACAAAGGAAAGCATATCATTGCTCTGAATACAAAGAAAAGCATATCATTGCTCTGAATACAAAGAAAACCATATCATTGCTCTGAATACAAAGAAAACCATTTTCTTAGGAAAATATGTCCTCTGATTAGCCAGAATCAGATCAGAACAACCATTCAGTTCAACCCTCCCCTTGGTAACTCTGCAAAAAATCAACTTTGCTTTTCATAAGAACTAAGATATCATCCATATACTGGAATGATTGGAGGGATTCCAAGTCTCTCGAAGAAATTATTTTCTACAATCGACTACATGACAGACTATTCTGAAGGTTGCACTTGAAGAAATCTCAAAAAGTGACTATCATGTTAAAGATTTAACATACGAGGCATCACTGTGGTTTGACTTGTAACGACGAATTTGACTGATTAAAAGTATTCTAGCACTAGTATACTAAAAGGCATAGCAATACATCCGAGTTGATATACTATTTGCAAACCTACAAGAGTTAATATTACTTACAATATTATTTATACATGATAATCATAATACTGTATTATTTTTAGATATCATCCGTTGTTTTCTATTTACAGTGCTCTGTCTTGCCATACTTTCAATGCAATGATTCAGAGCTATAATCGTGACAAATGTCATAAGGCTGATATTCTTATTAGTTATAAGTGAGGAGGTAGAACTTATTGAATGACCCTCGTAAATGACTACATGATTGTATTTGAAAAATTAAATTAAAACTTGTCCAAAACTTACGTTACATTATAGCCACCCTGTATCAGCACGCGTACCTTTATTCACTCATGTGTATAATTCCCAACGATATGAATGAACTATTGTGCGATATAATACAATGTTTCCAAATAGATATTGAATAACAAAGGTTTGACCCTGGATTTAAATTACACTTGTATCATATAAAAACTGATTAAATACTGGTGAAATGGCGTAACCTTTGCATATATCGACTATGATATTACCACATAGCATGACCGGATGACTGGAAATGAATATTACACAAAGTTCAATCTTATTATGAAAGATGATGAGATATTGCACACTGTATGTAATGGATACTTGGATAGGTTCTTGTAACGAAAGTGTATTCTTGATACAAGTGCATGTTTGATAACAGACACGACAGGTATGTTATTTATAAAACACTTATCATTTTAGCTCACATTGACACTTTCCACGCGGCAGGCGGCTGCAGACGACATTCCAAAATTGCACAAAATGTTTCAAAAATGTCAAAATTGTAAAATGTCATTACCATATTTGGAATCACCATGAGAAATGCATTGAAATAAGCACAAACATGCCTAGTATTGGTCCAGTAATCCTTTAGATAGACCCTGAAAGTTGGGAAAGGTTTCTGAAAAATCTGTTTTGGATATGGTAAAACCAATAGCCGCGTGGAAAGTGTTAATACAAGTGCATGTTTGATAACAGACACACGACAGGTATGTTATTTATAAAACACTTATCATTTTAGCCCACATTGACACTTTCCACGCGGCAGGCGGCTGCAGACGACATTCCAAAATTGCACAAAATGTTTCAAAAATGTCAAAATTGTAAAATGTCATTACCATATTTGGAATCACCATGAGAAATGCATTGAAATAAGCACAAACATGCCTAGTATTGGTCCAGTAATCCTTGAGATAGACCCTGAAAGTTGGGAAAGGTTTCTGAAAAATCTGTTTTGGATATGGTAAAACCAATAGCCGCGTGGAAAGTGTTAATACAAGTGCATGTTTGATAACAGACACACGACAGGTATGTTATTTATAAAACACTTATCATTTTAGCCCACATTGACACTTTCCACGCGGCAGGCGGCTGCAGACGACATTCCAAAATTGCACAAAATGTTTCAAAAATGTCAAAATTGTAAAATGTCATTACCATATTTGGAATCACCATGAGAAATGCATTGAAATAAGCACAAACATGCCTAGTATTGGTCCAGTAATCCTTGAGATAGACCCTGAAAGTTGGGAAAGGTTTCTGAAAAATCTGTTTTGGATATGGTAAAACCAATAGCCGCGTGGAAAGTGTTAATACAAGTGCATGTTTGATAACAGACACACGACAGGTATGTTATTTATAAAACATTTTAGCCCACGTTAACAGTACAATGGCTCCCCTCACCTGGATTACGGATACAACAGGTCGTTTATACGATTATTATAAGACAATTATAAACAAATCTACACATTTTAACTTGTAATATCAAGGGGCATAGTTTTTACTATTTCATTCTGAAACATATCGTTTTTATATTATTTCCATACCAATCTACAGTTGTGCAAACGGTTTCAAAGGTTCTCAGTGTGAGACGCGAAAGACAAGAAGTCGACCGTATAGTGGTAAGTAGGCTGTAGCGCCAATATGCTTTGATTATTTTCCAGTTTATGATTTTTTTCATTGTACATGTATATCTTAAAACTGTTTTGTTTTAAATAAAATATTGTAGCAATTCGGCCGTTGACTGTGACATATTTTCTGTAGAAATTACTATTGTATTGGAAGTTTTTAGAAATATCTTGCAACAACAGAAAACATTTACAATACAGAACATACTTCATTATAATATCAGGCATCAGAATTTTCCTTTTTCACGCACATTTTGAGGTTTTTAAAGTTTGTTTCATGGTTTTTTATTCTCTTTCATTGCCAGCTTTCCCGGTCAGAGGGGGGAGGCAGAATAAAATGTTCGTCCCGGTTTTAGTAACTGTGGGAATACAATTCGGGTAGTCTGAGCATGTATTATTTTTCTTCATTGTGGGAGAGTACAATGGATAAATAGGCCTAACCATCAGTGGCGGCACCAGCATCCTTTAGTAGATTTTTGTGTGTGGTTAAGGTGCGCGCAAAGCGCGCAAACACTTTGGCTGTCAACATTGCTTGAAATTAGCCTAATTTGGTCTTATTTCAGACTTATTTTAAGCTAATTTGGATGTAATTTTGTGTCAACATTGTCGATTGGATTAGTTGTTGGGCTTGATCTGACTGGGACCCAGGCGCGAAACAATATTTCGCCAAACACTGTATACATGTATTATAAGTCTCATCATGTATACTATACGCTTTATTCCGTCAATATATCAAACAATGTTTACGGTAAATAATATCGCCGGGCTGGCAAGCTCCATTTTCCGGGTAGAAATCGACCAGAATTGCCCTGTGAAACTGCTTTCTTTCTGCCCGGTAAACACGTGTCTTTGGCTAAAATAGCCCGGTAAATACATTGTGTCTTTCCTTTTCCATTTTCTCCTTTTCCGTTTTTTCCTTTTCCTTCTTCTCTTTTCTTTTCTCTTTTTCCTTCCCCCTTTTCCCTTTCTTTGCCTTCCCGATTTTTTTCGCTCATTTTTTTGTCGGGACCCTCTAGCTACGTACGCCACTGCATGCCTGTAATATACATCAGAAGGCGTGACATGATCATTACATTGTACTGAATGTTAAATTTACTTGAGATGGTTTGAGACCAGCTCAGCGAAGTTAATGAACAATCGTTTACTTATTAATATTAAGTATAAGGCCACGCGTTTTGAACTGGTGACTTGATATTGGGGAGCTGAGACATTTGTGCGAGATTTTCGCCCCAAATTTAAATTTATTTCATAAGGCAGGTACCTACATAGACAAATGACCTATCAAATGAAAACTATTAATGAGTACTTTAAAATGACATCAACAGTTTGCACATAGGTCTTATAATTCTTGAGTTATGCTCATTTAAATAACAAAATGACAGCGGGGAGCAGGCTTGGGATAAGAAGGCTTGGGATAAGACATTTTGCTTTGAATAAGGGACTACCTATTTAATTCATTTTTTGAGTTATTTTAGTCAATGGAAAGTTGTTTGTGGTGTTTTAGATTAATCAAACATACAATTATAAAGCTATTTAATGAATTACAGTTTTTAATTATTTTTAATTACCAGTGCATACATGGCCATGCGTTATGAACTGGTGGCTTGATATTGGGGAGCTGGGACATTTGTGCGAGATTATCGCCCCAAATGTCAATTTATTTCACAAAGGCAGGTACCTACATAGGTACATAGGTACCTATCAAATGAAAGCTATTAACGAGTGCTTTAAAATGACATCAACCGTTTGCACATAGGTTTTATAGTTCTTGAGTTATGCTCATTTAAATAACAAAATTACAGCATGGAGCCGGCTTGGGATAAGCCGGCTTCAGATAAGACATTTTACTTTGAATAAAGGACTACGTATTAAATTCAATTTTTTGAGTTATTTTAGCCAATGGAAAGTTGTTTGTGGTGTTTTAGATTAATCAAACATACAATTTTAAAGCTATTTAATGTATGTAATTACCAGTGCATATGGCCATGCGTTTTGAACTGGTGGCTTGATATTGGGGAGCTGGGACATTTGTGCGTGATTATCGCCCCAAATGTCAATTTATTTCATAAAGGCAGGTAGACAAATGACCTATCAAATAAAAACTATTAATGAGTACTTTAAAATGACATCCACAGTTTGCACATAGGTCTTATAGTTCTTGCGTTATGCTCATTTAAATAACAAAATGATTGCGGGGAACCGGCTTGGGATAAGACATTCATTTGAACCTCGCAAAATTTTAAATGAATAATAGGTAGCATAGTAAAAGTATATACATGTATATTCTGAAAGGCCTTCATGTGAGGAGCTCAGAAATGAAGTCTTTTTTGATGTAGGGGTAATGCATGTTTTCAAAATGTCAACCTGAATTTTTGCAATTTTATGTGGAAATTTCTTCCTTCTCAGGTGGATATTTTTGTAAGCATTAACTCTACCTCAAAAATGACCATACTTTTGAGTTCCTCATGAAATTTCCTTTCAGAAAATGTATACTTTTACTATGGTGGCATATATGGTTAGTGAACAAAATAATTTTGAACCAAAAACATGCGATTTTGTGAAAATCGCAGAATGTCTCGAGAAAATCCCCCAGTTCAAAACGCATGGCCATAAAGAAATCCATCCAGAAAGGCGAAAAGTGTTGATAACAGTGATTTTACCTAGAACTGTTAAATCACTCTGTTTCAACATTAATGTCTATGCTCGAAATTCCAATTTATAATCACTTTCATCATATGTAACATAAATCCCTAAGCTTTTCACAATGTTTCTTATCATATGAAACATAAATCCCTAAGCTTTTCACAATGTTTCTTATCATATGAAACATAAATCCCAAAACTTTTCACATTGTTTCTTATCATATGAAACATAAATCCCTAAGCTTTTCACAATGTTTCTCATCATATGAAACATTAATCCCTAAGCTTTTCATGTTTGTCCAGACAACATTAAGAGGCCTCTCAATCATCACTATTTCTCTCACTGCCAACCCACATTAATAACATTAGATGACCTTAGCTGTTCATGGTAGTCCCAATTGTACAGAGAAATGTATCAATCAAATATGTGGCAAACTCGTGCAAGTGCTCCTGGGACCATCATAAGAACTAAATGTGATGGCGTCCGTTTCAATTTAAGAAGTTTTATTGTGAAGCTGGACTCTTGCGGTTAAGCCTACGTTTGTATTTTTTATTATTACAGAGAGGGTACTTGGGGTGTGGCTTGCAAGCGATTGGGTTTGTGGTTTTGTGAGGAGTTATTTTGGCAAACACATTTTGCAAAGTTATTGAACAGGTAATGACCGATCATTGATGAAATAATGGTGCAAAATGTTGGAGCGGAAAATAGACACATCCCACTGATGTTTTGTCCGCCACACATCCTAATTGTACCGAGCATTTAAAGCTATTCCAAAACCACATCTTTTTCCAAATTAATCACCAATATGTATTACACAAAATGATAATCATCCTGTACATGTTTTAATTTTGTAGAGAACGTTTTCGTCGGATTGATTGCCGCGGCGTCGGTTGTATTTTTCTTGTTCATTCTGCTCCTTGCATTTCTGATGTGCAGTAGAATAAGACGAAATAAAGGTGAATACAGGTAAGAAAATCTTTGTGGCTGCAGGTTGAAAGGAAGAAGAGCCCAATCCCTGCGCTACTACAGTGCAACGGAGCATAAATTACCAAATATTGAATTAAAAATATAGTGCCTCCTGAGTGTTGTACAACCATGAACATTTCAATCCTAAGTATGTGTATCATATATTATCAAAATAGCTTTGTTTTAAATTTCTATGTGTTGTCTTTCTATGATTATCAGCATTGTTACATTTCTTATTAAACCTGATTTCGGATTGGTTAATACTTGATTATCCATACTAATCCAATCAGCTAGTGGCTTCTTGCTTTTATGGCCTTGACTATTTAGACTTACTACATGCCTTTATGGTGGTACCTGTATATGCAGGCTAGCATGTCAGCACACGGTCACCTAAAGTAACATACACCATTATGCTTAAAACCCTTGACTGCACACTGCTGAATGGCATTTCAAGTCTTGTAGCGCGGATTTCAAAACATTGGTCCCTTAGCGTGAGCATGTCCTTTTAGATTGCTTCTATTGCTTGCGCGCATGGCTGGACAAATATTAATAGACTTTTATCAAGTCTGTACACAGTTGTACAGTTGTATGAAATACATTGTTATTGTAAGAAAAGTTGCAAAATTAATGTATCTAAAGTTTTGATTACTATTACAGAAAAAGACAAATGAAATTGAGGAGTGTGGTTTGACCATTTTATTAAGCATAATTAAAGGATTAATTTGAAACCTTACATAAATTAATTGGGCATACAAAAAGTGGTTCAAAATGATTCCATTTAACACCTAATTAATTGATTAATTTCGCGCATAAATTAATAACACAGCAAACATGTTACAAAAGGTTTGACAGATTTGTGTGGCTGATTATAGTGTTTATTGTATGTTTAATTCATTAGAAAAATACAAAAACACAATTTGTGGTTTTTAAAAATATACCAAGTATATGCTCAGACCATTGTTTTGAGCACATCTTTACATTTAATTTGATACCTTGCAAGTCTGGTTTGGATACATAGTACTACTTAATAATTTCAACGAGTTTGGTCATTAATTAAGCTTAATTAAGACAGATTTGGGCTTTTTAAAAAAGTTAAGATAAATGTTAACTTTTTCTCAGATAGAATTGTTGACAATGATGGGAACTTCATATCCTGTGAATTTGGTGTTAATGGCATGTATAGATCTTGCTGGAAATTACAAAGAGCAAATTGTTAATGTGTTTCTTTATAATATGCTCATTATATGCAAATAAGGTCAAACTATTTTATTCTATATTACTCTTTTTGCATTATTGAAGGGATGGCTATTCATTTATGTGGAATGTGGCTTGTATTGTTGGTGCTTCAATTGGTGTGCATGGATGCACTAATCCAAGTCATAGAAACAGTAAATGAGTAACATGTTGGAGTGGTTTGGTGGCCCTTTTGCAACAAAGCTCTTCATATATTTGTATGAATGTGTGGATATTATTGATATGCTCTCGCTATTATTCACGTACAGTGGTGATGAAGAGTATGTTCTGTTTTTGTTAAGTGGTGGTAAAAACACTTCGTGTTGGTTGCTAGAATTCTCCTCTTAACGGAAAATGATTCAGTCGCAATAATAACACATACTATTATCGAGGTATTCAAAATATGTTTTATTAGGTATAGCCCACTATTAGTTTTCCTTTTAAATGAATATTGTCTGTTTAAATTCGACAGGTCGGATATTTATCCTGCCGAAAACGTGATTCCCCTAGAGATGTCCAACGATTACTTCATAGTTGGTGGGGTAGGATGTCAAACAGACGACTCGTTTCTATTGACTCAATATATGCTAAATGGAATACCACCCAAACCAGGATTTTCCCACTCTGTGATGCAGACTACCGATTCATTTTTACTCGCCAAACACCAGGGAAAACCTTACGTGAAGAAAGGTAAAACTGCTCCAGCGCCCTCTGCACCGACACCTACAAAGCAAAATGGCGCCGCCTATGTTGAGAAACCAGTCGACGTAGTCGTGAATGTGTCTGACGAAAAGAAACTAATAACGCCATCAGAGAAAGATAAGCAGCTTGAAGCAGACAATGAGTTGGATAACAAGGGCGCCATCAACGAAGGTTTTGTCAAAGATGACGTCGATGCCGAAGCAATAAAACATGAGGCCAAACCGGAAGCAGACGATGATATGAAAGATCCGAAGAGGATTGTGAAAGTATAGGTCAGGTGATAAACCAGTATTTGTACTAATTACTTGAGACGGCAGAAGTGGTATTGATATAACGTCTGTCAATGTTTGTATAATTAGTTTGTGCATTTAACATTTTAATAGTGTGGCCTTTACGAATATGAACTGACACGATCGTAGAATTCTCTGAATCATATCAAATTACATAATAAATGTAGGGAATATTAGTATAGAAGTGCCAGTACATGGTTTTTCATAAACAGGAAATCATGACTTTTGCAGTGTTCTCAAGTTGAGTTTTTAAATTGATGATGCTTGTCCTAATATGGTCCTGTTGAAACATAAGAAAGAGATATTTCATCATAAGTAAACAATTTTTAGATCGTATAGAGTGTTAATAACAATTGACCGATGAGACAATTATGAGACACTTTTCCGTCCATAAAACGGGCGTTCGGGGATCACAGCATTTGGCAGAGAAAAGCGAAAGGACTGGCATTATATAAACTACGATATTTGTAAGATGTGCTTCAAACCTAAATCAAATCTAAATAATAGCGAAATGATGGGTGGAAGGAGGTAGCAGTAGTTATTTCTATCTTAATTGGACTAGCTGTAATTGGTAAGGCTACACTATCCCCCAGGTGTTTTAATGGGGGGAGCTGTGTTGGGAAAATCACAATCTAAGTGTCTGATAGGAATGTGCTTATTTTCAGTATTATTTTGGATCTGTACGTTAATTTTCAGTATTTGTATGATATGCCGCCATCTAAGTGACGATAACTGATTGTGATTTATCCTGCAGGGACCGTGGATTAAATGTATGCACTTTGTGCATAATTGGAAAAGCGCCATATAAAACTGGCATTTAATATTTGTAAATCATCGTTGCCCAAATGCGTCCACATCTAAATTTATATAAGTCCCGAAACACCAACAATTAAATTACTAAATTACTTAGAAGCGAAATCATCCCATATTCCCAATTACTCAGCGCAATTCGACAAGAAATGACATTTCACGTCAATTGATAATTATGATTGTTGAGAAATGTCCATCGTCATACCGTTGACCTCCAAATAAATAACAAAGGCCACATTTGCAATTTGCAATTTAGCGAAATCTTATTATAAAGGCCCACGTGTTTTTTAATGGAGTGGATGAACTCGCACAACCTAGTGTTATGGACCAAGCTGCATCGTTCATAAAAATGGTCTGTACGTTTAACCAGCGCTCAATTGAATATATTTCAAACGGAATTAAAATAGAATTACCTTTTCAAATTACCCAGGGGTAAAATATAAGGCACTTAAACATATTAATCATTAACAATCATTTACCGTCACTGTGTGCAACATCAGTTCTCCGTTACTTCTGCCTCGTCTGAATGATACCCGTGACGCACTGACAAACAATCTGGTGATAGTGTTTTCGTTTTATTCACAACATTTCCCTTGACAATATGAAATGTTACTTGTTTTTTATTTCATTTCTATAGAATAAAATGTATTCTTTATGTCTTAAGGTGTAATATTTAAAACTAAGAATTTCCTCAAAACAATTTTGAAATATTAGCCTTGGCACATTCATGAATGTTGAATGTGTTACTACATATTAAGAACTGTGTTAACATTTTCTTCATGAATCTGTTATTTACACAGATATCAGGCCAATATGAACTAATTCACAATCGCCATCTCCTATTCCTAAGAAAGCTTTGCTAGAATCACGAACACTTTGACTAATAACAATGGTATTCATAGCGTACTAAATGTAACTTTCCTGGTATAAATCATTCTGGGACACCCTTTAATTGGCAATTGTCGATGTACGAGTATCATTAATTTAGAATGCCAGTTTAATAATATGTCTTACAAATTTATATATATTTTTATATAGTAGAAATACCAAATGTGCGTCATAAGGTATGCTTAATTAGCTAGTCAATCGAAAAGATTATTAAAAAATAAAAGCAAATCACAAATGTCAGATTGACTTAAACGTATTTACTTTTGTCTTGGCATTTTAATTTCTGTAGGTAAATTTGAATGGTATTTACAATTATGGTGAAGAAAAGTGAAATGTTAATGGTTTGATTTATTTGAATTTATATTAAAGAACGATATACAGCGTCTTCAATTTTGTTTGTGTGTGGGGGAGGGTGGGGGGAATCCTTCTGACACTACAGGGGGAGCATAACCCACTATTTTATTTTATATATATACATATATTCTGTCATTTCATGGGGGGGGGGGGGGGGGGGGGGCGTGCCTTCTGGCAGGGAAGGTAGGGGGGGGGGGGGGCAAATGATATGCACCGTTTTAAGGAGTGTTCGCCTGGTACGTTATATAGGCCTGCTTTAAGGTTGTTCCTATGGCTTATTTTTTATTTGATATTTTAATAGAGCTTGCTGAGCTCCACAATAATCTGAAATTTGAGATTGATCGGAGGTACGGTTTTCTAGATATGACAATTTTATTGTCAAAAATCCATTTTAAGTCATTTTTAATTCTTTTGTTTTGTATTGTTTTTGGCCAACAGAGGGCAGTTAATTAAGTATAATTAATTATGCAGATGTCTTACAGCCTCCCGCACCTTCTAGAAACTATAATTAACAAGCTCCCAAAATGTCAGCTTCGTAGCATTTATACTTTTCTTGGAAAAATTAATAACACATTTTTGCATAGATTAATTATTTTGCTAGGCCAGCTAGGGGGGTCAAAAAAAAACCAATAAGAAATGAACGCTTCAATTTTGCTTCATATTTGGCAATAAAATTGTCATATCTAGAAAACCGTACCTCCTATCAATCTCAAATTTCAGATTACTGTGGAGCTCAGCAAGCTCTATTAAAATATCAAATAAAAAAATAAGCCATAGGAACAACCTTAATGGCAGACATTCACCCATGATCCGCTCACTACCCTTCGCGGAAAGAAAACCAAAATATCGAGTGAAACCCAGAGTGGTATATTATGTGATCTTTCCAGGGAACGCCCTCAACATCGGAAAAAATTGAAAGCAGATTTTCTTGCAGATTTACATTTCTGATCATAAATCGTACATACATTCCAAGTTACAGGGCGATACGATTCTTAATTACTTCAAAATAATGGTTTTAGAGTTTATATTTTCTCTCTAAATTCACTCTAAAACCATGATTTTGTGGTAATTAGGAATCGTATCGCTCTGTAACTTGGAATGTATTAACGATTTATGATCAGAAATGTTAATCTGCAAGAAAATCTACTTTCTAAAAAAAATCATTAATAGAGGGCGCTCTCTGGAAAAGATCACATAATATGCCTTTAAGATGCATGCTTGAGGGGGAACAGCATATGACCACAACACTGTCCACTATGCCTTATTACCCGTTATAATGCTTTGGCGCGAGTTTTAAGAGCACGGGTCCTAAACAAAACAGGAAACGCGCGTACACCGCCGGGCAAAGAACAATGGCAACTGTAGACCAAATGCCCGTCATGACGTCACATGTCGGATAGGCCTAGACCTATGTCGGAATCTGGTCTATTTGTAGTGTACATTATATATGACAATAGATTTGACACATGCATGTCTTTAGTTATTGAACTTATAGAGTTTCAATCAATGGACGTACGTCGCACGAGGTGGACCTTGCGAAAAAGTACGCGATGTCAACCTCACCCCAAAACGGTGCAACGGACATCCGTGGTGCGCAATACGTAAGCTCGACCTCAGTACGTAGGCTCTGATTGGTTAGCAGCATTTTGTGAGTGGTCAAGCATGTACAGTAAGATGATCGCAGGAGAATATGTGCCGTAGGTCCATTGTGAATTGTTCATGTAATAAAGAGATTCTGCCCAGGACGTATACATTAGTACATACGACTTATTGTTTTTGATACGTATGGGAGTGCGCCCTAAATTTTCCTAGAAATCAGGTTTTTTTTTTGCACCTACGTAATGCTATAGGCATACGGTATACTAACTGCCATCTGAACCGTATACTTTAATTCGCCGTCTATCGTGTAAAATTTCATGATTTGGTCACTTCGATGTACATCACATCGAAATTATCAGCACCAATCGCCACATTTTGATTCAGCCAAATTTATATTAAGCGCCATCATTCAACCCTTTCCCCATAGTTGTTATTACAATACAGGGTTCTTACGTATCCTATCTATAGATGAGGTGACATTTGTTGACATTTAGGACGCCCTCTGTTGGTTTGAGATAAAACACACCGGGCAAGAGTTCCTATAGTTTACATAGGCCAGATCAGGTTTTCTAACTAGATTGTGGTGTCACAGCAAATTGTTATCAAAACTGTTTTTAAACTTGCTTAGGAATGCTATAAGCTATCGCATTTCACACAAAAAACTAAAACTAAATGAGTTTTACAATTCATTAGAAAGAAATTTCATGTTGTCTTCATTAACTTTACTGTATATTCAGCCTGGAGGGAAACAACAGAGGGTGTCCCATTTGTAAATACATGACATCATAGGTCACCTCATCTATTATACTAATAACTAATAACAACTAATGTTATCAATCTCTCAGTGCTCCTTTAACATTTAGTAGATAGATTATTATTGAATTGATTGATTATCTTCAATTACACACTCAATGACGATTCTAATAAATGAGTTCTCTGCACATGAACAGTGGCCAACGCGGAATTTGACATGCCTCAGGAGATTTGCCATAATATGATATCGAAAGCTCCAAAATGGATAGAAAAAATGTCTTATGACATATTACAGATGGCTGAACATGAGTACTAGTATTTCATGTCCAATTTTTTTTAAAATTTTCATGGCTAGAAAACAGGCGCGTACCGCGGCATGTGAGCCAGGGGAGGGGGGGGGGGGGGGGGGGGCGGCAAGTATATGTCGTAACGGTTGCCCCAATTTTTTCCCAGTCAGTCACCTCGTGAATTTCACGTAAGAGTGGGGAGGGGGGGGGGGGTTGCACAAAAGGTTGCACGGTCACAAAATTTCGCACGGTAACAAAATAATGCCCAATCCTCAGTGTTTTCTGGCCTAGGCCCTATTTTTTTTATTTATGCGAATTTAGCGTCCCGGTATTGCGAATTTAAGCGTCCCGGTATTTGGAGCCAGGGGGGGGGGGGGGGGGGGGGGGGGGAAACTTGCCCCCCCCCCCCCCCCCCCTGCCCCCGGTCGGTACGCCACTGCTAGAAAATCATATTTCACATGGGAATTTGTTTTGACACGCCCTGTGATGTAGTAGAAAGCTTGGCAGTTTTATACTTGTCTCTTGGCGAACCCGTTAAACTCTTAACCTACCGTCATTAAGATAAGTAACTGACCAGGTAATACATGTGCTGATATCTCTACTACTACATAACATGTTAAATTATGAAGTTGTTGAGAAATTTCATCTCTTTAATTTTAGATATTGCACGCTAAGAATTGTGGATTATTAAGGAAGTTATAATCCCAAATGTAAGGTCAAGTACGATTTTCGCATATTGCATTTCTACATGCGGACTTAATTATGGGTAATTTATTGATTACGGGAATGGTATAGTGCTAATTCACTGGTCAATGCCCAAATTTGATAGTCGGCCGACCGCATTGTTCATCAATACGGCACACACGCTTTACCCGTCATACTCTCCCCGTGTTGAAAAGAAAAGTGTGAACATGAAAATCGTACTTGACCTTACATTTAGGATTGTACCTTCTTCAATAATCAACCATTCTCAGCGTGCAATATCTCAATTTAAAGAGGAAACATTTCTCTAACAACTTAATAATTTAATATCTTTATGCTTTATGTTGGAGTAATACTTTTAGAGTTTTAAACACGTTAAGTTACCTAGGCAATTACTTTTTTGATGACTGTATACTACGTAGTAGTTATTACAGTGACAAATAACGATATTGATTAATATCGACGTTATCCGTGTAACTGATTAGCTGCCATCTTGTTTTTAAGATTTTCAGATACACACACCTGTTTCATAATATAGGCCAATTTGGTAACACGGTTCATGCAATGAATTGGACGTTATGCACAGATTCAATTGAGCGTAGACTTTCCCTTTGTATAGTCCGTTGCATGGCTACATGGATAACCTCTATTGAATGAATTTATAACATTGAATAATTGATACAAGATACATTGCACGAGCTTTAAAATTGTGTAATGTCATGTGGCATATGTTTGGGGTAACTATCAAAAATATTTTTGACATTACCTTCAGAGCAATTCCAATGTTTTACCTTCAAGTCGAGGCAAATGTTGGGCCATTATTGACTTTCATGCTACAAATGATAGTCAATGGATAATTTTTGCAGTTAAGTTTAGGGCAAATTATTTGTTACGATTAAGCCAAAAAGGTGTGATTACCACCTGGAATAACATTTATTGTATGGTGATGAAAAAACTCCTGTTCTACCACAGATAGTGGTGCTACAGGCAAACGGATCTCTCAGGGAGGGTTGATCGGTCGAAATTCAAAATGTTCACAAAAAACCCTCACAAAAACAGTCGTATTTTGTTAACAGATTTTCGAAAATTTCGAAAAATGTTTAAAACTTTTTGTGATTTGTTTTCTTCAAATTCAAAAAAATAATGGATAGGTCGGGCCTACCCGTGGACCCTAAGGGAGATTCCTGCAATTGTTAGTATTACATGCAGTATTTCTAAGAGTCGACATGTTATGGTAAACAGGAAGTTCAAAATGTAATATTTAAATACGATGTAGTTATTTTTTAGAAGATGCCGAGAAGATTTCTTTCTCAATATTGCTTGTATGACATCATCATTCGTAAGACGCCGATACCTTGACATTTAATTTAATACCATAGAAATGTGCACAACTATCGAAATAAGCCTCGGCACGGGCTTTCAATAAAAGGAGTAATTCCTTCCATAAGTTCGATACAAATTGAACAGCATATTTACAGATGTTTTATTACGTCTGCATTTTGTTATTATATTGATAAAATGACGATATTTGTATAAGCCAATCAATATTCAAGATATGTATGTAGATCAATATTCCACTTGTCGAAGACGAGGTAGTTCTCCATAGCCAACGCATAATATTCTTGTATCATACGAAAATAAACCATGCATTATTATTATAATTATTTTGAACTGATTGCCTTAAAACATAAATTAATTGGCCCGAAACGTGCCCTGAACGTTAGTGCGAGAGGATGACGCTAGTCACCAAATTGTACTTTGTTATAGCCATTAACCCAGTTTACAGTGTTTACGCCTACGATCAAAAACCGGAAACAAATTAGTGGGGATGCTATCTATTGAAAATGGAGAAGAATACGTTAATGAATTCCCAACATTGGAAGCTGATTGCTGAATGAATATTAGCAAATGTCTATGATATGGTTACGACATAATATAGCTTTCAGCAACAGTAACAGGGTAATTTCTTCAATACGATTTTTAAAAATTATTTAGCCAGCATTATTCATCCACTTACGAGGACGAGTTTCCTGAAGTCACGCCATTCTGCCAATAGTAATAGACTCACTAAATTTGGTTGTTATATCCTTGCGAAGAAATGAAGCCAAAATGATAGAGAGGCTGTCTCATAAGATTTCAAAAGAATTTAAAATTGGTTGAGGAAAACATGTTAAAAACCAAACATTTGTGGTATTTCTCGAATAAGCTCTTTTGAATTTCAGTATATAACGGTGCGCACTTTAATCCGATCACCACAAATGCCCGATTTTATCTTTATATTTGCTCTGCTAAATTCACGAAATAATGCACATGTCAGTTGTATGACGCACTATGATCCTCGGGAATGGTGCGTCACTTTACTGAGGTGCGTCACTTTCTCACGTACTATGACGCATCCCTGTACTGTGTCATAAATGTGACAGACCTTTGCCATACAATGACGGTACACTCAGTCAATTTCGTGACGCACCATTGATTGATTCTTATGGGCCATGACTGTTTCAAATGACGCACCCTTCCTTCATGCATCATTGATTACTGAACTGGATTGCAATAATTTTATATGAAAATACTTTAAAAAAAGTGTAACATGTTTTCAGACAGATCTCTGTAGAAAAAACAAAACAAAACAATAATTGAAAGAGAAGTTGGCCGACTAGACCTATATTAAACATCTAAGTTACACTCGTTTGAAGTTATTTTCGTAATTATTTTTATTACCATTTCCGACTTTATTCAACTTCGTTCATCTCTACAGTGCAACAGAGCATAAATTTCCAAAAGTGCATGTTATTGAAATTACGCTCTAATTCAAAAAGTAACATATGTAAGACAAGGAGACAATATCATATTATAGAATACAGCTTGGTGATTTAATGTCATAGAGAAGAAAAAAAGGTTTTACCTTATTTGCATATGATTAGCATATTATAAAGAAATACATTAGCATTTTGCTTTTTGGAATTTCCAGCAAAAACTATAAATGCTATTAACACCAAAGTTTAAGAAATGAAGTTCCCATCATTGCCAACAATACTGTCTGAGGAAAAGTTCATATTTATCTTTACTTTTAACAAAAACCCAAAATCTGTCTTAATTAAGCTTAATTCATGACCAAACTCGGTGAAATTATTAAGTAATACTGTGTATCAAACCAGACTTGCATGGTATCAAATTAAAGGTAAAGATGTGCTTAAAAGAATGGTCTGAGCAGATAATTCAATATCCCTTTAGTATTTAAAATATCGTCCTCCAAACATTTAGTATATTTAAGAAGAGAAAAAAACACATGTAACCACTATTTCATACAACTGTACACAGACTTGGCAAAAGTCTATTAATACTTGTGCAGCCATGCACGCACACAATGGAAGGAATATTCAAGGACATGCCCATGCTAAAGGGACCACTGGTTTAAAATTCGCGCTACATGAAATTTGAAATGCAATTCGCCAGTGTGCAGTCATAATGGTGTATGTTACTTTCTAGGTGACCGTGTGCTGACATGCATGGGTGTACAAACAGGTATCGTGTTAAAGGCCTGCACTAAGTCTAAATAAAAAAGAAATGTTTGAATAGTCAAGTGTTTAAATAGTCAAGGCCATGAAAGGAAGTAGGCAGTAGCTGGTTGGATTAGCGTGTATGGATAATCAAGTATTGGCCAATCTGAAATCAGGTTTAATAAGAAATGTAACAATGCTGATAATCATACAAGGACACGAAATAGTACTTTAAAACAAAGCTGTTTTAATTATACATGATACACATACTGTACTTAGGATTGAAATGTTCATTGTTGTACAATAATCAGGAGGCACTATATTTATAATTCAATATTTGGAAATTTATGCTCTGTTGCACTGTAGCAACATGTTTCCGCATCTATCAACTCGTTTCCTGATTGTGCCGCCATTTACTAGGGGTGGGTTCTGCAGCTTATCTACGAATAACAATGCACGTGGCAGGCCAAAGAATACTGAAAATGAAACTACTTTATGATTCACGGTGGATCTTCACCTAGGCTTATATTTGGTGTTGTCAAACCCGGCCCTCTAATATCTCAAATATAAAGCCTGGTTGGTGGTGAGTAGGGCCTACATACATCTAAAAATATCATGCTTGTATTTTGTTGTACGCTTGATGACGTATACCTTGTGACCATGTGACGCACACACGTAAAGTGACTGACATTGACGCACCCATTCGTCAATATTGTGACGGACCAAAGTCTGCCCATGACGTAAATGACGTACCCATGTGGCACCTCTCCCGGGGTCGTATAGCGCGTCATACAACTGATATGGTCATGTGTTTTAAGCTCGCCTCCTTTCGCGTTACACACGGATTTTGGCTTTCACGACATGATTTTAACTTTACACATTTATATTTGCTTGTATACCCCCCTGAGGTAGTAAAAGTATATCTTTTCTGAAGGGAAATTTCATGAGGAAACCAAATATGCCATTAAAATTATAGTACGACTAAGAACTAAAATGGTATGATCGGAAATGTTCGGAAAAATATCAGAGTTTTTAATTTTTAATTCGAGATCCATATATTTTTTTATACCTACCCCTATCATTATTTACTTTACATATTTGAATTCTTCATGAAATTACCCATTAGATGATATATAATTGTTAAAGTTACTACGTCGGTATGGTAATTATACCGGCTAGTGAATATCTCCAATTTTTATTTTATATATTTTTAGAATTTTCAAAAATATTTGTTTAAGGATGAACCCTTCCCTGATATAAACTGCATTTCTGAATTCCTCTGGTTACAAGCTTTCCAAAAATGTATACTTTTGCTATCATAGGTTGAAAACTTTTTCTGTTATTGTCTTTTTTATAAATCCGGTAAATTGAGGCTGATTATTCATGTTTACTGTGTAGCGAATAGGAAGAAAGCTGATGTTCATTGTCTTATCCATAATTAATTAGTTGTTACAAATAGTTGACAAGTCTGTTGAACCACATACTTAAAGACTACTAATTATCCTTTAAAATGGGACCAGAATGGTGTTTGTAACATTAGGAGATGACTAGTTATTGTAAAAAGAATAAAACATGGGATTATCCCCATTGAGTTTGTACAGGCGGCACCCCTTCCAGAAACACCCCTTCCAGCACCACCCCTGGTCCCCAAACATCAAACAGCTGTATCTCCCATTCTGTATTAGCTATACCAATGCCATTTTGCAGGCAGATAGCTTGTTATCAGGGCTTTAAAATGATACCAAATTTGTTGAGATAGCTTTTGTGGTTTTAAAAATATTTGAGGAAAATTACAGCATGAAACTAAAAAATGTAACGACACCACCCTATTGGGAGGCGAGTTCATATCGCGTGACCATATGTTCATAATGACATTGTTTTGTTATTATTTTGCATTTAATGTATGAAGATTATATCTAACCGTAATACCTACTTGTTTGTCGCCATGTTTTCCCATGATTCATTGCAACATTTCAAAAGAAAAATACACAATTTTACAACGAACCTTCGGGACCGATAATCTTGAAAAATGGAAGTATCATTTTTTAGGCAACGAAGCTAAAATACTACAGGGTGAATCAGAAAGAACGAGCAACTGTTTTTTTACAAAGGCACAATGCAAATTGCAGGCATGTACATGTATATTCAAAATCAATGATAGTACTTCTTTGGATAGTGCTAGAGACCCCATAACCATGATAACTATGGGACAAGTATCTCGAAGGCAAAGTCCCCCGTTTACCATGCTTAAATTGACGGAGGACGGTTTTAGAGGGGGCGCACTATCATGGTCGTAGCAAACCAGGCGACCTAAGACGTGGTGGATTTTATCGGCTCAAAACATGATTTGTGGCACAGAAATAGTACATCAATGGTCAAAAAGAGCTGATTGTGATTTAGAGTAGTACTTATTTGCTTTGATGATAGCAGAATTTAGTTCTTACATGACACGAAACATTCAGAATTGGTTATTTGAAATTAAGTTATACGTGGTACAAAATACGATTTTTAAATTGTGGATGGCTTCGTCTGACAGTGACAGAGGAGGGGCGTGGCGTTATTTGCATTTTATGAATATTGTAATTAGATCAGTTGGGAAAGACGTTGGATCGCGACGATCACATCGTGTGAGGAGTGAGGTCATGAATAGTCATGGATGAATATTCATTCACAACGAATGATTGACAGTTTACGCTTATCTTCCGGAGGACGAACTTATAGAGTGTGCTATATTGTGAACAAAATCTCACCAGTGGGCAGATAGGGTGTTACATCACCCTGATAGTGCTTAAAAGGTCACATCAATTTGAGTAGAACCCGGAATTTTAAAGCCAAACCACGGGATGGCAATAACACACAGTATTGTTGGCTAGCAGTGATTCAGATATGGCAATCAATGAAACAGGTTGAAACCCTTAAAAGGCACATGGTGTTGGATACAAAATCATAAAATGACTGGATATAAATAATGAATTAAGTAATTATGAGTAAGAAAAACACTTGATTTCAAATAAACACTCTCAGCTGAATAATAATGGCTTGATAATCCGACTATTTCCTTTAAAAATGGATATAGTCACGGTAGGATGCATTCTCACTTGGTGTTTATGGTATCAGAGCTGTGCATATTGCATTGAATAGTAGTACATACTTGTAAAAGGCCCTGTCACACATACGGCGATCAGGTCTTGCGCTCGCGTTGCGCTGAAAAAGTATCAAAACGCCAAGCATACGCATAAGAACCGAAGTGGACATTGGCTAGAGCGGGAGAGGGTCCCCATGTAACACGCAGAAAAGGGTGTATCCTTGGTGTAATTCATTCATGAGTTAGACTGGTGTTAAGACTCTTTTACTGAATAAAGCTATCTAATCCTTTAATCCTTTAGCACAGTTTAACACAGATTTCGTGCTAGGCTAATTCCGTGCAGAATTACATGAAGGATAAACCCAGAAAGGAGCGCGAAAAACTGCCAAAATGTGTCAAATTGTTAAAACAAGGTAGCTCTTAGTACGCTCCTATCCCGCTTATTACCATTTCACGGCGCTCTTATTACGACCCATTGTGTTTCTACTTTAAAGTCTCACGGGCTCTAACTGCGCTTCCACTCACTGTAAACATTCTTAGTGCGTCCAAGTTGCTGTCTGCGGTATTAGTATGGTCAGGGATACTATTAATTTTGGGATAGGAAAGTCCTATACTAACGTACGTAGTGAAAACGGTTCCGTTTGCATAAATTACATAAATTATGGTAATCATCGGAATGTGTCGGTGACCGGCGTTTAACGCGTTTAACAATGTTTAACCAGGTTTAACGTAATATTTGGTCGGCATAGGTTTGAGGGCGCTGTGGATTTACACAGACGACGGTGGCCACGCGAAACCTAAATGTTGAATACGTAATTAATATTAACACGTAATCACGAATGTTAATCTTATCATTTTGACAAACTCATCATAATTAGAAGAATTTTCATCGTTAACCGATTAACCGTTCTATGCCGACCAAATTTTAATTTAAAAGTGGCCTCCGATCGGCAAGCTCAGTGGCATACCCCTGGTATGGTTCTCAAAACGTTTGCACAACGTTCTCTGCGTGTGCGCGGGGAGTACATAGCGATTGCACCAAGGGTACTACTACTAGATTCAAACATAGTATAGATACAGTCAAAGAATAACAATGCCGGCCTTTAACTTTGATTGTTATTTAAATCCTATTTAGAGAGCATTATCAGGGGTGTGTCCCGCTAGTATTATTAATTAATGACATTTCATAATATTCAATTTGTCAAAAAGGTCAATATTATTCAAATTCATCACCCCAAGTGCAATACCAAACACCTGTTAAATTAAACTTAATAATCCAAGTGCTTGGACTCCATCCATATACCGGTATGTCTTTGTCTGAAGGATGCTCAGTCTGTTCTTGGAGTTTGACAAGTGAACAACTATCTTACTTGTACATAGAACGATAGGACAGGACAAAACAAGCACGGTGCACTGGCGCTCAAGGGCGACCATGGGGATCATCTCACGACCCTCTTACGTCCCAGCCAGTTCCCACTGCGTCACCGAGGGGTTCGTGTAGATCTTGATGTATTTGGCTTGGCGTTTTGATAATGTTTCAGCGTAATCCAAGCGCCAGCCTGATCGCAGCAAAATGTGAAAGGGTTTTAGTGACTTTGATTTAAAAATGGACAATTTCGGACAGTTTCCGCGCTCTCAATGCGTGTTATACACATTTTGATACTTTTTTGAGTGCAGTGCAATCGCTGGCCTGATCGCCGTATGTGTGACTGGGGGATAACGTCCTACCTTGTAGATCGTAGACTAGTAATACCCCTGTGAAAGGGTTTTAGCGATCTTGACTTAAAAATGGACAATTTCGGACAGTTTGCCGCGCTCTCACTGCGTTTTATACATATTTTTGAGCGCAGTTCAGTCGCTGGTCTGATCGCCGTATGTGTGACAGGGCCATTAGAAACAACAGTATGAACGCGTCTTATGACAATTAATGCAACACTGAACCTGACGTCGAATATATTTGATTTGCGAGCGCCGTCAGTGAGCGTTCATGTACATTGCTGTTTTTACATATATATCTGAAATTGAATTTTCTGGTTATGATTTACCGAGCAAACAGTATATAATGGGCGCTGTGAAGGAAATGTTAATATCTTCTTTTTAAGAAATTGTAATTGAAGTTGATGATCAAATTGATATTCCAAAGTGTCCACGCAGGATATGGGTAATAATTTTCACGGAATAGCGGCCTATTTGACATTTTAAGATATGATAAATAGGCTATAAGCATTATCCCCCTCAGGTCCATAATACCTTAAGATTCCACGCCAGTAAATAATTTCAGTCCTTGTGGACGACAATCAAAAGTTTTTTTTATCAGCTGGGCATCCTGTGGCCCATTGATTATAGAATTAACCAGAAATGGTACTTATTGCTCCCAAATGATTTAAGTTGTAGTTTAATCCTGATTTTAGGACTATTACCTAATACCACAGTGGAAAAAGAAATATTTTCAATGCATTTTGTAGGTTTTTTGGATGTATTTTGATTGTAAATGATCTGGCAACATTTCTCAACTTTTTCTGATAAATGAGGGCGCTACACCAATTGTCCAACTTTGGGGTCTTATTTCTCAGAACTTTCGGGGTTACCATATATATTTGTTTTGATTAAATGATCAAAGATATCATAAAATTTAAGGAAAATGTCAAATTGAAAAATCCAGTCGCTTTTTAAGCGAGAAAATGGGCTTTTTGTAACAACCCTTTTACATGTAAACGTATAGGGAAACCATTTAGTGGTGTGAAATCTGAATGTTGCTCTGTGCTGGTGTGCTTAGATATCGTTCGCTTCATTTTTCTGATGATATTTTGATAAATCTGCTACCAAAGTGCTTGAAATTCACTGAGATCAGGTCCAATTTGACAATTCCACTACAAATCTATGGTAAGATAGGGCAAAATATTCGATTTCACCATGATTTCAGAAGCAAACGATACAGGCAGATTACACGATGAAAGTAGCCTACCAAATTCGGCAGTCTTGTCGTCATTATCAACAACAGCGTAACAAAGTGAAATGATTTGATTTATAAGCTTACTACATCATGTCATTACTAATCTTCGGTCATATTTGAAGCTCAAATTAGAATAAATAGCTGCCTTGAAGTATACTTGCCTTGCAAACAAGGTCAATCTGAGTGTTGGTGGAAAGTGAAATTAAGATTAAGGTGGGTGTCTTTTTTAAGCTATGTTGTTGAAATCAGTCTTAAAAAGATTAGTCTAGATCCCTATGCCAGAGACCCGAGATCAAGTCTACCTTGAAGCAGCTATTTAATGACTCGGGTTAGTTTTGTGCTGAATCAAGGCGCACAATATCGGCTAGTTGAATTGATAAAGAAAGCTTCAAAATTCAACAGTGTTGGAAGGATACATTGCCTAGCTATTGGATTTTGAAGCTTACTTTGAATTCTAGCCTAAATTAGTGTTGTGTGCAAGTAAGGTTATTGGGGACAGATTTTCAATTGCTACATCTAATAGATTCACTTGCCAGTCATAAATTATCCCCCGATCAAATCATCACACCTCCCCCAGCCCCCCCCCCCCCCCATGTATAATTTTTTTTTTAAATAAAACTTTTTTTTTAAATTAAGGGGTCTAGAGGGTTTCAGAATCCATGTTCAAAAAGTGTTTAAAAATACATTGATTAGATCAATTCACATGATCAGGTTTGATGTAATTCAGCATAATTTGCATGTATGGCAGGCCAAACATACAACCTAATCATATTCCATGGTATTTCACACTAAACTAACACACAGTGCTCCACTTTGTTGTTAAAATTACAAAAGCAAGTGAAAAGATGTAAATTAACATTATAATGACTAAAATGGACACCCCTACCTTTTTTTCCACATTCAGTCCTAAATATTAATTGGTGTGACCCAAAAAGCCCAGGTTATATTTTGGCAGTTTGCTGTCTTCAGTAGATAGTACATGTTTAAGGGGTAGGCCAAGATTGGCTCTGATTTGAAATGGTAAAAAAATCATGTGTAGCTCATTGTTTTTGCAAAAGAATAGTTTTTATATAATTGTGAGGATTGAAATTGAAAGTAAAAACAATAAAAATTAAAACAATTGTCCCTTGAAATAGCTCAAAATGTGTCTAAATTCATGCTCTTCCATAATTGAACAACTATTTTTGTTATTCCAAATGTCAACTTAATTCTATCTCGCCAATTTTAATATTTTTCAATACGTTTTGTACGATATCTCAAAACCATAAAACACGCAAACTTGCAATATGGGAACAGACGTTACTCAAAAACGAAAGCTCATATAACCATGGGATTTGGACAAGATGTTAGGCACACAAGCGGCTATGACCCATTGAATTACGATACAAAATTACCTGATTGGTCGGTTCACGGTTGCCATGGCAACCGTTTAAAAATCCGGCTTCATGGTTTCATGCGCACTATACTGATACATCATCTACTCAAGTATGCTGTATATGCAACATTTCGTTTTCTAATTACGTTCGTTCCCGTGTTTATCCAATCAGAGGCCTTGCATGGTAACCATTTTTTTTTTTCTTTTTTTTTCTTCATCTGCTATGACAAATCAAATATACAAAAAATATATGATTACAAATCAGTTAGAATACACAATGTGTGTGTGTGGATAACTGTTAGAGTAACATCGATAAGTAGACTATATATCGCATGAATATGGTTATTATGCATAAATACAGGATGACGTACTAAATCATACAATAAATTACAAAATATAATATATTTACATTATACAAAAAGCATGTGGAAAACGTCCCATTTTTTTAGGTAGAGAGTATTCTTAAGAGATTGTTTCCACATGTGTCTTTCAGTGTTATGGTACTTAATGATATCATGTTGGATATTTTGAAATGACGGTTTTGAACCATTGCACCTATTTCTGTATACAGCAAATTTCGCAATCAACAAGATGTTATTGAGACCAGTATGTTTACTAATGGGGAATTTGCCAAAGAGAATGTCATTATCGCACAGCGAAACCTTAATTTTACATTTACATAGTATCCATTCCTCGAGCTTTTTCCAGATGGTATTAGTAATCGGGCACATACAGAATATATGATAAATTGTTTCCTGGACCTGATAGCAAAAAGAACATCGATCATCGCTGGAAACCTTTATCATCTTAAGGGGACTGTCAAGTGTCATTTCGTATTTTCCAGGAATTTCACTTTTCTTCATTTTTCAAAACTTCAGAGTGTTATCTATCAGTACATGCAAAGAAATTTTCAATTTTGAAATTCCAAAAGCCTATTTAGAAGGATTTAAATCCCTTACTGTGATCATTGACAAAGTAGAATGGAAAAGTCTGCCCACAGGGGATCAGCGAAACTCCCATGCGCCGCGTATCCCGTGTTTTGTTTTTCGCAAGTTAGCATGCGCCAGTTCGCTTAAAATACGCGACGCTGTTGTTTCGAAAGCCGTCAGTGCGTGCTGCGTTACCCGCTATGTTTTTGCCGCGTTTGAGGGCTTGTTCATACGCATTGTTTACGCATCGGGGTGTGGCTGAGCCTGAAGCAATTAGTAGGCCTATAATTAGTAAAACAAGGCTTTAGCACAAGCGTTAGTAGTGTCAAGGAGTTGGAAAGAGAGAAGGAAAAAAGATAAAAAATAAAGGACAGAGTAAGATTTTGAATCCATGATCGGAGTGAAACATTGTAAGGAGTATCAACAAGACTTACACCGGGTTTTATCCGAAGACGTTATTGTTTTGTTTTTGTTTGGCCTTTCGATGTTGTACTAGTCCGTTCCACCCGCCCCGTCCATCCAATAGGGCCTACCTGTTTATCTATTTATTGTCATTACTGAATATGGTAGGCCTATTACTTCGTATCGTTGTTAAGTTAGCTAGTTCTCAATTAGTTCAACTCGGTGTAGGCTACTAATTTGTCATTCAGTTATATCAAACATAATAATAATATCAATTATAAGTGCCATTTTACCTAGGCCTACATGGGCATGATCGAAGAAGCATCCTCGGGCCGATGAGCCGATGCTATCAAATGGTTCACATGGTTATCCCATAGTTATATATATAGTCTAACTTTGTATAGTATGTGCACACGCGGCAATCAAAAACACGACATGTGGAGTTGGGGGGGGGGGGGGGGGGGGCGTATAGGGCCATGGAGAGCGGGGGGGGGGGGGGGGTATAGGGCCATGGAGAGCAGGGATGGACAGCCTCTCCTGGCATGTATTTTAATATAATATCTATTATAAGCTCATTTATTTCAGTTGCGTTCGGGTCGAAGGCCCCGGCCGCTGTTAGGCCTACGGTCTGGTGACATGCCATAATATGAGACAAAATAAGTTCCAAGATAACCAGAAGTAGGCCTAGGCCTATACGGCCAAACAAGTCATGTTTCTAAAAAAATCCTCCTAAAATGTCATAGGTAAATTGAATAATATAAAATTCTGGAACATTCCAAATGAAATTCGGACTGAACAAAGAACAGAGATCTTCCCATTTCGATCGCTAAATGGCCCATCATTCATATTTTTGAATCAATGAAACGTCCGAATGTTCTAGACTGAAAGCAAAGGTGAAAGGGATGGGATTATGGTGGGAGAGGATGCTCTATATTTCTGCCCCTCGGACCCACCCCAACAAAAAATAGGGTAACATCGGTTTGGTTTATCACGAAGTTATGAGATGTAAACAATAGGCCTGATTAATTAAATGTGTGGTTGCACCTTTGATATCCTTGTACTTTTGTGTCCTCTCAATGAAAAAAAGTTTCAATCTAGGTATAGGTGACAAGGCAATTCATAGGGATAGCCAATAAATAATAAAACCATATGCAGTATATGGAAATACCCACATGACTGTATATTATAGGCCTACTAGAGCTAATTGTTAATAATGACCGTGTTTTCACCGTTATCATTGTTATCTTCAGTAGATAGCAAACTACTTTTATAAGAATGTTTCAAATTTTATAAGGATGTTTCAAATTTTTCTCTCTCTTTTACTAAGTCCTTTATCTATATAGGATAGGTGTTGATTTTTATACTCAGACTACTCACTAATCCCGCCACGGTGCATTTTTAAATGATCACATTGATAAAGACTCGACTACACTGGGCCTATAATGATAAACTCTGATGATTAGCCGCAGAGTGTTGCGCACAGAAATTAATACACGAGCGTCTAATCTTTGTCAACCGGTTTAACGCGCACGCGTCACCATTTATTTTGCCAACTCAAAACATTCCACGCGCGTCTGCGCTCATTGTCGATTAACGCACGCGCTTTCATGCGTTACGCTTCCCGGAAATTGTGAACGCACTTCGAATGCGCATGAAATGGTAGGGCTTCTTTTACACGCTCAACATCATGAAAAAGGTGTTTTTTAACACACATTTGAGGTTATTTTGATACCAAGAAAAGAACAGTTTGTAATGAAACTCTGCACGAAGTTGGGGATTTATATGCTTCCCACAATATCCAAAGAACAGGATTTGAAATACGTGTATTTCCCCGTAAACCATGATCAAACGGCGGTATTGTCACTTTTCACATTCATCGGTTGATTTCTTTATGTTCATTTTTGAGTAAAAATACGATTTACAGACACGATAACTCAATACAAACTGCATCTGATGGACAGCAAGTAAGTTTAACGCAACAACCATGATCTTCGCCAGGTTCCATTTTTTTTGTTTTTTGTTTTAGGTCTATTTTCCGATTTTTCGGATCATTTTGTGGAAATTCACGTTTGTTGTATTTAAAAATCCCATTTTGTTGCCTTATTTGGTCAATAAATAAAAAAATATCTCAGTAATCAAAAAACAAAAAAAATGGAACCCGGGTAATTTTCTTAAGATTACAAAAATCGTTAAAGGACAGATTTTCAGAAAATATTTTTTGGGTTACCTTGTCCGAATTGAAGACTGGTCAAAATTCTCGTTTTTTATGATTTTCTCCAAAATGGTTCTTTTTAGAGCAATTTCATGTTCATGGTTAGATTTATTGAACCCTTTCCTTCAACAAAATGTATACTTGTATATGGAATATATGAATAATGACGTAGTTACGGCAGTTTTACGGAAGCTATTTCTGACACTTGACAGCCCCCTTAAGGAAGCAGTTTGTGCTCAGGATACGATGGTAACCATGGCAACCAGATCAAAATAACACGCTCATCCTGGAGCGTCTTGACCTAAGCTTTAATTTGATATATAACACTAAGCGGTAGGTCCACGGTAACATTGAGAAAATGTTTTTCAAAATTTGGGTCAAATCAACCTAGACCCCCCCCCCCCCGCACCTTCAGGTATAGCCTCCGTAAACTGCCGTAACTTCTTCATTATTCATTTAATCTATATAAAAGTATACATTTTTTGCAGAAAAAGGTTCAATGAATCCAACCAACCATGTCATACTAGTTTTATTATATTCCTAATACAATTCCCTACACTGCTAAAATGTTGAGCAAAATACGTTGCTTAATTGCGTTTAATTATCTGTTGGGTAAATGGTTGATTAAATTTTATTCAACATGTAGAAATCTAGGTGTTGTATAAAAGTAAAAACTACCCAACGTTGAGCAAAACAATTTAGTAACGAGTTGGGGAAACCCCCGGTCAAAACTCATTTTGTTGCTAAAATATTACGTTAATTGTTTCAATTGGGCAACTGTTGAGTATTTGTCTCAGGCAATCACGCAACATATCAAGATTTACTCATGTGGTTTTTATTGATCAACTGTTGCTTAAATTCTCGATTCTAATTGCGTCCGTGATGGATCTTCTCAGAATTTGGTGAACGGTTGTATATACAGGGCGAGTCAAAAAGAAGTTGATCGAGAATGAATATTTGTTTAAAAATGTACCAAACAAATTTGACAAACCAATGAGGCACGTATTCAAAGAGCAACTTATTCCGCTCATATGACAAAAGGAATCAATGAAATCGATCAATTATATCAGGAGCTATGCCTATTTTAATAAAAGAATCCCAATAAAAAACACCAATGATAAGAGATGTAAGATATTATGTATATAGTTAAATAACAAGTTAAACAAATTACAGATCCACTACAGAGAGGGAGTGGTGTATGTAGCTCTGCTGCATCGCCCAGAATTCCCATTACAAGTTACCGGTTCACTACCGAGAGGAAGTGATGTATGTAGCTCTGCTGCATCGCCCAGAATTCCCAATTTTTGCTTACCCCGTGTTGATATACAAAAATATTCAATATGTAATGAAAACCATTCATTGGTATTAAAATGCCCAACAAATGGTTAATTGATAATACCCAACTGTTGTGTAATGAAAATTGTGCAACTGTTGAGTAACTGGAATTGTTCAACTGTTGGTGAAAACATGTTATCCAACGGTGACTCAATTTTTGGCACTTTTTGGTCAATAATTACGAAAATAATAATGATTTTCTAAAAAAAACACCCCGATTTCTAGGGAATTGTATTAGGGATAATAAAACTAGTATGACAAAATTTGACAAAATATATTTTTAGTTATCTTTGCAGAACCTAAAATGGGTCAAAGAACGTGTTTTTTATAATTTTCTCCAAAATGGTCATATTTCATGATGGTTGGATTCATCGAACCTTTTTCTTCAAAAAAATGTATACTTTTATATAAGACGATGTTGCATTCTTACCTTACTCACAAGTTCGATTTTTTCGTTTTTAAAAGAAAATTGTTATTAACTATAGGCCTAATAAATGATTGATGACATAAAACTCACATACGATGGTTTTGCGCTTAGATAGATTTTAGATAAATTGTTCTCAAATCATAAAACATCAGCCGGTTTTTTATGCACAGCCTGCTGTCAATCATTCAGTCGTATCATGCATTATTCATGTATCGTAAAAACAAGGGCGGAGAGCAGACAACGAAAAAATGACGACTGAAAATCCAGCAGAGGTTTTCATCATCCGTCGGCTGCAGAGCAGGCGACTACAAGATTTCTCCATGCACGACGATCAGTAACAAGTGCGGCAATCTGTTTTTCTTGGATTGCACCTTCTTTTGTCCCCGAGTAATTGTCTTACATATGTAAGGTATGAAGTGCGCGGTCGACCTGGTCTCCTTTTGCCATGTGTTGGTAGGTATAGAGCATAGGCCTATCTTTATGCAGGCTCTTCCTCTGGCAGCCGGAGGATGTGACCAAGGAATCTCAACTGCCGTAGCCTTACCAAATGAATAAGTGGCTCAGTGCTGATCATGGCGTAAACGCTGGTGTTTGGGATATGTGGTCAAGCCGCCTAATATTCAGCATAATTCTGTAGCAGGAGGTGGCAAAGGCATTGATTTTATTTTCCATGTCTTGAAAGATCACCCACGACTCGCAGCCATATAGCACAGAATAGTAATGCAGGTGGTGTTAAACAACTTCACTTTAGTAGTTGAGATGGGTATTTTGGGACTCTTCCACAGGCGTTCCAGCTTCCAAAAAGCACACCAAGCCAGTGACTTTCTTCTTTTAAGGTCGCTTGAACCAGATGCCATCATAGAGCCAAGATATCTGAAATCTGACACATGTTTGATGGGATCACCGTAGACTTGAAGTGTTGGATGGGGGTTGCAGTTAATAGTCATGTACTCTGTCTTGGGTGTGCTAATGATGAGGCCGAGGCCGGCTGCTGCCGCCGCTGTTCTGGCTAGCTGGGCCTGTGCCCGCGGAATTGAAGATTCCAACAAAGCAATGTCATCAGCGAAATCTAAGTCATTTAGCAACTTGGCCAGGTGACGACTGGAGCGACGAGGATGTGTTAAGACTCCCGAATCTAGCTCTGATGTGGCCTTCTTCAGTAGGTAGTCGACCAATATAACCAATACCGGGTGGTTCAAAAAAAAGTTGACCCAAGTTCAAAGTAATTTTTCAACCACATTTAAAGTTTCAAAGAATTTGTTTTTACTTTGTCTTAATCAGCAGTAAGGTTTGAAATTATCCTGAAAAGATGGCACGTTTAGCTTGTTTGGTTCTTCAGATATGGTTCATTACAGAAAACATGTACAAAACTGACTTGTCCACGGGAGCGTCATTTAGTTTTAGTCTTAACAAAACAGCATGCTCTAGTTACAGAATTGAAAAGCCCGCCCTGACAAATTATCCCAATCTCAATGCTTATGTGCCATTCACATTCAACAAAAAACGTAGATACGTATAGGTAAGTAATGTCAAGCACCAGACAGATGTTTCAGATGTCTCCTTTTTCTTTTTCTCCTATTTTTACAATTTGTGACCAATCGTGTGTAAGTCCACTTTGTGCATTCCATCTCTACTAAAGGACGCTCCCGTGGCCAAGGCAGTTTTGTGCATGCTTTCTGTAATGAACCATATCTGAAGAACCAACCAAGATAAACGTACCATTTTATCAGGATAATTTCAAAACTTACTGCTGATCAAGACTAAGTAAACAGACATTTTCTGAAACTTTAAATGTGGTTGAAAAATTACTTTGAACTTGGGTCAACTTTTTTTTGAACCACCCGGTAGAAAAGGAGCCAAAACATCTCCCTGCAAAACTCCTGTGGAGACATCAAATGGGTCTGAAATGTTTCCATCTACCATTACAGCGCTTCTAGAGTTGTTGTATAGCACACTTATAGCATTGACTACAGCTTCAGGA
Source organism: Ophiura sarsii (assembly GCA_035610835.1). NCBI lineage: Eukaryota > Metazoa > Echinodermata > Ophiuroidea > Amphilepidida > Ophiuridae > Ophiura > Ophiura sarsii. Next base: position 11,050,867 of record CM069456.1, on the reverse strand, counting down.
ATTCCATAATGTCGCAGTACTGAGAACATCACCTTTCTGTTGATGGAATCAAAGGAGGTTTTACCGGAAAGAAAGTATGCCAAGTGCTGTGTTCCTAACAGTTTTAGTAAAAAAGAATCATTTCCAGATTTGCCTTTTTTAATGATATCAACCTTTTCAACATGAAATATTGAATAAACTAGCCACCTCGACTTGTCAAAGAATTTCTATATACGAGCTAAGTGTTCCTTTCACAGATATATTAAATTGATTACTCCCGATTTTTTGCACTAAAACCCTGACGTAATGTCACCTCCTATACTACTAAAACGTCCAATTAAATGCTGCAGAATGGTTGAAATGACTGTTTTCAAAATAAACAATTCCTCTGTTTACCAAAACGTCATAGTGTTTCATAAAACGATACCGTGCAAGATCCCAGAAAACCGCGTGGTCAAATTGATATTAGCATTAGTTTCCGTTCGTTGTTTTTGTATTACACTTTAAAATCATACTCGCTATAGGTACAGAAATAGAGATATTCACCAGGTTGTATTGAATGGTGATGGTTGTGGGTCCGAACCGTGTTCCAAACACTTGGCAGCTAATTGGCAGCTAATCCAAAACACGGAAGGTCTCTATATATAGAATGCTAGAATACCAACTCGTCAATTTCATTGTAAAATATGGCAAACCTACTTTGAAAATATGTTCATATTATAAGAGCAGACCTTTATTTTCCGACGCCATTGAACCAACATGACCAATGTAACCTCTTAAGATGTTCATCAATCTGATATACAGGGTGACCCCCCAAAAAATGTTAACACTCCGGGCACATAAGATATCTTAAAAGGACAGGAACACACGGGTCTAATCTTGATGTAATATGAAAGCTGAGTAAATAAGCTTTCATTTGCATTTTATTGCGTTTCCAATTGGTTATTTAGAACGGGAGATATGCTTCAGCAAACATGAGGAAGCATAATCGGCTTGGTCCAATCCCCTCAGTATGAAAGTAAAGTTTTTAAAATGCACGAAGCAAGAAGCAACATGATTAAGTCACACACATACATCAGTTAATCTCTTCTTTGTTCTTTTCAACGCATTCTTTCGATTCTTTTCAAGCTTAAAAGACATAAATAAATATATTCCACATAAATTATATAGGTATTTTGTCATGAGTTCAAGTTCTATACTCTTTTTCCATGTGCAATGGGTAGCTGTCAGTAAAGCAGTTAATTTATTTAATTGGATGGACCGTTTCAACAAAGAACATGCAAAGACTGCTTTACTCTCCCTTTCTAAATAACCAATTGGAACGCAATAAAATGCAAATGAAAGCTTTTTTACTCAGCTTTCATAATACATCAAGATTAGACCCGTGTGTTCCTGTCCTTTTAAGATATCTTATGTGCCCGGAGTGTTAACATTTTTGGGTCACCCTGTACACAATTGACTTCTTATCTAAAAACTGTGTGTCTAATTGACAGGGGAATATTGTTCTACTAACAAGAGGCAACATAGATCAAAGATTCTCTGTTTATTCTAATCTCTGACTACCCCAATCCAGTGTCCATCGAAGACAGCTTGCCGACGGATCTAACAAAATATACGATTCTTTTTATATGACGTGTTTTGGGGAATTACTCGCATGGCGGAGAGTAGGGACCAAAACACACAACGAATAATTACAACGGACAAAGCTTTTAAGTTTAAAATGCATTATTATTTATTCACCCAGCATCTTGACTCATCCTTTATTAATCTAACATGAAGCGTACCAATCTGAGCTTCTTTGCTAAATCAGAAGCTCACCTGTTGTGTAAATTATAACATGGCCTAAATTATTATAACCTCCTAGTGTGGCGAGTCAGCTCACGTACACTGCCGCGCAAAAGTATTTCTCCCCCTGGAAGCAATTGGGGTCTGATGGTTTAATACTTTGTCGACAACACAGTGATAACTTGCAAGCTTCCAGGGGGAGAAATACTTTTGCGCGGCAGTGTATACCAAATTGGGTTTCGTATACGGCGGGACAAGCGTTGCCAGTTCAAGTTAATCATGGCCTAAATGATAATTATTGAAATATCTAGAATTACGGTAAATCCGCGTCACAACATTCTATTATAAGTCACGTAAGAAAAGTAACATTACTTTTTAAGTTATTTGTTTATGAAAAACATATAAATAAATTGGAACTTCTATGAAATTTGGCCCTGATGACTTACATGCTTGTATAGGAAGGATTATTCCCCCAGCAGTCGAGAACAAGGAATCAATCACTGAAATCACTGAAATTTATATAGCGCCAGAACCAAGAAACTTGTACTAAGGCGCTTTGGCACAGTGTACCACAGAGAAAACTACTTTACAAAAGCATGTTCAAAAAGATGACATTTTAAAAGGAACGAGAGAAAGGGTCGCAAGAAATATACAGGTGCATGCTGGGAATTTGAGGACCGTACAAGTTTCATTAGATCGGGGTACAGCAAAATAAGAGAGAGAACAAAATGTGTAAAAGTTTGAAAAGATTGTAATAATAATATTGCTTTTAATGGCTACTTTAAAAGAAATCGAAGATGAATACTTCCGAAATTAACATAGCAGGGGGTTCTTGGAACACCGGAAAAAGTGACAAATGAAACAATAATAAAATTAAGTGAGGATAGGATGGGGGGAAATGCCGCCAGCAAAATGAAAATTGAACCTAGAATATACCAGTTTATGGGAAAATGACCCATATAGGCCTAAATGGGTTTACATGATATTGTTTCCTAATTTCCTAAAGAATAAGCTCCGCCCCACCTCCCCACCTCTCCTTCCCACCTCTCCTCTCCACCTTACTTCTACACCTCATCTCCCCAGTGGCGTTACCAGGACTTCTCTGGTGGGGAGCAGGACCTCTTTTCACCCAAATTTGATCATATTTGAGATACATTTGTAGGGGGAGGAGGAGGGAACATTTGAGGAGGAGGAGAAGGAGGAGGAGGTTTGAGTTTCAGCCCCTGAATAATCCACAAATCACATACAAGCATATTTCTGTCAAATTCTGTGCAAATTAAAAAAGAAGAAGAAAAAGTCCTTTACCCACAGTTGAATGTTTCATGGACTTGTCAATTATTAAAGACAATTAAGATCGAATCATCAAACCGCTTCGGAATGTGATGTGATGACAGGTATTTATATGCCGTCATTTCTACATGATAAGATCCACTTTTTTGGCATTTGCTGAGCTTCGACGTCTTTTCAAACAAACAAAAGCAAAACAAAATTTATTTTTTATTGACCTCAACGTTTTACGAGTGAGTTGCCACCTGACGCTCAGACGAAAAAGACGCCGGACAAAAATAATTCAATAAAACCTTTTTTTGAAGCCATATTTTTTTAAAATTCTGTAGATTTAAAAAAAAAAAATCTTTCAATATTCATCAACTGCATGATCTTGACCATCTATGCTGAAAATATCGTTACAAATAACCTTACGGTTGCAAAATAACAGCTATTTGAACAAAGTCTGTCCCATTTCACTCTGTCCACGGGTACTGATTTCGCGACGTTACATTGAATACTGAATGATGAATTGCATGCAAGTAATCTACGATTTGAAGATCTCGCCAGGTAAAACCAGTGTAATTGTTAACATCTTAACTATCTATCCAGGTGTGAAATCAATACGTATAATACCACGAGTGACCCTAATTAGAATTATTGATTTTCATAGATTGGAAGTGTAATTGTCTATGCTCTATGCCTTAACAGTGACGATGCCGTTTAATGTTATCTTGCTGGGCATTTCCCGTAGACTTACTCGTGGGCAAAGAGATTTGGAGAGATTCTCTTCAAATAGCTATCATTTTTGCCGCCATAGCATTATTAACATTGACATTTTCAGCATAGACGGCCAAGATGATATTTTTGAGGAATATGTAAAAAACACCACTCAAATCCCACATTTTTTAAAAATATGGCTTTGAAAAACTTTCAACGTTTTATTGAACCACACTGGTTGTAACGTCGCGAAATCAGTACCCGTGGACAGAGTGAAATGGGACAGACTTTGTTCAAATAGCTGTTATTTTGCAACCGTAAGGTTATTTGTAATGATATTTTCAGCATAGATGGTCAAGAGGTAGTTGATGAATATTGAAAAAGATTTTTTTTTTAAATCTACAGAATTTCAAAAAAAAATGGCTTCAAAAAACTGTCAAGGTTTTATTGAACCACCCTGTACAACAATTGACAAACAGAATAAACGATAATTTCGCATAACGGATAACGATTCTGACATACGACAAAGGAGGAACGAAACTATAAACCTCCCGCCTCAACTTGAATTCACAGAAGAGGATGAGGACAGAAGGAATAAACGCCAAACCAACTCAGAAGATAAATTTTCACATGAAAGAATTGTTGACAGACGCTGACGAGTTGAGGTAAATCCCGGCTACTCTACTTGACCTGTGGTAGAGCCCGGAGAAAATTTATATATAACGAGAATTGATTTGTGGGCAGAACACGCGAAATAAAGCATGATTAGATTTTCAATTGTCAACCTTTTTTTAACTTGTTGTTTATTACAATTTGTTTACATGTATACTATAATGTACTGTACACTAGAATGTACTGCAAACTTTACATAATACAATTAATTTGAGGCACATTGCATATAATGCGTACGAATAGTGTATCGACGCGATTAGACAATTTTAAAAATTAATTTGACCTCATATCCGCTTTATCACTAAACAAGGTTAGGGATGACTTTTGGTTCCAAAATATTCATTGATTTCAAACCGTCAATTTTCACAAAAACGGTCCTTTTTTAACCTCTATTGGTTTCTTTATTGTTTTTCATTATCGCAATTTATCAGTTGATTGTTTTTGTGCAGAGAAATAATCAAAAATTACAGCAGCGTTCAAATCAATACTTGTAAATTGTATTGTCGATGCCGCGAGAATTGACTCAACCTTGTAGAGTTCCCAATTATATATCCGCGTAGTTCAGATACAGAAAGAAAACTCTTGTCCAAATATCAGGATAAATCGCGTTACTATAGTTACTACAGTGTGAGTCTAAAAGATGTTGTACGGGAATGAATATTTATTCGTGGCAGTTGTCCACGAAATGCTATACTTTGAAATGATCAATCTAAGCGAGTGCACATTCAAAGAGTCATTATAATATTGAAATGAGATTTAAACCGGCAAGTTTCAAATACACAGAATAGTATGCACAAAATGTATTTTCTGATGCTAAAAATTGAGTCAATACTGATATATTCTCTCTTTTGTCAGATATCGTGTTTCATTGTTATTAGGAATACATGTCAAATCCGGGTGTAAATCAATTTCTCTCTGAAATGAGAATGAAGTGTTAATGTTTCTGGTGCTTTTATCATAAAGAATTATGTTGACAGCTCGAAGAATTGGGTTCTCTGAGAGAAAAAGACATAACTATTTGTATCACTGAATGTTGATTTTATCCATACTTTAATTCATTTCTGTGTTTGATTGTCACAGGTATAAATATATTTTGAATTTGAGTTTGAATGAATCTACAGGGTGAGTAAAAGAAAAGTGCACTCAACTTTGGGATTTTATATTTTAAAAACTGTGCAAAAAAATCACAGATTTATTATTGAGGCAGACGGGTTATTACATTAGCTTTCTAAAGAATTTTAGGTGGTTGAAATTGGTTGTGGTAAACATATTTTATGCTCATTTACATAAAAGTGAACATTTTATAAACCGAACAAGATATGCGTTATTTTCTCTTATAAGATCTATTGAATTCCACTATTGAATTCTGTGACGAAAATGGAGTTGTGATCATGAATACCCTATTCAAGCAACACCCAAGGAGACTTTATACCTGGTCGTCACCAAATCAGAAGATCAGAAATCAGATTGATTACATTCTAGTGAAGAAACGATGGAAATCTAGCTTTATGTACGCAAAGACTTATCCAGGGGCGGATTGCGGATCTGACCACCAACTTCTAGTATCATGCATGAGGTTGAAGCTAAGAAGAATTAATCGCCAAAGTAAGCCAGCCAGACTTGATATGACTCAAATCAGTGAAAAATACAGAGTGGAAATAAAAAACCAATTCCAGACACTGTTTGAAAATGACCCAGAGGAGTCCTCACCCGAAGAGCTATGGCAGGAGATTAAAAAGGCAGTGACAGAAACAGCACAACAATCAATTCCCAAGTGCAAGCGTAAGAAGAAACCCTGGATCACAGAGCAAGTTTTCAATCTGGCAGATCAACGTCGAAAGATTAAAACGATAGGTCTGGAAAATAAGAACCACCTGAAAGAATACCGGGAACTGAACAGGAAGGTCCAACTACAACTTAGAAACGTCAAAACAACTTTCATCACCCAAATTTGTTCTCAAGTTGAAAAAGACAGTACAGCCAACAACACCAAGGACATGTACAAGAACATCAAACTTCTGACAAAGAAACCAGTTCCCAGACTTAATGTCTTGAAGGATGCAGATGGTAAAATTCTTACTGAAGAATCCGAAATCAAAGCCAGATGGAAACAGTACTGCCAAAAGTTATATGCATCACAAGATGGGATTCAAGTTGACGATAACACTCGCAACAATAACATGTCTGAGCCAGATATTCTGAAGAGTGAAGTGGAACAAGCTATGAAGAAATTAAAGATTGGTAAATCTCCTGGAGATGATAATATTCCCGCAGAACTCTAAAGGAAAGTGATAAAGAAGGCATTGATGTGATCCACAGACTAAGCACCAAGATCTGGAATTCAACTAAATGGCCTACGGACTGGAAGAAAGCAGTCTTCCTCCCTCTCCCAAAGAAAGGGGACACCAGAGAGTGTGCTAACAACCGCACGATAGCCTTAATTTCACATAGCAGTAAGGTTCTACTACATATCATTGCAGAAAGGATCCGACAACACCTGGAGAATGAGTTACCACCTGAACAGGCAGGTTTCAGGAAAGGACGAGGTACAAGAAACCAAATAGGTAACCTGAGAAACCTGATGGAAAAGAGCTTGGAATGTCAACAACCCCTATATCTATGCTTTACTCTAAGGCATTGGACTGCGTTCAACATTTGAAGCTATGGTTGGTGATGCAAGAAATGGGTTTCTCTCTTCACATCATTGAGCTGATTAAATCCCTCTACAAAGATCAAGAGGCTACAGTAAGAACAGATAATGGCAATTGTGAGTGGTTCTCTATTGGAAAAGGCGTTCGTCAAGGATGTATCCTGTCACCTTACCACCTATTCAACATTTATGCAGAGTACATCATGAGGCAAGCTTTTGATGGAGTGGAAGGCCAAGTTTCAGTAGGAGGTCGCACCATAACCAATCTCCGATATGCTGACGATACCACCCTGATAGCTAGAACTGGAGCTGAACTTCAAGTTCTAATACACAAAGTGAAAGCAGCCAGTGAAAAGTTTGGACTCTTCCTAAATGTTAAGAAGACTAAAGTCATGATTTGTGGAGGAAACAGCAACCAACAAGTGAAGGTCGATAATGACACAGTAGATTGTGTAGATAACTTCAATTTTCTTGGATCACTAATTCTTAAAGATGGTGGAAGCTCCGGAGAAATTAAAAGACGTCTGGCAATGGCTAAAACATCAGCAAATGCCCTATCAACCATTTGGAAAGATAGAGGAATCACAAAGGCCACAAAAATACGTATTATGAAGGCACTAATCTTTCCGGTCGCAACATATGGAGCTGAAACATGGTCAGTCGGAATAGCAGATTCAAAGAAAATATCAGCTTTTGAAATGTGGTGTTGGCGCATGATGCTAGGAATATCATGGAAAGAGCATAAAACAAATGAATTTGTCAGAAGCCTCATTGGGAACCAAACTTCTCTGTATACAAAGATCATGCGCAACAAGCTACAATACTTTGGGCATATTGCTAGACGAGAGGGTGACAATCTAGAAAAGGTGATAATACAAGGAACTATCGAAGGAAGACGTAAACGTGGCAGACCAAAGCTTCGTTGGACTGATGGCATTAAAGAAGCAACTGGTCTATCTCTTATCTCTGCGCATCGCATGTCACAAAATAGACAACGGTGGCGCTCCATCATCAATAGGGTCACAAAGAATCAGCCATGATCCATAGAACGACGACGACGATTCAATATTGTGTTCGGTTTCAAAATGCAGTAACTTTACCAAAATAGTCATATTATCTGGTAAACGGTTCTATGAAATGTCATGATACTTTTTGCTGATGAGAGTGAATAAATGCATCTAGTACCGCATACATTAATCGGCTTCATATTATTTCTGATAACAAATAATTTTAATAATTATTTTACTATGAGTAGCCTACACTTTTTTGACACACCCTGTATGAGCTTTTTGCTCCTCACCTCCCGGGGGGGGGGGGGGGGGGGATACTCGGATTTGGTTTGGTCGGGTGTGTGCCGCTGGAGATTCAAAACCCATACCCATTTCTAATGGTGATTTTTCGCGAAAATAGACCTAATTTTCGCAAATTTTCGCAAAAATCGCGAAAACAGGACCCATGTCTAAGGATTTTTCACTGAAAAGCCTACCCATGGCTAAGGATGTCTCATAAAAAAACGACCCACTGGAGCGGCACGTCCCCGTATGCCTTACATACGTGAGTACCCCCCCCCCCGGGCCTCACCTTAGACGAATCATTTCAAAGGAGTTGACATTCCCCCGGACAGTTGCCATAATGGGTTATTTCATTAAAGCATGCATAACTCTTGATAGCAAGGGGCAATTCCAGCGATTCTTTTTTTAAAGATGAGTGGAAGAAAATTATCTTTGAGTGTATGCTTTATTGTATAACAAGATCCTGCTAAACAGAATTAGAGATCATGTCGACCCCATCTTGAGAAACAACCAGGCTGGCTTTCGTCCTGGAAGAAGCTGTGCACAGCAAATCCATATCCTCAGGAGGATTATGGAAGGGTTCAAGGACCATCAGTTACCTCTCAGTCACATTCATAGACTTCAAGAAAGCTTTCGACTCAATAAACAGGGAAGTCATGTTTGCAGTGCTGCGACATTATGGAATACCAAAACCTCTTGTAGATGCCATAGGTGTGATGTACAACAACTCGAAAAGTGCTGTGATGGTAGATGGCAGCATCTCAGATCCTTTTGCTGTCTCCACTGGAGTGCTACAAGGTGATGTCCTAGCTCCATTCCTATTTGTGATACTGGTAGACTATCTATTGAAGAAAGCCACATCTGACCTTGACTCGGGAGTTGTGACACATCAGCGTCGCTCTAGACGTCATCCCGCCGTTGTTCTAAACGACCTTGATTTTGCTGATCTTATTGCCTTACTTGGAGACCACAATTCCACGAGCTCAGACCCAGCTGACAAAAACTGCTGCAGCAGCAAAAGACCTTGGCCTCATCATTAGCGTTCCCAAAACGGAGTATATGACGGCCAACTGCAATCCTCACCCAACACTACAGGTCTATGGGGAAACCATCAGCCATGTGACGGATTTCAGATATCTGGGCTCTATGATGGCATCCGGTGCAAGTGACCTTAAAAGACGCAGGGCATTGGCATGGTGCGCATTCTGGAAGTTGGAACACCTGTGGAGGAGTCCTCAAGTAGATATCGCGACAAAAGTGAAATTATTTAGCACCACCTGTGTGACGATTTTGCTGTATGGCTGTGAATCCTGGGTGATATCTCAAGATATGGAGTGTAAAATAAATGCCTATGCTACCTCTTGCTACAGGATAATGCTTAACATCAAACTCATGGATCATGTCCCGAACACCACCATTTATGACATGACCAAGACCGAGCCTCTTATCAACCGAGTAAAAAGTCGCCAGCTGAGATTTCTTGGGCATATTCTCCGTCTCCCTGATGAAGAGCCTGCTAGAATGTATGCCACTTACATACCAACACATGGCCGAAGGAGACCTGGTCGTCCAAGCACATCATACTTCAAGTACATACAACGCTTACTTGGTGACAATGAAGGCATGTTTCAAGAACGTCAGATAGCCACTCTTGCTACAGATCGCCGTGCTTGGAGAAAACTTGTGGTCGCCTGCTCCGCAGCCGAAGGATGATGATGATGATGATACTAAGCTTTTGTATTGGATAAATCTATACTTTTTGCTCTTCATTTAGACGGATAATTTCAAAGGATTTAGCTTTTCGTGAACAGATCCCAAAATGGGTTCATTTATTAAAACAGGCATAACTCTCGATGGCAAAGATTAATTTCAGTGATTCTTTTTTCTTCTTCATATGAGCGGAAGAATATGCTCTTTGAATATATGCTTCATTGGTTCGTCAAATTTATTTGATTTGCTTGTAAAAACCCTATTAATTTCCGTACAACTCTTTTTGACTCACACTGTACAGATTGTGTAGGAAAAAAATTGTTGACATTTTCCTTTTTAGTGTTACAATACCATGCATCATTGGCGTTAATGAGGAGGGTTCATGTCCCAATGTTTTAGTGAAACGACATATTTTTTCTTAAAATTATACCCACCTTTAATGTTTATTGTGTTGATTTTCTGGCTAAGTTCAATTTCAAGCACACTGTTAAAAGCGTTGTTTAAAATTTTAAACAACCACAAGTTAACCAGTGAATCGCTCAACGTTGTTTAACATTTAAACAATGTTGCTCAAAATGTAATCAACTTGTTTAAAATTTTGAGCAATATTGTTTAAAATGTTAAATAACGTTGAGCGATTCACTGTTTAACTTGTGGTTGTTTCAAATTTTAAACAGCGTTTTAACAGTGCAGTGACAAATCTTTCTTTCACTGTTTTAAAGACCAAATGAATGAATCTTTTGGTACCTATAATTTTTTTTAAATTTCAATTTAGAGCATCCGTAATTCACAAACACAACGATCAATTATATTTTAAAATTAAAATTTCACAGCTGAAATGTTTTATTAACTCTCGAAGATATACATCATGTTAGTATAATGTATCGTATTTGAATACGAAATAAAAAAAAACACCTATAATAATCAATGTGTTTATACTCTGTACAGTGAGTCTACGAGTAGAATTAATTAAAAAAATCCACAGATATTAAAAGCGACGGATAAAACAACTGAAACGACCGACCGCTCCTGGATGACAGGTCTGTCGCCTGAAGCCTGCTGAGCTAGTATTTTGGTGTATTAGTCTGAGGCCTGATGGACAGGTGTTTTTCCGTCGCTTAGCAAATAAAATGTATCAATCTTTACTTTTAACGAGAATAGTCACACAAGTACATATAAAAATATAACACAAAAATATATTTTTCTTTTTGTGTTAGATAGCGAATATCAAAAGGTGTGTTTGATGTGATTTACCATACATATATGTACATATACACAATTCAACCCACCCACATCTATATATTCATTCAGTTTTTCAAGAACTGAATATTAAGCAGTGCATTGAATGGTGAGTAATAATAATCTGAATACACTGTTAAAACGCAGTTTAATTTTTTCAAACAACACAAGTTAACCAGTGCATCGCTCAACGTTGCTTAACATTTTAAACAGTGTTGCTCAAAATTTAATTAACTTGTTTACAATTTTGAGCAACGTTTAAAATGTTACTAAACAACGTTGAGCGATGCACTGGTTAATTTGTGTTGTTAAAAAATGTAATCAACGTTTAAATAACAGTGTATGAAAGACACTACTAGGTTGACAAAATACCATGAAGTAGTGGATTATTTAATACTTTTTGATATTAAATAATCAAAATTGCTTACATACAACAATTGTGAATAGCAAAACAAAGGAATTGCTGATACTTGCGAATTGCATTTTCTTCGCGTTAACGGGGTTTACCGCAACTAGTTCACGGGGTTTACCGGTTAGCATTGTTGTTTGTGAAACGAACGATTGATTCTTTCTCAGCGTAAAAGTAAAGAAACTTTATATTTCCTCTTTTGAAAAAAAAATTGAAATTGGTTTTTAAAATTATTCACGATTGCCTGTGATAATTCAATTAAACATGTTAAAAATGTCCTTTTGTTTTTGGCATAACCTCAACGAAATATTTGGGTTTTTTTCATTTAACCAATGGCAAATACCTAACCAACAATTTTGTTAAAACAGCCACTAGGTGGCGCTCAAGATAGTCCGCCATATTTAAAGATGGTTACCGTATTGACGAACAAAATAAATTGAAAAATCATCACCGTTGGATGTCACAAATACAGTATTGTTGTCTTTACTGGCTATGCCATGGTCATCAATAAATTATATGAGAATGATAAGTGTCAAATATGATGTTTAGATTATTCTTCTACATATAGGCGCGGCACATGGTTTGATAACACACTATTGTTCAGGATAAAAAATATGGAGGTCTATATTGTTTATAATTCAAGTATTTGACCACGATTTGAAAATAGATGTTTTTTCTTACAGTAAATACATATGTCTTGATCTCTCTTGACAAAGGTCAAGGTGAATTAGTATCCACAATGTACATAAGTGTAGCCATTTTAGTCGTATTAAATTATTTCAGTGAATATTCTATATCTTAGTTCATTACAACAAATTTATAATCTTGTTCTATTGACAAATTGAGATTAAGATATTTATCTCTACATATCTGTTGTCTGCCTCAACTGCCTAAAAGACTGAACTGGTTAAGAGACTGCAAAACAATACCTAGTCCAGAGTAAACGTGAATTTTACTTCAAAATTGACAGATATTTGAGATATATATTTTTGGCCCTCTATTGGCGGTACCACAAGCTTTCACCGCGTGATATTTGATGATGCCGCACCCAATTCAGTAATTGGGCATGTTCATAGTTTACCACACCAAATTTCATACGTGAAAAAACGAACTTGGATACCAGCGCTGGGGCCGTATTTTTGGTGACAAACGAATTCGAATCCGGGGGGGGGGGGGGGGGGGGGGGGGGAGGGGGGCTAATATGGTATACGGGATGTTCAGCTCTATGGTATACGGGATGTTCAGCTCTAATGGGTCGCTTTTTAAAAAAAACCCCACCTAAACATGGGGTTTGATTTTGTGCTGGAAAATCTCTAATAATGGGGTCACTTTTTACAAATTTGCGAAAATGTTGCCAATTGTCCCGATAATTTGCGAAAATTGGGTCTATAATTAGGCATAGCACACATAAAATGTAAATAATTGAGACATGTACAAAATTGGTGTCAAATGAAAGATTGCAATGAAAGAATTATTTCCAAAAATAATTATGACAATCGGTCAATGCGTTCTTGTGTTACGGTGTTTTGAAATACTCCAAAAAATGGCCGAAAACCTGCCAAAAACAGTAACAATGCCCAAGAATAGATTTTTTTTTAGGATTTAGAGAGCTCAATTTGTTGATAACTTAACATTCAAAACACCATTTCTTAACAATTGAACATCTATATACCATAGAAATAATAGGCATATACGACGGGTATTAAACATTATTTATAATTTATCTATATACCATGTTAAATTAAAAAAATATGGCAAAATTATATTGCATTAAGCTATAACCTAGTGAAATTGGTCATTTTTACCAGTTTCAATGACAGCAATAAAAAAATGACTAAGTCCAGCTTAGATATGGTATAAATCCAGATATGAATGGTGTATTGCAATCAAACTTGGTATACTGGCTAACTGTACGATACCCAATCTTTTAAACTATAGTTTAGTTTCATAAGCTCATTAAATATGCTAATTAGCTAATTATATGTTCAAGTCGTTAAATATGCAAATGAGCAATGTCCGACAATTTTGTTCCCATCATACGAGTGATCGGTAATAGATATATAACATGTATACCCAATTTGATTGACAAATATTGCTGCATTTAGAAATTACAAGCGTTTCCATATTTAAATTCCATATTTAAATTCTCAGTCTTTTAATCTCATTGTGCACTCAAAGAATGCAAAATCGTATAATATCACTAAATGGACTGAAGTGTTTAGTACAATATCGCAGGATAGGTTTATTTAAATCGGCAGACTATGTGTGTGTGTGTATTGTGCTATGCCTACTAATAAAATGAAGCAAAATCCTTAGAAATGGGTACCGTTTTTTCCCAAAATCACCTTTAGAAATTGGAAGGGGTTTTGAATCTCCAGCCGCACACCCCGACAAAACCAAATCCGAGTACCCCCTTCCCCCTCGGGCCCGGAGGATTCGAATATGTTGATCTGGGTTGGTAGTAGTAGGCCACATACAATGAAATGTTAAATCACAATAACAGCAACTCAAAATATTTGAAATGTTTAGTTATCACTATACAACTTTCACCAGCAATCTAACCAGAATTAACACTCGTGACCTTTTGTACATTGTGATATCAATATCGATAACAATTATTACAGACTTGTATGCATTATTTGAACATCATCTTTAATTTCTAAGCCATTATTAGAAAATGTTCCATCTTAACACTTTCCACGCGGCAGGCGGCTGCAGACGACATTCCAAAATTTCACAAAATGTTTAAAAAATATCAAAATTATGGAATGTCATTACCATATTTGGAATCATCTTGAGAAATGCATTGGCATAAGTACAAACATGCCTAGTATCGGGTCAGTAATCCTTGAGATAGACTTTGAAAATTGTGAAAGGTTTCTAAAAAATCTGTTTTGTGTATGGTAAAATAATAGCCGCGTGGAAAGTGTTAAGGTGTTTTGATATCGTTATTATTCAATGTTAAATTCTGCATAACTCGTTCAATGTCATCGACTTGCATTGACATCCTTCGTCTATCGAAAGATGCAGCAACATCTTGAAGAGCGGCTTTCCTCGCAACATTCATACCACTCATATCTGATGTTTGTCTCTTTAGAATGAGAGGTCTAACAAAACGACGTCCTATGTCTGGAATTGGGGGATGTGGATTAATATTTAAAGGCGGTAGAGTACCTGGTCTTCTACGAGACAGTTTATCGTTCAGAAGATGAGGCATAGATCCCCGCCTTTCCATATTTTTTCTTTTTCGAGGATCTGTTTTATGAATGGTCTGTGAGCTTCGCGGACTGTGCACAGCATTACCTGGCAGAGATCCTGCACTGTTGGAGGTACTTTGTGACACAGATGGTGCATCGACATTAAGACCATCTGGGCAGCTACGCGTTGAAGCTATTGCGTCTTCATTCTCCAGTAAAAGATATAGTGGAACCTTGATATGTTGGACAGAGTGACTTTTAAGTAAGGGTGGGGGCATTCCAGGCAGTGATTTCTTCCGTTTAGTACAGCCTGGTTCTGTCATATCCACTGGTTTAATAGCAGGTTTGATATCTGGAAGTTTTACTTTTGGTTGTACGGCGTTTGGCAACAATGGAGTCGTTACTGGTGACACACTTAACGATCCTTCCGGAGAACAGCCCTCTGATAGCGGAAAACGTTTATGCAATCGTAGAGAGTGTGACTTTCCCTGCAAACCAGAGTTCTCTTGTATATCTTGTAGCATGGTTCTAAAACGAATAATATCCGCACTCTGTCGTCTGATTAATGTGGGTGGCTTATTCCGTGGTTGCGTCGGAGGACTAGGTGTCAGATGTTTGCTATCGGGAACAGATATATTCAATATGGGGAGATGTGAAGGTGGCGCACTTATATATATCCGCTCGGTTGGTTCTGTATCAGAGTTTTCGTCGGGAGAGCTGGGATTACTTACTTGGAAACATTCTAAATTGCGTGGTTCCGTTGTGTCATCAGTGCCTTTGTGATAAACTGTGTCTGTTTCGATATTTTGACGAGCCGCTAAGCGTCTATTGCGTAAAGAAGACAGGTTCTGATTTAAATCATGAACGTGTTTATCCAAGACAGGCGATGATGGTGGCTTAGGAGATTGCGATGGAGAAGTGTATGGAGATAATTGCGGGGATACCACCGGAGTCTGTCTATTCCAACATTCCAGTTCTACACTGGTATCATTGGTTGAAGACAACGTATTAAAAATCGTTATTGCCGAACTGCTCCGCCGACGGTTTTGGAATTCAGGAACGGTGATTTGAAAAGGGCTGGCTAGATTGTCGGCAGGTGCTTGCACGTCTAATTCATTTTTCTCATTCGGATCCTTTAAAGAAGTTTTAAACTCAATATCGGTAGGCGTAATGCACTGATAAAATGGAGGACTTCCGGGTAAAACCGGAGGGACGCCCAAATACTGCTTCGTTAAACGAGCCTTCAACCCAACCTCTTTCGTGGTGATAATGATAACCTCTTTACCTTGGTTTTTACACGCTTCGATCAATAGATTCAATATTGCTGAGTCACCGGCGTTGATAGCGTAGACCAAGGCAGATGAATCTCTCTTATCAGCAATTTTTGGATCGGCATTGAATTCAAGTAACAATGACACAACATCAACTCCTGCATGGTCGATGCAAGCATACATCAACGCAGTTTTACCGTATTTGTCCTGTATATTCGGGTTTGCTTTATGTTCAAGCAAAAACTTGGCCATCTTTAACTTCGATGTGCTTTGATTGTCCTTATACGTCGTCATACAGGTTGCCATTAACGCAGTTCTACCTTCATCCGTGGTTTTATTGACATCAGTTCCACCTTCCACTAACAATCTAGCAAGTCGCAGACGACATAACCATGAAGCCTTCACAAGAGCATTTCCTTCAGTTAAAATCAGCGCAGTTTCTCCTAATACGCGGGCAGGTTTAGCATAAGACACCATGGTTGATGGGCGGGCGACAAGCATAACGCTGACTCAAATTAGAAAAGCGGGAACGGAATTCGCTTCACGTTTATTTCGCAAGGACCGAAAAATGGGTTTGACAGTCTCTTTAAAGATTTTCATGTTCTTCCGCATCTATAATAACTAGAGCGCATTAAGTTCAGTGTTTATCAGCTTAGAAGCAATGAAATCAGTTTGCGGGTACCATACATTCTTGTAAATTCAAGTGTTGAGATTCGCCGCTGTAGAAACCATGGCAGCCAATATCAACTGTTATCAATAAATAAATGTAGCAAATCGTCAATGCATCAATGTTATTTATCTACAATCACAACCTGCGACGAACCATTTATTAAGCACGTGACCACTTAGCGCACCACTTAATTTGTTAAGATCCCAGACAAAAAAGGCATGTGTTCGGTAATATAATCCAAACACGCGGGGCTTTAATACACTTTTGAAATCCTTTAAAGACGAATATAATCATAATGTGACATTCAACGAAGTCGCTTCTGCCAGTTTACATAGCAATAATGTGAGGTTGTCGCATCGCCACGCTGTATAGATGAATAATAATCGATATTATGATCACTCCACTAATAAGCTAATTAGTCTCATAGTTATTGCTGTCAAATCCCGCCACAAGTATTAAACATGTATGCAAATCCACCGAATAAACCGGGATTTCAGCTCACAAATATGCGAGCGTAAGCGTGTTTTTCGACAGTGTTGATCTAGTCAAGATGTGTGCGATGATTCATCATAAAACAATCGTTACTCAATTAACGCGCGAAGAAAACATAATAATACAGGCGCAGACGACATACTTCGTGGTTCTTGTTGATGTTATCGGTCTCATGCAAACAAGGCGGGAATAATCCATCACATTTTAAGGTCCGCAGACGACTTCTAATCAGCAATCGTCTTATTAGCATCTTTTGTGCTCCAGTGCACATAAAACCGAATGACAGACTCTGTTCGCTGAGAACTATAGCAATCAATCTATTATATACGGTGTACCATGCTAAAGCATAATGTAAATTATCAACAACGTCACTATATTGGTGGCGTGTGCCTCGTGAGGCTCTGGAAATAAATATTGCCCTAGGGTGTAGTACGTGTCGTGGTAAATATACATACAATTTGTTGCTTGCGTATACCGGAAACAAACCCAGTGTTATAAACTGCTCACAAAAAGTATCGAAACACTTAGAAATGATCCAATATATAACGGCTCGAAAGGGTATGCATTAATCGAAGCAAATAACCAATTGCATAATTTTGTTCTGCGTATTTTGACACCACGATCGATGAGATACGATTGCGGAGCGGAGTTATTGTCATTTCAATGGTCGTGGGTCCAGTTTCAAAAGTGACAATCATCCTATAGAAAGAAGTTTGCATTACTGTTTAGAATGATCAGATTCGTGTTTTTCAATAGGGATGAGTGTCACTTTTGAAACTGGACCCACGATCATTGAAATGACAATAACTTCGCTCCGCAACATTGTATCTCAACGATCGAGGTGTCAAAATACGCAGAACAAAATTATGCACTTGGTTATTTGCTTCGATTAATGCATACCCTTTCGAGCCGTTATATATTGGATCATTTCTAAGTGTTTCGATACTTTTTGTGAGCAGTTTATAACTGGCCTCGTTTTATGGATCCTTGGGTGTCAAAATATCCTTACGGCGATCGTGATGTCATAATAATGTTCTTAACCATTTCAAGTCATAGCACAGATAGTCAATTGACTATATGTGGTCATAGCTAATGCGGAGTTTATGGAAAGACTTCATATATCTTTATAGAATAATACTAAGAAGCGTAACGAAATATTTGTGTGGGTTTAGATGATCGTACTTCCTCTCTTGGTAGTTATTATTAATCATAAGACAAATCTGATGAGTTTATATAAATGGTTAGGATAATTAATTGAGCAACAATGCACCCGTGCTTGGTGGTCGTTAACGTCTTTACATGAGTGCACCAGCACCAGCTATCAAGCACCGAGACTGTACTGGTGGTGAATTAGTTATCTGTCATACTCTTCGATACTAATGTATTAGAATTAGTTCCTACAATCAAAACGCAATGTTTAATTTATATTTAAAAATATCGATAACTTAATTGATTTACCAATTGATAGCTTGAAAACACTGACATGGTATGACATGCCATGAAAGAGTTTAATGGATTCACTATCGAACATGTTTCATTGTCAAGCTTTCGTCATTATTAACATATGATAGGCAACACAAATAGACGGTCCCTTTGCTATAGAATTCATCTTATTAAATTTAATGTATGTTTCTGCATCGTAATTCATTATGGGTTGGATGTGGGTGCAGGATGAATGGATGTGCATTATATTGAATCCTTTTAATCTCCACACCATAGGGTGCCCAATGTGAAGACTGGAAATCCGAGTTTCAAAAGTGTGCACAGATAAACTTATGAATAAACATAAATCTATTCACGCACCATCACTGCGCCGGTAGTTTCACGCAACGTTGTGCATCGCGTGACGCGACGGGGCGCGCTGATCTACGTCCCACGGCAGACGACGGTGGCCACTCGAAACCCACATTTTGAATTCGTATTGGAATATCACGTAATCGCGAATGTTAATCTTATCATTTTGAAAAATTCATCATAATTAGAAGAATTTTTTTCCGATCCAAAACCGTTGGCTAATCAAATCCATTGTAAATGCTAATTTTAAATTATTTTCATTATTAACCGGGCGATGACTGTTAAAAATATTTCAAAATGGTGCACTCCCGTTGCCATATTGGGTCGTACGTGACGATCGTTGGATGCGCTACAGCTCAAATTGGACTAATCGGGTGCTTTGGTGTTGGGCAGACTTGCGAATAAGTTAGAAGTGATCGCAAGTGTCGTGGAGTTCCGTTTAATATTTGGAAGTGTTATTATCCCAGTCCCTAGATTTGGTCAAAGATGACGGCCAAATAGAGGACACGGGGACCAAGCCCAGGCGTGTATGTGGGTGGAGGGAGTTAGGTCACTGTCTGAGGCATTTTTCTACTTCGGTCAACATAATCTTAAAACCTCTCATTGCACATAAAGTAGGGTGACCCGATATCTCGCCTTATTTTTATTTCGTTTCTAAGCTTTGACTCTAATTGCTAAAAAAAGAGATAGAAGCATAATTTTGTTCATAAACAGTACACAAACTCAAGGTCAACACTTTTGCGCTTGTTTCATCTAAAAGAAACATATATCACTCACTCTCACTCACTCCGGCGAAATCTGTCGGATATTAACGATGACTCTCACACGCCTATCTTCCATGCAGGTCTTCATCTCATCAGGTGTTTGTCCAGTGTCCTGACATAGGATATCCACATAGCTTAACATCGGTCGCGCAGCATTTCTTTTGCCATGAACTGGTTTCCATAGAACTAGTAGATCTGACAGGCGCGGATACAGGGGGGAGTGGCCCGACGCCCCCCCCCCCCTCCACCAAAAAAAAAGGAAGGGAAAAAAAGGAAGAAAAAAAAGGAGGGAAAAAAGGGAAAAAAAGGGGGGGGGGGGAGGGAAAGGGAAAAGAGAGAGGAAGAAGAGAAGACAAACGAAAAAGGTTGTATATACGAAAAGGCGGGCGGGGAGGCATGCGAGGGACATAAGAACGTTTGGGGTTTATTGGACATCGGTCGGGATACTATTAGTTATTAGGTAAGGTTGGGTCGGATACGGAATTATATCTAGCCGAGGATTCTGTATCGGGACGAGAGTATCCGACCCAACCTCACATAATAACGATTTTATCCTACTAAAACACAAAACACTATTAAAACAAAACAAGAACAAATGATTTACCGCAGGGACCGGCTTTGACGCTGACACTGAGAAACGCCATTGTTGATAAACAAACCGACGGCGTAACAACCACAACAACGCATGCGTAGTTCCTTACTGACCGGATACGGGCCACGGGGGTCAGATACGGAATATATCTAGTCACTAAATTCAGGCGCTTATCCAATAGGAACACGAGAATCGTCTCGATGGTAGGATAAATACGCGTACACGGTGGCGTATCCAGGCCATGCCCCCCCCCCCCCCCATTGGCAAAATAGTTTAAAATAAAAGGAGGAAGAGGAGAAGAAGGTGGAAGAGGAGTAGAAGGAGGAAGAGAAGGAGGAAGAGAAGGAAGTAGCCTCAGGGAGGGGAGGAGGGTGAAGGGTAGAGACACAGGCGGCGCCAATGAGGGGGGGGGGGGGGGGGGTTAGTCCCCATAATCATGATAATTGTAATGTTATACTGGACCTTTTTAGTGTTAGAAATGTCAATTTTGGCGTACATCGCGCGCATTAGTTTGAATGTTTCATTATTCAAGCTTAACAAGATGGCTTCGCAGGCTGTTTTCCATGACCCTTAAAAATGAAATTTTCTGTAAAATAAGGCTATGAAAATGAAACAGGGAAGAATATTGAATATTTCATTGCTTGACAACACTTGAGTTTTCACCTCATTTGTCTTGGTTCATTCGATCATTCATTTATCAAAATATCGGCAATTTTTTGTTTGTTTTGCAAGCGGCGGACTGCGAAATTTAGTAAAACAGCAAAACAAAATTCAGGTAAATTAATGAAAATAAACACCTGAAAAAAACCCCAATTTTGCCGGACTCGTTGAGGACTCGAAGCCGAGTCTTCGAGTCCTTGGGGTCCGAGTCCGAGTCCGAGTCTTTGAGTACTGGGACCGAGTCCGAGTCCGAGTCTTTGAAAAAAAGGACTCGAGTCGGACCCGGGGGGGGGGGGGGGGGGGGGGGGGGGGGCAGTCAAACATAATAGTGTACACATGCGTGACCAAAAAAACGCGTAAAAAGGGGTGTTTTTCAGTGTTGGACGCGTCACGCGCGTGACGCGTTAAGGGTATCAAAAACGCTGATATTCAAGAAAAAGGGTGTTTTTTCAGTGTTGGACGCGTCACGCGCGTGACGCGTTAAGGGTATCAAACACGCTGATATTCAAAAAAAGGGTGGCTTCGAACGTATTTAGGGTAATTTGTTTTGTTCCCCGTTCCCAGAAGAATGTTATTCCCGTTTTTGCGATTTCTTTTGAGCGTCTCATTTCCAATTTGAGAACGCATGTGTGTCACTCGTTCCTTCAGCGTCATAATCGCCATAGCAAATCGAGATAGCAAAGACCGTCCCCCAGACCGTCGTTTTGTAGCGAAATAAATAGACAAAACTTGTTTAAGGTCATATTCTGGCAAGAACTTGTTTAGGGGTCAAAATTTGCAAGGAAAGCGCGCTAAAAACTTGTTTAGGGGGTAATTTTGCTTGCAGGGTAAAACTTGTTTAGGGGGTGTCTGGAAAAAATTTGGTCACGCATGTGTACACCATTATGTTTGACTGCCCCCCCCCCCCCTCGGGAGTCGGACTCCCGAATCCTACAACACTGATCATGTCTCAGGAGTTTAAATAGCAGGGCTTACCAGCAGTCTACGCTCGTATTTCTTTGAATAAATAACGAAACATGGGATGTATTTTGAATTATTTTTAAACGCCTTGTATTTGCCTTATTACCGGGTAGACCATATTAACTAATAATAATGATAATAATAATAATAATAATTATAATGATAAGCTAGTTTTCCCACATTGGTGACATACTTTCATTCTTATGACGCTTTGTTGCTAGGTAACGGCGAAAAATGGAAGTTTTAATAGTTGTTTCTGTCTTTCCTCTTAAACCGTAAGTGAGCCTTTCGGGAAGTCTGTAGATTAATATTACAGGTTCGCAGAGGTTTGTAGATAATGTTGTTGTTGTTACACTTTTGCGACGGATTACAAATTCATACAATCTCTTAAAGTCGACAATGTCACTGAAGTAGCCTACCGTCTTGATCCTCAAAATCGGGGTTTTGAAACTAATTATATGTGTATCTTAAATAGGGGATTAAAGGCATATTATGTGATCTTTTCGAAAGGGCGCCCTCTGTTCATGATTTTTTTTAGAAAGTAAATATTCTTGCAGATTTACATTTCTGATCATAAATTATAAATATATTCTGAGTTACAAAGCGATACGATTCCTAATTACTTTATAATCATGGTTTTTGAGTGAAAATAGAGTGAAAATAAACTGCTCGCTAGCGAACAATCTATTTTCAACCTTTAAAAACCATGATTTTTAAGTAATTAGGTATCGCATTGCTGTAACTCAGATCATATTTAGGATTTATGATCAGAAATGTAAATCTGCAAGAAAATCTACTTTCTAAAATAATTCATGAATAGAGGGCGCCCCCTGCAAAAGATCACTAAATATGCCTTTAAATAAGAGCTGGTGGTCATTTTTCTCAGAATATCCGCTCTTAACTTTGAAATGTTACGAAACAGGCCCGTAACTAGGGTGAGGGAGGCGGACGCCCCCCCCCCCCCCCCCCCCATATCTGAAAAAATCTTTTTTTTAGTGTACCAATGGACCTTTTTATGTACCAATGTACCTTTTTTGTATACAAAAATACAATTTTTGTGTGAAAACTCCCCCCCCCCCCCCCTCCCCGAACAAAATTATTCAAATGCATGATCATGTATCCTGTGGACATTTTTGTTGCGGTTGGAAAACAATGTGTATTGTATCACCAAACTGTTCAAACAGGCGATTCCTAGATATATTTATTGCTTAAAAGATGCTTAGAAAGCCTATTGAAATGAAATTACTGGATATTGCGTCTTGTTCTTCTTTTAAGTTCTATCTCTATATACAGCCTTCGCAACGACCAATATTATATAACCTAGATATTTGTCTTCTATATTATTCCAATAATGCAGATGCTTTGATAGAACCCGGTTGTATACAAATGGGCAGTCTATTATATTCAGTGTGCGCTAGAAAACGAGTATATTGGATGTAACAATTAAACATTTGAAATATAGGTCGTCTCAATAAAATGAACAAAGAGTGAAGTTTAGTTTGAGTTAAAGCGTTATACTATCCCTCTCAAGTCTGACCATCGCTGACGGGGTGGATTTGATTATGTGAAAAGATTCGAATCTCCAACGAACATTCTTAAACAGCTAAGAAATTTAAGCAATCTCATTGGTTCTCAGAGAAATCGGCGACATCTAGATGAGACAACTTAACACGGGGAGGTGGGGCTTAGGTTTTAATAGTGCGCCCGACCTTCACAATGCGTGATTTGCTCCATAACGCGCACTTCTGCAGTGCGTCTTTAGCGCTTTTCCTGCGTTTATGCCGGTGCCGCGACGCATACGCATGGTTTACTCATCGCATGTGATTGGATGAAATGTTTGTGGGTTATTCGATCCTAGCAGGGGTAAAAGTTGTCAAATGTGGACAATAAAATGTACTTATTTCTTTGATAAATGTCTCAAGTATGATTGTTTTGCGGCGGAGTTGTTCTACGCAAAAAATAATACTATCGAACGCATTTATGTCAGACAATATAACACGGGTACGGTCTAAAAACAATACCTTTATTCTCTAAATATTAACCGGCATGCAATACTGCAATGGCACCTGATATTTGCCGTGTATGATTACAACTATTTGGAAAAGTGTCGATATAGGTACATTATATCACAAATCTATGGTACACCTCATAAGTATTCATGAACTAAATCATCCAACAAATTTATACTTTTCAAAATTGTGGTTTTATGATTACCAAAAATTCATCCCATATTGGAACTAAATAACTTTATCCTGAAACCGTTCGATCAATTCCAGTGTAAGTAGCCTATTGTTTTTACGATTTTATCCGCCATTAATTGTTGGTCGCATTTGATTTATAAGAAACGTACGCATACTTTCTTTTTCTCGCGGTGACATGGTGAAGGGGATGGGTTGCGTAAGGGTGAAGGGGGGGGGGGGGTGAAAGCCAACACAGAGATTTCTGTGAGAAATCTATTGTGACAGTGTTACACTTACTCATGTTCCGTTGTATACGCGGGACTACATGCATAGTATGCAGAGTTTTCCTAAAATACCACAATTCGGACAACGTAACACAATCAGTTTTTTGTAAAAATTGCCGAAATTGCACCATAATCATCTAAAGCCACTTCTCTTAGGAGTGCATTTTAATTTTTTGACGAAAAATGCAGTCTTAGACCTTTTTTGGTCAAAAATGTAAAAACTAAAGTTTTATGAAGAAAAATAATAATAATCAGGCTACATAGGGCAAGGCATTGCCTTGCACTAGGTCACTTTATTAAAGCTCGTGTGTGGACAATCAGAGCTGCCATCCTGAATAAATTATTAATTACTGATGAATGCTGGTGACCTAGTCGTACTTATTACATTAATTACAGCGATTAGATCATTATTAATATATCCGAGTCCTCACATCCTTAAAGTAATTGAATGGCAACCTTAATGAGTTCAGGAAATAAATGACAAAAGGAATTCGTTTCATCACTTTTACATTATATAAAATCATAACATAGGTTATATATAACAATATGAATTCATACAGTTTATAAATGTTTCGATCTCTTAATCTAAATTAAAAAACCTACAAAACCCTATTACTACAAGCTTAGCAGACCTATTTAAATCGCTGTAAATCCAGATAGCTCGTGGTTTTGTATATAAAATGTTGATATTTGTCAACACAATGGTATTAATATCGTATTGTTATTATAAACAGGCTAAGGCGATGAACAAAAAAGTGTTTGACGAGCCCGACCGACCCATTTTTTCTCGAATTTTCAAAAATAAAATGTATAGACATTTCTTTGTAAATGTCTATTTTTTCTTTTTATAACCCTAACTCTACCCCCCCCCCCCACTTTTTCAGATTTTTTTTTCAACGTGGAAAATCGACCAAAATATCCCCCCGATCCCCCGGGATTTGATCCAGGGACCTCCAGCACGTGGAGCTTAGGATTCCACACCACGACTGTCAACGCTAGTCTGCGCAGTGTATTGCGCAAACTATATGGATTGGGTCCATTTTTTTCATCGAAAAACTTCCACGCCGGGTGGTACCAACGTGCCCAGTCGTGGTATATTGTGGTATATGGTAGGGTTAGGGTTATTATTTGATTTTTGTTGTTGAAAAACCCGCCGCCCGCCCGAGCGATCCTACCTGAGAGGTTCGTTTGCTCGTAGAACAGGTTTTTTCGTCGCCTAGAGCTAAATACTATAGGCCGTGCATGTTTTATTCCTTCAGAAAACAAATCTAGCACTCTCCAGGTAGGGCACAGATGAAATGTGGCTTAAAATTAAGCTAATATATGCCTGATCAATATTTTACCTTATCCCACGTTCGTAGGTTGCACGTTATGACCCTAGACCTCGATTTAGGGTCAAAGGTCACATGTGTTTCAATGGGAAGTCCAAAACTAAATTTAACATGGTAAAAAAATGAGCTATTGACTATAAAAAGTATATTATATTGTTGGGATGAGTGTTTTAAACAAAAAAGTCAATCACAACTTTGATCGTAGATCAATAGTTTTTGAACTGTGACCTTTTGAAAAAGACAAGTTGGCCAAAATAGGCCATTTTGGTCATTTTTTCGCAAAATTGGCACAAAAATGACATGTTATCATCATTAAAAAAATATTTTGACTCAATGTGAATTGATAAATCATGTTATAATGTTGGTTTATAGATGAACTTTACATTAAAAGACATTTCAAAAGTCAATGGTGTCCGCATGCCATGGCAAACAGCTTTAATATCCTTCAAATTCATCGAAAATAGGATATTAAAGCTGGTTGTCATGGCATCAACATACCATTGATTTTTGAAATGTGTTGTAATGTAAGGTACATCTATATACCAACATTATAACATGGTTTATCAATTCATAATGAGTCAAAATATTTTTTTAATGATGATATCATGTCATTTTTGTGCCAATTTTGCGAAAATATGACCAAAATGGTCTATTTTGGCCAACTTGTAATTTTCAAAAGGTCACAGTTCAAAAACTATTGATCTACGATCGAAGTTGTGATTGACTTTTTTGTTTAAAACACTTATCCCAACAATATAATATACTTTTCATAGTCAATAGCTCATTTTAGTTTTTTTACCATGTTAAATTTAGTTTTTGACTTCCCATTGAAACACATGTGACCTTTGACCCTAAATCGAGGTCTAGGGTCATAACGTGCAACCTACGAACGTGGGATAAGGTAAAATATTGATCAGGCATATATTAGCTTCATATTAAGCCACATTTCATCTGTGCCCTACATGGAGAGTGCTAGATTGATTGATACAGACCTACGTCCCATAGTCTAAAAATGTAATGATATTATTTTATGATGTAATAGGCTGATTTTACAGTGTGCACGATTCTACAGTACGTTAATCGGTCCGTTAAAATAATATTTCAGCTATAAAGGGTCAACGAATTAGCTGACAACAAATTTGATGTCAACAATAACGATTACATTCCCATTTTTAATCATTTTTTCCTCGTCATATTAGAATAACGTGTTCGAGATTGCCAGATAATAGTGCAACGCATGACCAGAATTTAGATTAAAGGTATTCAGCATGTTCAAGGAGCATTCATTAATACGTTATTCCTTTATTTGGGTAAATTTCTAATTCGGCCAACATTCTTCGTCTTAAAAGGATAACTTCAGCACGAATCTCCACCAAGATTTAACTATAGGCCTAGATGTGATCCGTGTTTAGCCTAGCTGCCATCTTGTCGGGAATAATGACTGTGTTTAAGATTTTCAGAAACGAGACACCTGTTTCATGACATGTAGACCAATTTGGTAACACGGTTCATCCAATGAATTGGACGTCATGCACTGATTCAATTTTAATGTAGTATAGGTCGGGTGCTATTCCCGTTTGTAGTCCGTTGCGCATGGCTACATGGATAACCTCTCCAAAGACTACAATGTGGCTGCATTCAAGCATTGCCGTGTCATTCCAGGTGCAAGGCTCCGAGACTTGTGTTCGATATACCTAAGAGAGAAGGAAAATCATTGGGACTAATGATACCCCACAATTTACAATTGGTGGCAGTGTACAGAAAGTGCTTGCATACAAGGTGTTAATTGGTTTAGGTTTCCTTCATTTCGAAGATATATCACTTCCATCATTCCATGTCTCTAAAATTACATATTATATTCTCTTAATTTACGATATCCTTCACAAAAGATTGATATCTATTTAAATGGCACCTGGTTTCTGCTATTTTTATATTTCAATTCCACCTTTCAGTTATTGATAGCCGGCCGCACACGACGAATGGAAAAGTCTCGAAATATTGACATATCACAAGAATTAGCTATCCATTTTATAGTATATATATACTTTCCGATGAAACAATCTGACCACTTACCATGCTTACTCTACTTAGTTTTGAACACATTTACCTTATAACTGACAAAATATGAGTGTCAATGTTACGAACGACTTTCTATGCGCTTCACAGCAATATCACTTTCATTAATTCAGGTTTATCCTTCATGTGGTCAGATTTACTGAGATAAACTGAATAGATTGCCACAATATGTAAAAATAATTATGTGGATTTGAAAACGTGAGTGTTTGTTTTGGAAAAATAGGGCACATTACAGCCCTACTCAGTGATGATATAGATTGGGAGTCAGACTTGGTAATTGGAGTAACAAGGAAAGATGAATTTTACGATGTATATATAACAGTATTATTATCCCCTTATAATAAATGAATCGTAAAAATCATCTTTTCTTGTTACTACTTTATACGATGTAACGTAGCATCCGTTTTTCTTGTACTAGTTAATTGGAGAATGCTTGATGACGTCATCGGATTTGGATGACGTCATTTCCTTAATTAGCAGGTTGCAAAGTTGAAGTCCTCGTTGCTGTCCAGATACATTATCTCATCCATTTTGAGGTATTGGCTACACACTTGTTATTCGACCTTCAATTCAAATAGAAGTACAACACTTGAATATCACGTTCGCACCGTTTTAGTTTTGGCATTGGCATTTGATGTGCTTTTTTTTCCCCCGTGCATGATTTACCAGTGAGACCCCTTAAGAAAATATCAAGGGAGAATGTTGTTTTACGTAAGATACGGCAAACATACAATTAGGCACGTTCATTCAACATTGTCTCAAATATCAAGGTCGTTAACGCTTTCCATGCGACAGGCGTCTGCAGACGACAGTTCCAAAATTGCACAAAATGTTTCAATAATGTCAAAATGATTGAATTTCATCACCATATGGTTGGAACCACTATTAGAAATGAATTAAAATAAGTACAAACATGCTTAGTATTGGTACAGTAATTCTTGAAATAAGACTTTGAAAGTTGGGAGAGGTTTCTGAAAAATCTGTTTTGTATTATGGTAAAACTTATAGCCTCATGGAAAGTGTTAAGATATTTCAGCTCCTAAAAATCATTGGCAGTGACCACAATTATTTTCACTTAAAATTCGAAAATAATCATGGCTTGAAATTTACCTATTTTCAAAAACGAGCAAACTCTAAAACCATGATTTTGATGTAATTAAGAATCGTATCGCTACTTGGAATGTATGTACGATTTATGATCAGAAATGTAAATCTGCAAGAATATCTGCTTTCATTTTTTTCTCTCGAGGATTGAGGGCGTTCCTAGGAAAAGATCACATAATATACCTTTAATAGAAACAAGAATTGATTAAACTTACAGGTCTGTTACCGAAAACCTTCCCTTTGCTCATAAAATGCAAACATTCGACGATTACAGATGTGTCCTTAAAGTAGGCTACGAATTGCCGAAAAAAAAAAAGTATTAACTGTCGGAAATACCCCTGTGCTTTTTTGAACCATAATATTGAGGGCATATGAAGAAAACAACGTACATTTCCCAGACGGAAGGAATAGCGTCACTAGTTGGATTTTCGTGATTCTTGTACGGAAAACGGCCACGATAGTCATGATTGTGATGTCACACATTCGATTTATTTGTGAAATTTAGTTAACTTCAATATGAATGTCTTTAATATGGAAATGTTTGAGAGTAGCATTCTGTATTGGTCGATTAACATGTTGGGCTAATTTCGATCTGAAGTTAGATCGAAGCTTATAGAAGTTGAATGTGTGCTGTTTTACAAAACTAAAACGAGTTTGAATGTTTTCTTTCAGATGCAAGTTAAAAATACGTCTAAACATTACAAATACGCAAACAAATTTAGGGTTGAAAAAATAAAAGGATTATACCAAAGGCCTAACAAGATAGTGGACTAAAATTTTAACATACATGTATGGATGATGCGGAACTCCTGGCATTATGCCATCAACGAATCGACTCATTTGAATCATGTCGGGTCCGGATTTTAGACGATTTAGTTTTCAGAAATGTCCTTGTTTTACTCGATTATTCCCTTTAAAATCTAATAATGTTCGTCTTGAGAGGATATTCGATCGAAAAGTGTATCTTTTAGGGATTGTCTTATTTCACCACTGCATCGGCATGGCAAAAATGCCTGTCGAGCGTAAGCCATGTGCGAGAGTTTCTAGGTATAAATGAAGGTTGCGTCTCTTTATCTTTAGTTTATAATTGAACGGGTGACTATTTTAAATTCAAATGTTTCAAAAATGGCAAGATTTCTAGCATGTATATGTTTAGTTCTACAGACCTTTTTCTTTACCCTAGAGAGATATATCATTTTGTTATACGTCACATGAAGAGGAAAGCCCCCACAAAACAGATATTACACAGACAAGTACACGAATTTAACGCAGCTATGCCTTTAGTTTACTTTAGATTAAAAACATAAATTTAGTTATAGCTGATTGTAGAAAAGAAAGATATGAGATACACACCGCCAGGAAAATTATGGTAGAACATAGTTATAGTTATTTTTATTTTTTGAATAGTAGATGTTTTCACATATCCGCGGAGTTCGGAGTTCTATACAAATTGAAAGTGCGTCACATGACATTTAAGAGAAAGATAGCAATAGGTTTGTTTTAAAATAAAATAGTTTCTTGAAATTTTTAGTAATATGATTTACATTTTGCTATTAAGATTAGGAATGATATTCCAATAGAGCAGTGGCAATACGGAAGACATTATATCTGTTCATACAGAGTGTCTCGAAAATACAGACACCCTACATTTAAAAGTGAGGGCAACTTAGTAATTAAGTTTTAACATTCAATGAAAATTACAATAACATTTAGTGCCTTAATTTAGCTTAACCGAGGTTGAAAACCATTAAATGACCGGGTTTTTTTTCTGTATCATTCTAAAATAACATAAAACCCCATTGTCTAAGTAAGGAATATAAACCTGTCGAGCGGAGCAAAATTCTTCTTAAGCTTTACATTTTATTCTCCATTTGAAAATCCACAATCGATAAGATTGAACTAAGAATCCATTTACACGGATAATTGCAAATTGAAAACATGAATGGCCGACAGTGTCATGGTTCATCACGACCAATCACTGGCAAAGTGACTCTTGTGTCAGGTTTTAGCTATCTTGTAATTACCCTGTCAAATTGTTATTGCTTTTATCTGTCAAAGCTTTTTGACAATTTTTAAGTTGTAAGATTTTTTTCTCTCTAAACTAATCGTGTCACTTAAGAGTGACACGGTAAGTTTTGAGAAAGAAAAGAAATATTGACCAATTTTTATATGTCATATTGTAGAGGATGAAATTGAATAATCAACCAAACAAAATTATTTATTGAATCCAAGTATGTAAACACACGTGGTAAATAAACATTACAAACAAATCTTTATTTTTGTGTGTGTGGTCTTTAATTGGAGTATTAGGAGAAGGAAATCGCTTATTGAATATGATATAAAACATACTGTCATTTGATTGCGTCATGTGCCATAGAATATTTGGGCTAGTTCCCCAATATTTCACAAGAGGGCAAAAAGTTCCCATAAAATGAGCTATGAGGCAACAATAGCTTTTTATGGGAATTTTGTTCATGCTTCTGATTTATGTGAGTATTATTTTTGTTTATCAAAGCAAAACAACGGAGTTATTTTGCACCATTTCCCAACAACAACAACAACAACAACAACAACAACAACAACAACAACAACAACAACAACAACAACAACAACAACAACAACAACAACAACAACAACAACAACAACAACAACAACAACAACAACAACAACAACAACAACAACAACAACAACAACAACAACAACACTGGAACAATGCAACCCACCTAAATAAGACATCGATAAAGGACGCGTCGGAACAGGGAAATGTACGTTATTGAGTGATACATGTATTTATAGGAAGCACTGGTACAGGGTAACGTACGTTGAATCACGAAGTGTTCCTTAAAGGGACGCCAGTCACGAAGTGTTCCTTAAAGGGACTCTGGAAAAAGGAAAAGAAAAGTAATTGAGTGAGCTTGAAGGGGAACGCAGGAGCAGGTAAACGTACGACACGCGTGTGTTTAAGGGGAATGCTGGAATAGCAAAACGTACGTTTGTTGAGTGATAACGTTACATAGAGCAAGAAAAAATATCGTACGTTTTTGCGGTGCTATTTAATGGAGCACTGGAACAGTAAAACGTACGTTACAACTGTTATTTAATTGAGCGCAGGAAAATTTACGTCAGCGCTGGAACAGGAAAACGTTCATCACGAATGTTATTTTAAGGGAGCGTTGGAACACGAAAACTTACGACACGAATGTTATTTAAGGGAGCTCTGGAATAAGAAAACGTACTATATGCCACTATTGTTATTTGAGGGTGCGCTGAAACAGGAAAACGTACATTATTTTAAGGGAGGGGTGTGGAGTCGAAAAATTGAAAAATCATGTCTATCTATAATTTTCAATGGGCTATATTTAAGAGAATTTAAGAATATTATTCACACATTACTTGAAGCATTTATTTTGTTGAAACTAAGTTGTACAATTATATTCTTTAATTTGGCAACAATTTAATAAAATTAAATATCACTGGTTCTGGAGTTTCTATGTATTTTACTGTTTCCTCACCCTGCTATATTTAAGAGAATTATTTATAAAAAAATAGTTGAAGGAGAACGAATGAGTCAATGTATATGATTCTTTTTAAAAACCCAGCAAAGCTATATATTTCAATTAAAAAACAACATTAATTATCAAAAACGATAAAGAATTTCAAAGGCCGATATCTCAAAACGTCAAAATACGGAATTAGGAAATGTATCACCACATCCTTTGGCATGTAAGTAGAGCAGACCCAGACCTAAATAAGAAAACGAACGACAAAAATATTATTTAAGCGCTGGAACAGGAAAACGTACGAATCGATCGTTATTTAAGGGAGCGCTCGAACAAGAAAACGTACTGTGATTTAAGGGAGTGTTCGAACAAGAAAATACATGACACGACTGTGGTTTAAGGAGGCGCTGCAACAGGAAAACGTTCGAATCGATCGTTATTTAAGGGAGCGCTCGAACAAGAAAACGTACTGTGATTTAAGGGAGTGTTCGAACAAGAAAATACATGACACGACTGTGGTTTAAGGAGGCGCTGCAACAGGAAAACGTTCGAATCGATCGTTATTTAAGGGAGCGCTGGAACAAGAAAACGTATGCCACGACTGTTATTTAAGGGAGCTCTGGAAAAAGAAAGCGTACGTCACGTCTTTTATTTAATGAAGGGCTGGAACAAGAAAACACGACACTAATATTATTTAAGGGAGCGCTGGAACAAGAAAACATACGTCATGACTGTGATTTAAAGGAGTGTTCGAACAGGAAAATACACGACACGACTGTGATTTAAGGGCCAGGGAAGGCTGGAACAAGAAAACGAATGACACGTTATGACAAGTTATTTAAAGGAGCGCTGGAACAGGAAAAAAGTACGAGTCGACTATTATTTATTGGAGCGGTTGACCAGGAAAACGCACGATACGAATGTTATTTAATGGAGCGCTGGAACAGGAAAACGTACGCCACGACTGTTATTTAGGGAGCGCTGAAAACAAGAAAACGCACGTCATTACTGTGGTTTAAGGGAGCGGTTGATCAAGAAACCACACGACACGAATGTTATTTAAGGGAGTGTTGGAACAAGAAAACGCAAGTCACGACTGTTTGAAGGGAGCGTTGAATCACGAATGTTATTTAAAGGAGTGCTGGAACAAGAAAACGCACGACACGAATAGGTTATTTAAGGGGGTGTGAACTCTCATGCATAGCCTCCGTAAAACTGCTGTAACTCCATCATTATTCATCAAATTTTTCCATTCGTCGTGTGCGGGATTCAATTTTAATGTAGTATAGGTCGAGTGCGATTCCCGTTTGTAGTCTGTTGCGCATGGCTACATGGATAACCTCTATATACAGAATCAAATATGGCTGCATTCAAGCCTTTCCGTGTCATTCCAGGTGAAAGGCTCCGAGACTTGTGTTCGAGTCGAGATACCTAAGAGAAGGAAAATCATTGGGACTAATAGATGATATGTTCAGCGTGCGAACCCTAAAGATACCCAACAACGTGTTATTTGGTTTAGGTTTCTTTCATTTCGTCGAAGATATATCACTTCCATGTCTTTAAAATTACATACGCATATATTCTAGATTGATATCTATTTAAATTGCACATGGTTTCTACTATTTTATATTTCAATTCCACCTTTCAGTTATTAAAAGCCGCACACGACGAATGGAAAGGTCTCCAAATATTGACATATCACAAGAATTAGCTATCAATTCATTATTTTGCAGTTAAAGGTAGATGACCCGATTTTCAACTTGATGTTTTCTATTTTACATGAAAGGTCATCCTTAAAATTGTTGCATTCCAAAGTTTGAGTTGCATAACTTCAATGGTTCTTTTTTTAGAAGCGCAAGGTCAAAAGACTTGTGCCCATTGAGTAGTACACAGACTGGTTGGTGGTTAACAACCTTTGGCAGTAATTCACCACATTTTAGCCTATAATTTCCAAATGAAACATTTCTGGCCCCTAATATTTTACAGGCATAATGAGAAAAATATGGGGATTCTTCTGATACCAAAATATTTTGATGTGAAAAAAAATCATAGCCCCAAAAAGATCGGGTCATATACCTTTAAAGTCGACCGCGTTCAAAAGCTATTTATGAGAAATATTATACTTTCTGATGAAACAATCTGACCACTTACCATGCTTACTCCACTTAGTTTTGTCATTGATAACCTCTTTTGAACATATTTACCTTATAATTAAGTTTACCGACGTGCATACAAGGTGAACAGAGTTGCCGGCCGAAAGTGTCTGCCTTTCTGGGCTTGGCGCGCTCAAACTGTTTCGCGGTAATTTGAGCTCCCACTTCCGGGTTTTTCCCGCGGTTTGTTTTGGCTGATCTCGATCTGGATATCGTATCAGCCCCATTCGCATTTTGGCTGCCATCCTCAACGGAGGTCCGGTTAGAAAAAAAACCACCCACCACCCTTTTAGTTTAAGGCGAGCAGGTGCCCTCAGTTCTTTCTTTTTTAAGACGTGGGGTCGGGTGTGTGCCCTCAGTTCATAAATGACGTGGGGCCAGGACTATCAAAATGGATGATAAATATGTAAACGTTGGTTGAAATGGGAGGTCCGGTTAGTAAAAACCCATCCACCGCCCCATTAATTCAAGGCGGGAGGTACCCTCAGTTCTTTTTTTTTTAAGGCCTGGGGTTGGGTGTGTGCCCTCAGTTCATAAATGACGTGGGGCCAGGACTATCAAAATTGATGATAAATAATTCAAGGCGGGAGGTGCCCTCAGTTCTTTCTTTGTTAAGACGTGGGGTCGAATGTGTGCCCTCAGTTCATAAATGACGTGGGGCCAGGACTATCAAAACGGATGAAACATATGTAAACGTTGATCGAAATGGGAGGTCCGGCTAGTAAAAACCCACCCACCGCCCCATTAATTCAAGGCGGGAGGTGCCCTCAGTTCTTTCTTTTTTAAGACGTGGGGTCGGGTGTGTGCCCTCAGTTCATAAATGACGTGGGGCCAGGACTATCAAAATTGATGAAAAATATGTAAATGATGGTTGAATTGATGTGATTTCACACACAACACAGGTCGGGCGGGTTCGTTTCCTGGCCAAATAATTGTCTAAAATTATCACTTTAGTCAAATTAAATTAGCATTTTCAAGAACAAATCCCATACAGGGGACAACATAAAGTTGCAGGAGAGAAAGTCCTAGGTGAAGTGTTATGAAAATGAAGACGAAATTCAAAGGTATTAAATGTATTACAATTGGTGTCGTCATAATATGTAGTCGCCGTCCTGCCTTTGTCTATGTTAGGCTGGCTCATTAACAAGAATTAATTCGGGCTTTAAATTAAAGTATTGCAATAATAAAGATATTAATGATACATGTTTTCAGGACCAATTCCAAAAATGTCAGTGACAAGGTGAAATATAGTTATCCAAATTTCCGGTCAGTTTTATGCGGAAGTCCATCCTTACTTAATGGTAGGTTGGCTTTGCAATATTGTCATCAAATTGTGAATCTTTGTATGTACAAGGTGAAATCTAGTTATCAAAAATTCCTGTTATTTTTAAACGGGAGTCCATCCTTACTTAATGGTAGGTTGGCTTTGCAATCGGGACAACCAATCACTGTTAGTGTTATTGTCATAAAATTGTGAATCTTTGTATGTTATTTCACGCATCACGCACAAGGCTCAGAGCCAATTTTGTAACTCGTTATATAAATAATCTTGTCAAATCGTTGTAAAGGTGGCCGTGGCCGATGCGCGTGCGAATTTAAATATGCTACTGTTTGATAGAAATAAATGATAAAAGAGTTGTGGTAGGCAGCCAAATTGCTACCAATACCAGATCGGTGTGTTGTCTCTCCTCGAACTTTTCTGCGGGCAACTGACAAAATGAGTTTCAATATTATGATTTCCTACGTGCTTCACAGCGATATCATTTTCAATCATTTAGGTTTATCCTTTATGTGGTCAGATTTACTGAGATAAAACTGAATATATTGCCACAATATGTACTAGCAAAGCCAAGATACACATAATAGACAGAATATTAGCCATAAATAAAATTGATTTGAAAACGTGAGTGTTCGTTTGGGGAAAATGGCACATTACAGCCCTACTCAGACTTGCTAATTAGAGTAACAAGGAAAGATGATTTTTACGATGTAACGTAGCATCCTTTTTACTTGTACTTGTTAATTGGAGGATGTTTGATGACGTCATCGGATTTGGATGACGACATTTCCTTAATTAGCGGGTTGCAAAGTTGAGGTCCTCGTCGCTGTCTAGATACATTATCTCATTCATCTTGACGTATTGGCTACACACTTGTTATTCGACCTTCAATTCAAATAGAAGTAAAACAGTTGAACATCACGTTCGCGCCGTTTGGCATTGGCATTTGATGTGCTTTGTTTTCGCATGCATGATTTACCATTGAGACCCCTTAAGAAAATATCAATGGAGAAAGTGTTATGTTGTTTTACGTGGTTAACAAGGATACGACAAACACCCAATTAGGCACGTTCATTCAACAATGTCTCAATGATTTGTAGGACATTAAGATATTTCAGCTCTTAAAATTCATTGGCAGTGACCACAATTGTTTTCCAGTTAAAATTCGAAAATAATCCCGGTTTTGAAACTTTTCAAAAAAGAGGAAACGGATTGATTGAAGGCAAAATTTGCGTCATGGAGGCTTTACTGAACACGCATTATGCGTGGCATGACTTACTGCTCAGTACTTGAGCTAAATAGTGTATTTATCCATCACGAGACAGTGACGTAATTGTGTATTCTACAAATTGCAGCACATAACGCGTGCGCCTACTCGAGGCGCTGGTATGCGTTCCTCTAAAATGGAACTTGTCTTAAAAGTTATCAATGTACCGATATCGTGAAATTTGTGTATCAATAGAAATGGAAAACATCGGAAAGAATCCAGTTTTGCTAAATTGCTTCATTAATTGAAACTAGAATTGATTAGACTAACAGGTTTGCTACCGAAAACCTTCACTTTGCTCATAAAATGCAAACATTTGACGATTTCAGATGTGTCCTTAAAAGTACTATGTAGTCTATGAATTCCGGCCGAAATAAAAAAAAAGTACTAACTGTCACAAATACCCCTGTGCTTTTTGAACCATAATATTGAGGGCATTTGAAGAAAACAACGTACATTTCCCAAACAGAAGGAATAGCGTCACTGGTTAGATTTCGTGATTCTTGTACGGAAAACGGCCACGATTGTGATGTTAAACATTCGATTTATTTGTGAAATTTAGTTGACTTCAATATGAATGCCTATCATATGGAAATGTTTGAGAGTAGCATCCTGTATTGGTCGATTAACATGTTGGGCTAATTTCGATCTGAAGTTAGATCGAAGATTATAGAAGTTGAATGTTTTACAAAAACTAAAACGAGTTTGAATGTTTCCTTTCAGATACAAGTTAAAATACGTCTAAACATTACAAATACGCAAACAAATTTAGGATTGAAAAAATAAAAGGATTATACCAAAGGCCAAAACAAGATCGTAGACTAAGATTTTAACATACATGTATGGATGATGCGGAACTCCTGGCAATGCCATCAACGAATCGACTCATTTGAATCATGTCGGGTCCGGATTTTAGACGATTTAGTTTTCAGAAATGACCTTGTTTTACTCGAGTATTCCCGTAAATCATCTTAACAAAATCTAATAATGTTCATCTTGAGAGAATATTCGATCGAGAAGTGTATATCTTAAGGATTGTCTTAATATTTCACCACTGCATTGGCATGGCAAAAATGCCTGTCGAGCGTTAGCCATGTGTGATAATTCCTAGGTATAATTAAAGGTTGTGTCTCTTTATCTTTAGTTTAGAATCAAACGGGTGACTATTTTAAATTCAAATGTTTTTGAAAAATGGCAAGATTTTTAGCATGTTTATGTTTAGTTCTACAGACCCTTTTTTCCCGATTTATCATTTTGTTATACGTCACATGAAAAAGAAAGCCCCCACAAAAACAGATATTATTACACAGACAAGTATACGAATTTAACGCAGCTATGCCTTTAGTTTACTTTAGATTAAAAACATAAATTTAGTTATAGCTGATTGTAGAAAAGAACGATATGAGATACACACCACTAGGGAAATTATGGTAGAACATAGTTATAGTTATTTTTATTTTTTGAATAGTAGTTATTTTCGGAGTTCGGAGTTCTATACAAATTGAAAGTGCGGTACATGACATTTAAGAGAAAGATAACAATAGGTTTGTTTTAAAATAAAATAGTTTCTTGAAATTTTTAGTAATATGATTGACATTTTGCTAATAAGATTAGGAATGATATTCCAATAGAGCAGTGGCAATACGGAAGACATTATATCTGTTCATACAGAGTGTCTCGAAAATACAGACACCCTACATTTAAAAGTGAGGGCAACTTAGTATTTAAGTTTTAACATTCAATGAAAATTACAATAAAATTTAGTGTATAGGGTTGACACTTCCCTTAAGATAGTGTCTTTACATCATTATCAAAGCGATTTGGGCATTTTTTACTCAAAATTATTTTGTTAACTTTGTTTAAAAAAATTGGGTCCAAAAAATCAACATTTTGGGTCAAAATTGATGACAAATTTGGATTCACTGATACAATTGCTTTAAAAAATATATACTTTTATATACATTTGAGTCAAAGTTCAATAATATCAGCACTCACAAAATTCAAAAAGTTACTTCCTTCAGTCGCCTCTTAAGAGAGCGCTAGAACAAGAAAATGCACAACACGACTGTTATTTTACCACCCCTGAACAAACCTAATTGTAGCCGTGGCAAAAAAACATGCCCACTTGACGGAAATTGCCTAACTAAAGGGGTAATTTATCAAGCTACGGTCTTCAGGCAAGATAATTTCAAAGAGGAATCATATATCGGACTAACGGAACTAACATTCAAAACAAGATTTTATGGACACACCAGTAGCTTCAAACATGAACAACATAGAAACGCCACAGCATTAAGCCAATATATCTGGACCCTAGCCGACAAAAATGTGGATTATCATATAAAGTGGAAAATCATTGCTCGAAGCAAACCTTACTCAACAACTAATAAGAGATGCAACCTGTGCTTAACAGAAAAGTACTTCATCATACACAAACCACTTATGTCAACCCTAAACAATAGAAATGAACTGGTGAGTGGGTGTCGACACAGAAGAAAACATCTCATATCCAGCTATAAGCCAATCTAAGACTCTGAGTGCCTGACTTATTGATTATCTGTGTTAAAACTATTGTGCTGTTTAAAGTATGACTATATATATTTAAAAAAAATTGTCACTCTACACATAGCAACTGAGGAGTGTGGATGGTTTTTCCATCCATACGAAACAAATTTATATTGCAATGATGTGCTAGTCCACCACTAATTTTAAAATTATATTTCGCTCCTATTTTATAGTTGTGCACTATTTCTAGTGATGATTTCCTCAAAATTGATGTTGTATATATATATATATAATTATTATTGACAACCATTTCTGGTTAGACTACGACATTTGAATAGAGTGCTCAATATCGTAAACGGTAGAGCGTATAAAAATTCAGAGGTATAGACCTTCCGGAATATTATCGCTACTCTGAGTTTCATGGACAATCCCATACGGTCATTTTGTCCAATCATCAGGCGAATAGATGCTTCTCTGATCGCAGATCTAGCACTCATATGATAATGCGAATACATAATCAATGGTGTTTTTGATCAGCGATCAGAGCAGCATAATATTCCCGAAGTGGTCAGTACACATCAAAAGATAATCAGAGAGTGCTCAACTGAAAAAATCAGGAGCGTAATCTTACCTGAGAGGTCCGTTTGCTCGTAGAACTTTTTTTTCTTCATCGCTTAGAACAAAAATGTAATGACATTATTTTGTGATGTAAAGGCTGATTTTACAGCGTGCACACTGTGTGCGTTAATCGGTCCGTTAAAATGATATTTCAGCTAAGGGTCAAAGAATAAGCTGATAACAAATTTGATGGCAACAATAACGATTACATTCCCATTTTTAATTATTTTTATTCGTCATATAAAAATAACATGCTCAAGATTGCCGGTAGTGACACGCATGGCCGAAATTTAGATTGGAGGTATTCATGGAGCATTCATTAATATTTTATTATTTTATTTGGGTAAATTTGCAATTCGGCCTACATTCTTCTTCTTAAAAGGATAACTTCAGCACGAATCTCCACAGAGATCTAACTTTATAATTATGTTATCCGTGTTTGGCCTAGCTGCCATATTGTCGGAGATAATAACCTAACGCGTTTAAGATTTTCAGAATTAAGACACCTGTTTCATCACATGTAGGCTAATTTGGTAACACAGTTCGTCCAATGAATTGGACGGACGTCATGCACTGATTCAATTTTAATGTAGTATAGGTCGAGTGCGATTCCCGTTTGTAGTCTGTTGCGCATGGCTACATGGATAACCTCTATATACAGAATCAAATATGGCTGCATTCAAGCCTTTCCGTGTCATTCCAGATGAAAGGCTCCGAGACTTGTGTTCGAGTCGAGATACCTAAGAGAGAAGGAAAATCATTGGGACTAATAGATGATATGTTCAGCGTGCGAACTCTAAAGATACCCCACAACGTGCTATTTGGTTTAGGTTTCCTTCATTTCGTCGAAGATATATCACTTCCATGTCTTTAAAATTACATACGTATAAATTCTCTAAATTTTCGATATCCTTCAAAAAGATTGATATCTATATTAATTGCACATGGTTTCTACTATTTTATATTTCAATTCCACCTTTCAGTTATTGATAGCCGCACACGACGAATGGAAAGGTCTCCAAATATTGACATTTCACAAGAATTAGCTATCAATTTATTATTTTGCAGTTAAAGGTAGATGACCCGATTTTCAACTTGATGTTTTTTATTTTACATGAAAGGTCATCCTTAAAATTGTTGCATTCCAAAGTTTGAGTTGCATAACTTCAATGGTTCTATTTTTAGAAGCGCAAGGTCAAAAGACTTGTGCCCATTGAGTAGTACACAGACTGGTTGGTGGTTAACCACCTTTGGCAGTAATTCACCACATTTTAGCCTATAATTTCCAAATGGAACCTTTCTGGCCCCTAATATTTTACAGGCATAATGAGAAAAATATGGGGATTCTTCTGATACCAAAATATTTTGATGTGAACAAAAATCATAGCCCCAAAAAAGTGATCGGGTCATATACCTTTACCATGCTTACTCCACTTAGTTTTGTCATTGATAACCTCTTTTGAACATATTTACCTTATAACTGACAAAATGAGTGTCAATATTATGATTTCCTACGTGCGTCACAGCGATATCATTTTCAATCATTTAGGTTTATCCTTTATGTGGTCAGATTTACTGAGATAAAACTGAATATATTGCCACAATATGTACTAGCAAAGCCAAGATACACATAATAGACAGAATATTAGCCATAAATAAAATTGATTTGAAAACGTGAGTGTTCGTTTGGGGAAAATGGCACATTACAGCCCTACTTAGACTTGCTAATTAGAGTAACAAGGAAAGATGATTTTTACGATGTAACGTAGCATCCTTTTTACTTGTACTTGTTAATTGGAGGATGTTTGATGACGTCATCGGATTTGGATGACGACATTTCCTTAATTAGCGGGTTGCAAAGTTGAAGTCCTCGTCGCTGTCTAGATACATTATCTCATTCATCTTGAGGTATTGGCTACACACTTGTTATTCGACCTTCAATTCAAATAGAAGTAAAACAGTTGAACATCACGTTCGCGCCGTTTGGCATTGGCATTTGATGTGATTTGTTTTCGCATGCATGATTTACCATTGAGACCCCTTAAGAAAATATCAATGGAGAAAGTGTTATGTTGTTTTACGTGGTTAACAAGGATACGACAAACACCCAATTAGACACGTTCATTCAACAATGTCTCAATGATTTGTAGGACATTAAGATATTTCAGCTCTTAAAATTCATTGGCAGTGACCACAATTGTTTTCCATTTAAAATTCGAAAATAATTCCGGTTTTGAAACTTTTCAAAAAAGAGGAAACGGATTGATTGAAGGCAAAATTGCGTCATGGAGGCTTTACTGAACACGCATTATGCGTGGCATGACTTACTGCTCAGTACTTGAGCTAAATAGTGTATTTATCCATCACGAGACAGTGACGTAATTGTGTATTCTACAAATTGCAGCACATAACGCGTGCGCCTACTCGAGGCGCTGGTATGCGTTCCTCTAAAATGGAACTTGTCTTAAAAGTTATCAATGTACCGATATCGTGAAATATGTGTATCAATAGAAATGGAAAACATCGGAAAGAATCCAGTTTTGCTGAATTGCTTCATTAATTGAAACTAGAATTGATTAAACTAACAGGTTTGCTACCGAAAACCTTCACTTTGCTCATAAAATGCAAACATTTGACGATTTCAGATGTGTCCTTAAAAAGTACTATGTAGTCTATGAATTCCGGCCGAAATAATAAAAAAAAGTACTAACTGTCACAAATACCCCTGTGCTTTTTGAACCATAATATTGAGGGCATTTGAAGAAAACAACGTACATTTCCCAGACGGAAGGAATAGCGTCACTAGTTGGATTTTCGTGATTCTTGTACGGAAAACGGCCACGATTGTGATGTCACACATTCGATTTATTTGTGAAATTTAGTTGACTTCAATCTGAATGTCTTTAATATGGAAATGTTTGAGAGTAGCATCCTGTATTGGTCGATTAACATGTTGGGCTAATTTCGATCTGAAGTTAGATCGAAGATTATAGAAGTTGAATGTTTTACAAAAACTAAAACGAGTTTGAATGTTTCCTTTCAGATACAAGTTAAAATACGTCTAAACATTACAAATACGCAAAAAAAATTAGGATTGAAAAAATAAAAGGATTATACCAAAGGCCAAAACAAGATCGTAGACTAAGATTTTAACATACATGTATGGATGATGCGGAACTCCTGGCAATGCCATCAACGAATCGACTCATTTGAATCATGTCGGGTCCGGATTTTAGACGATTTAGTTTTCAGAAATGACCTTGTT
Organism: Ophiura sarsii; assembly: GCA_035610835.1. Taxonomy (NCBI): domain Eukaryota; kingdom Metazoa; phylum Echinodermata; class Ophiuroidea; order Amphilepidida; family Ophiuridae; genus Ophiura; species Ophiura sarsii. The sequence continues at coordinate 11,007,183 of CM069456.1, read as the reverse complement.
TTACTCGAGTATTCCCGTAAATCATCTTAACAAAATCTAATAATGTTCATCTTGAGAGGATATTCGATCGAGAAGTGTATCTCTTAAGGATTGTCTTAATATTTCACCACTGCATTGGCATGGCAAAAATGCCTGTCGAGCGTGAGCCATGTGTGATAATTCCTAGGTATAATTAAAGGTTGTGTCTCTTTATCTTTAGTTTAGAATCAAACGGGTGACTATTTTAAATTCAAATGTTTCAAAAATGGCAAGATTTTTAGCATGTTAATGTTTAGTTCTACAGACCCTTTTTTCCCCTAGAGAGATTTATCATTTTGTTATACGTCACATGAAAAAGAAAGCCCCCACAAAAACAGATATTATTACACAGACAAGTATACGAATTTAACGCAGCTATGCCTTTAGTTTACTTTAGATTAAAAACATAAATTTAGTTATAGCTGATTGTAGAAAAGAACGATATGAGATACACACCGCTAGGGAAATTATGGTAGAACATAGTTATAGTTATTTTTATTTTTTGAATAGTAGTTATTTTCACATATCCGTGGAGTTCGGAGTTCTATACAAATTGAAAGTGCGTCACATGACATTTAAGAGAAAGATAACAATAGGTTTGTTTTAAAATAAAATAGTTTCTTGAAATTTTTAGTAATATGATTTACATTTTGCTATTAAGATTAGGAATGATATTCCAATAGAGCAGTGGCAATACGGAAGACATTATATCTGTTCATACAGAGTGTCTCGAAAATACAGACACCCTACATTTAAAAGTGAGGGCAACTTAGTATTTAAGTTTCAACATTCAATGAAAATTACAATAAAATGAAGTGCCTTAATTTGCAACCTCTTTCAACCTGCTTGACCGAGGTTGAAAGCTATTAAATAACCGGTTTTTTTCTGTATCATTCTAAAAGAACATAAAACCCCATTGTCTAAGTAAGGAATTTAAACCTGTCGAGCGGAGTAAAATTCTTCTTAAGCTTTACATTTTATTCTCCATTTGAAAATCCACAATCGATAAGTTTGAATTAAGAATCCATTTACACGGATGATTGCAAATTAAAAACATGAATGGCCGACAGTGTCATGGTTCATCACGACCAATCACTATGCCAGTCCTCTTGTGTCATGTTATTGCTTTTATCTGTCAAAGCTTTTTGACAACTTTTAAGTTGTAAGATTTTTTTCTCTCGAAATCGAAACTAACCGTGTCACTTAAGAGTGACACGGTAAGTTTCGAGAAACAAAACAAATCTTGACCAATATTTATATGTCATATTGTAGAGGATGAAATCGAATAATCAACCAAACAAAGTTATTTAATGAATCCAAGTATGTAAACACACGTGGTAAATAAACATTACAAACAAATCTTAAATTATTTTTGTGTGTGGTCTTTAATGGGAGTATTAGGAGAAGGAAATCGCTTATTGAATAATATTATATAAAACATACTGTCATTTGATTGCGTCATGTGCCATAGAATATTTGGGCTAGTATTTTCACTAGAGGCCAATATTTCACAAGAGGGCAAAAAGTTCCCATAAAATGAGCTATGAGGGCAACAGTAGCTTTTTATGGGAATTTTGTCGATGCTCCTGATTTATGTGAGTATTATTTTGCACCATTTCCCAACAACAACAACAACAACAACAACAACAACACTGGAACAGCGCAACCCACCTAAATAAGACATCCATAAATGACGCGTCGGAACAGGGAAATGTACGTAATTGAGTGATACATGTATTTATAGGAAGCACTGGTACAGGGAAACGTACGATGAGTTATGAAGGGACGCCAGTCACGAAGCGTTCCTTAAAGGGACGCTGGAAAAAGGAAAAGAAAGTAATTGAGTGAGCTTCAAAGGGAACGCAGGAGTAGGTAAACGTACGACACGAGGGTGTTTAAGGGGAATGCTGGAATAGCCAAACGAACGTTTGTTGAGTGATAACGTTACATAGAGCAATATAAAACATCTTACGTTTTTGCGGTGCTATTCAATGGAGCGCTGGAACAGTAAAACGTACGTTACAACTGTTATTTAAATGAGCGCTGGAGCAGGAAAACTTACGTCAGCGCTGGAACAGGAAAACGTATGACACGACTGTTATTTAATGGAGCGCTTGAACAAGATAACGTTCATCACGAATGTTATTTTAAGGGAGCGCTGGAACACGAACACTTACGACACGAATGTTATTTAAGGGAGCTCTGGAATAAGAAAACGTACGACACTATTGTTATTTAAGGGAGCGCTGAAACAGGAAAGCGTACATTATTCTAGGTGTGGGGTCGGAAAATTGAAAAATCATGTCTATCCATAAATATGAACTAAAGCGAGTGCTGAACTATTCAATGCTTTTATATGCTTTTTTAAAACAGACATTTGGTTATATAGATATGATTGATTAAAGTAAAGCATTGTAATGCCAAATTCATTAAAATGTGCAATATTTTACATGTAAATTTTTTCAATGGGCTATATTTAAGAGAATTTAAGAATATTGTTCACACATTACTTGAAGCATTTATTTTGTTGAAACTAAGTTGAACAATTATATTATTTAATTTGGCAACAATTTAATATAATTAAATATCACTGGTTCTGGAATTTCTATGTATTTTATTGTTTCCTCACCCTGCTATTTTTAAGAGAATTATTTATTTTAAAAAATAGTTGAAGGAGAACGAATGAGTCAATATAATATGATTCTTTTGAAAAAAAATAAGAAAAAAAATCAGTATAAAACTGAAAATAACAACAAAGCTATATATTTCAATTAAAAAACCATTAATTATCAAAACGATAAAGAATTTCAAAGGCCAATATCTCAAAATACGTCAAAATACGGAATTAGGAAATTTATCACCACATCCTTTGGCATGTAGGTAGAACAGACCCAGACCTAAACAAGAAAATGAACGACAAAAATATAATTTAAGCGCTGGAACAGGAAAACGTACGAATCGACTGTTAAGTAAGGGAGCGCAGGAACAAGAAAACATAAGACGCGAATGTTATTTAAGGGAGCGCTGGAACAAGAAAACGTACGAATCGATCTTTATTTAAGGGAGCGCTGGAAAAAGAAAACGTACTTTGATTTAAGGGGGTGTTTGAACAAGAAAATACACGACACGACTGATTTATCATTTAAGGGAGCGCTGCAACAGGAAAACGTACAAATCGATCGTTATTTAAGGGAGCGCTGGAACAAGAAAACGTATGCCATGACTGTTATTTAAAGGAGCGCTTGAACAAGAAAACGTACATCACGACTGATTTAAGGGAGCTGTTGAAAGAGGAAATTTACGTCAAGAATGTTATTTAAGGGAGCGCTGGAAAAAGAAAGCGTACGTCACGACTTTTATTCAATGAAGGGCTGGAACAAGAAAGCGTACGTCATGACTGTGATTTAAAGGAGTGTTCGAACAGGAAAATACACGATACGACTGTGATTTAAGGGAGCGCTAGAACAAGAAAACGTACGTCATTACTGTGATTTAAGGGAGCGGTTGATCAAGAAAAAACACGACACGAATGTTATTTAAGGAAGGGCTGGAACAAGAAAACGAATGACACGAAAGTTATTTAAGGGAGCGCTGGAACAGGAAAAAAGTACGAGTCGACTATCATTTATTGAAGCGGTTGACCAGGAAAACGCACGATACGAATGCTATTTAATGGAGCGCTGGAACAGGAAAACGTACGCCACGACTGTTATTTGAGGAGCGCTGGAACAAGAAAACGTACGTCATTACTGTGATTTAAGGGAGCGGTTGATCAGGAAACCACACGACACGAATGTTATTTAAGGGAGTGTTGGAACAAGAAAACGCAAGTCACGACTGTTTGAAGGGAGCCGTTGAATCACAAATGTTATTTAAAGGAGTGCTGGAACAAGAAAACGCACGACACGAAAGTTATTTAAGGGGGTGTGAACTCTAAGGCATAGCCTCCGTAAAACTGCTGTAACTCCATCATTATTCATTTAATATAAAAGTATACATTTTTCTTGAAGAAAAGGGTTCAATAAATCCAACCATGAACATGAAATTGACCATTTTGGAGATTATTATAAAAACACGGTTTTTACCCATTTTAGGTTTTTTTAGGATAACTCAAAGCGTATTTTGTCAAATTTTGTCGTTCTAGATTTATTATAATCTTAATAAAATTCTCTATGTTTTTGTTTTGTTTTGAATATCTGATTTAATTGTTGAATTATTGACCAAAAAGTGCCAAAAAACCCTAAAAACTAAAAAACAAACATTTTTGGCACTTTGTGGTCAATAATTCAAAAAATAAATCAGATATTCAACAACTACAACAACAAAACCTCCTAGAGAATTTTATTAAGATGAATTTGGTGCAATTTCAGCATTTTCTACAAAACAACTCAATTTGCTACGAATGCAACAAATTTTGACCGAAAAGTGCCAAAAAAGTGGAAATAAATGGAAACTTTTTTTGGGGGGGGGGGGGGGGTGGGGGGGGGGGAGGGGATTAGGACAAAAAAAAATAGAAATCCGTCCCTAAGATAGTGTCTTTACATCATCATCAAGCGTTTTAGGCATTTTTACTCTATTTTCTGGTCAAAATGGATGCCAAATTTGGATTCACTGATACATTTGCTTTCCAAAAATATACATTTGAATCATAGTTTAATAATTTCAGTACTCACAAAATTCAAAAAGTGACTTCCTTCAGTCGCCCCTTAAGAGAGCGCTGGAACAAGAAAATGCACAACACGACTGTTATTTTAAGGGAGCGCTGGAAAAGGAAAACGTACGTCACGACTTTTATTGAAGGGAGCACGGGGAACCGGATAACGTCCGTCACGACTGTTAATCAAGGGAGCGTTGGAACAAGAAAACGTACGACACTAATGTTATTTAAGGGAGCGCTGGAACAAGAAAACGTACGACACTAATGTTATTTAGGGGGCGCTGGAACAGGAAAACGTACGTCACGGATATTATTTAAAGGAGCGCTGGAACAGAAAGACATACGTCACGGATGTTATTTAAGGGAGCGCTGGAACAGGAAAACGTACGTCACGGATATTATTTAAAGGAGCGCTGGAACAGGAAGACGTACGTCACGGATGTTATTTAAGGGAGCGCTGGAACAGGAAAGCGTACGTCACGGATGTTATTTAAGGGAGCGCTGGAACAGGAAAGCGTACGTCAGGAATATTATTTAAGGAAGCGCTGAAATAGGTAAACGTACGTTGTAGAGTAATAAACTCACAAAGAATAGTTCAAAAGTTGCTTACCATACATTATATAATACAATATTTAACTTATTGAGGAATACTATTACAGGGTGTATCAGAAAGAACTGTACCGAGGCAATATGATTTATTACGGTATAAATTCGATTGATATTGTTCAAACCGTTTTCAAATATATCTTGCGCATACGCCCAGCTTTTATATGAATTTTAAATTTTGAAAATCGGACCTTTCTGATGGAAAATACAGACTTTCTGGTAAAGATGGTAGATTTCAATTTTGGTCAATTTTGATCGAAATGATAAATTTAAAAATCTGTGAAATTACTAACCCTACCTGAGACACCTATCCGTCCATAGGACAGGGTTTATTTTTGGTCGTCATATCTCAACTTTTCACATCAATTGTATAACTATTTATTATTTGCATACTTTTGTGGGTGAAATTTAGAGATACATTTTGATTTTTAATCTGCAAATAAACCGGGATTTGTTCTGCTTCAGTGGTTTTATCTTTCCTTTCTTTGGCGCGAGTTTTGAATATTGCTTATGTGGTGTGGGCTACATTGTTTGAAATGTTGGATTGAAATTGAAAACACGATTTTCATCGATTTTCGATTATGTCTTGCCACACGAGAACAAAAAGAGATATCTCAATTAAATTAACATATAATATAGGAAACATGTTCACCTTTATATTGCAGGTGTTTAAATTTAAGACAATAATCATTTTGTATTTTTTATGTATTTTAGAAATACGGTACAGTTCTTTTTGATACACCCTGTATTGGCTAATTAATTGATAAATAATTCAAAATTAATGATTAATTCATTTTTGTTACCTTAATATACACATTAACCTCAACAAATTATAATCTCACGGAAAATTATCAATTATTTTACACTTGAACATAATTCCCAAAATTGTTGTTTATTTACCTGATGTAATATAAAGTTGCAGAGTAAGATTACTCCTTAGGGGTTTTGAATTCGATACATTTGTTCGTTTGAACCTTTCTAGATCTGGAAAACTGTCCATCCAAACCTGGAATTTTGCTCGGACGATGGATCATGATTGAAATATGCAAACTTCCTCATTAGATGCGACCCCTTTGTATTTGCAATAATATATGTACCTTTAGATTGTCTTCACTGCAAAATGATCGATATTTCTATCGTTTCCGTGGTGACGTGTATTTGATTTATTTGGCGCCATTTTATCAGGTTTATGTTTAGTTTAGCTGTCAACCTTGTTTATATATTATACGTAATAAGGTATTTAAGATGGTCAACTGACTGCACTGATTATCAATATTTTAGAATTGCAATTTGACTTGAAATGATTCATATAGTAATTGTGGTGGTGTTTAGCACTTTAAATATCAACGAAAACCGATCATTTACGGCGTATTTTGAAATAATGTACCGGGGATCATATTGTTGAGCAATGAATGAAGACGTGATTTATTAAGCGCATTTCCAAAAACACGATCAATGCGCTGTACAGGAATTATATAATTTAAAAGATAAGCATAATAAAAATACCAATCAAAATACAAAGTACATTAAAGATAGGTTAAAAGATAATTAAATATACATGTACAATGTAATAATATACAGATACAATTTAAGCATTAAAAAGCATGGATTAAAAACACACACATTTTTTTTTAATAAAAGGGTGCATTTGCAACCGAAATTGACCAACAAATTACAAGGCCGTAATGTATCCTAACATGGATGAAATAAAAAAGGTTATACATGTATATACTAAATTCATTGCTAAGCCATGCGCTTGTTATGTAATTAGCTATCAAAATACTAGAATCCACGATCTAGAATCTAGAATATTACAAAACGAACAGACCAATAAAAGAAGAAAATGTGTTTTTCAACTTCCTACATACAAGTCTTGGCACTAAAATATTTATTCATAAAATATTTTAAGGAAAGCATAATAACTCATTAGATGAGCTACACGAAGTCTTAATTTCTAAATACCTTTGACAAATAATGAAGGTATAGGCTTTTTATTACAATGTAATGTTAATGGGAACCAGAAGACACGTGGGAAAGAAAATACTAATCATTTGACGAAAGTAAAGCATATAGCAATTCGTTTGTGGTTTCCTAAAGATGATTGTACGTGTTGCTAGAGCAACCATTATGACTGTATTTAATGGTGCCATCAATCAAAATGTCGCTTTAAAATTAGAACATGCCATTCCATTAACCAAATTTCGCAAACAAGTTGACATGTTTGACGTAGCACATGTAATGTGTTAATGTTTTGAGATTGACGACATAGAATGTATTACATTATTTTAATGACACTATAACCTCACCACTATTTAAATAAATTGGATCTGATTTGAATTTCCATTTACAGAAATTCAGAATTAGTTGACTTGTTTGTCAATGTCAAGCATACATGTATCGGTTAATGTGCATACATATAATTACACCTAAAAGGATTCTGGTTTTGTTTCATACAATATGTAGGTCAATGCGTGCGTTTCCCCCGTCACGAATACTTGCTTTAAGGTTCTGGTTTTTCAATGACTGAGAGTGATTTTATGCACTTCCCTTAAAGAATGGATATTATTATTGTCCACTCTAAATCTACAACTAGTTTTATCTAGACGGACACATTGTTTGAGATGACAGACAGGGAGAATACTTTCGTTAGATTAAAGAACCTTAAATAACCCATTCTGTTCAGTACACCTGGAGAAAAATAACCCCGTCCATGACCGCTAATTACATAATAATATCAATTTGCATTTTCATTTGTATAAAACAAAGTTGTTTCAACAAGCGCTGTATTTTTCACATCATTTTTTTCTTGTATTAAATATAAGAGGACCTGACGTTTTGATTCTAATAGAATATTTATCCAAGGTAAAATGACAGAATACAACATACATGTACACAAAATATATATATAGACAGGGGGACAATGGGCAGGAAATTATAAGAGATAATGTAACACAATAGAGGGGCAACGTGACAAATGAATGAATAGGGTAGGGTTATCAAAATTGACAACTGATTGATCAAGTGGATAATTTATAACAAAGGATGACATAGACAAAGGATATTTGGATTAAAAAGTAAAAGGCAAATAGGATTTAAACCATAACAATGGTGAGTAAAGTCAATAATGGTGATGAATAAAAATAAATAATAAAAATAAATTGTTTTACATTTTTTCTGTCTATATATGTTGTGTATGTTGTATTCTGTAATGTTACCTTCGTTAAAGATTCTGTTCGAATCGAAACGTTAGGTCCTCTTATGTGAAGAGCTATGTTCCAAAAGGGATCAACTCCATATAAGTGAAATGTTTTTTAAATTAAGGATGTTGCACTTCTTTGATTATGCTAATTTTCTACCATATGAAAGATACCATACGTGTATCGGAAACGAGTGGATTTAGTGCCTTTTTGGAACATAATATGTTTCGACCAATTTTCAAAAACCACTTTACTAAACAATAGTTATTTTCAATTAAGGTACACCTGAAAGACATCACCAAATCACATTGAAAAACGGAAAACCGCATTCAAATACCTCTTCAACTTTTTAAATTATGAAATTTTGTTTTTTCTTGAATTTTTTTTTGACAATTTGGCACATTTTTTGAAATAACAACACTTCTGTTTGTGTGCAATTTTAAAAACATTTATCCCATACATTTTACGTTTTCTTCATGGCATTTCATTAAGGACATTCCTATCAATGTTTTACCATGATAAAAGAACCATATTTCTACCATTTTGGCTTACAAAATAGTGAATTATATTCAAATTTCCGGAAATTACCGGACATTTCCGGAAACTACCGAGGGCCATAACTTTTGACCCGAACATGCTAAAGATGTAGAACAAAGTTTAAAAGATGTATTTCGTAACTCTCTTTCATGTTCTGCACCTAACTCAGTTTCGACAAAAAGTAGAATTGATCCCTTTTGGAATAGAGCCCCTTCATATGTATTACATTTACTTACACAGGCTTTTTTTTGTGGATAAGCAGTTTGCATTCAGCTTCTATATCATTTCTTTCTGTTTATTTTTTGTCCTTTTATTGAATCGAACGGCACATCATCTCACCCAGGCAAAGTTCATAGGTTTCTTATACTGATCAGGCAGTCTATGGAATACGGGGGATGTCATAAATGTGTCCAATGTAAAACATAACTTTTCTGTCTGTCTATTTAGGAGCTTTGATTTAGAAATTATTCCATCTCAGGAGTTAGGCGGTAAAATTGATTGGAGTCAAGTGTATATGACGGAGAACTAATATTGGGCTAACAATCAGTCGATCTTTTTTTTTACACACCCTGTGGCTGTTTTATCCTACATGACATTAATCACAATAATAGTTATTAACACTGTGTTTATCACATCCTGGGGATTACAATACATGTAAATACTAAAAAAATATCACTTTTTTACGCCCTCGAGTAATACTTTTCTACACTATCTCTATGCTGGTGGTCCCAGTGTCTTCAATGCAATCACGGTGGGCTATATACGCACGTAAAACCTGGTTTACCGAAGCGCGACCCGTGCCGTAGCATTTAATTCACGGGGATTCCCATGCAGCTGACCGGGGTTCGATTCTCGGCGCCGGCAGATTAGGTTTCCCCCGTCTACCCTCATTTGACCCATTCGGTCCCTTCTCCCCAACACAACCATAACTATTACGGTAAATGTACAATCATATTCAGTCTCTGTAAATAGATTCATCAGGTCTGTTGATAATCATGAAGTAGAATGTTTTTTTGCAAGACCAATATCAGATATATTAAAAAAACTTGGATCCACTGATCCACTGATTACGCCCTCCACCACCAAGGGCGTCACGAAACTGACCACTTCCGGTCAGTTTCCCGGCAAATCAACAACAGCCGATCAGTAGCTTTGAGAAAGCTGGTCGATCCAGCGAAACTGTCAGCTTGGAAAAAACGTTTTTTAATATATCTGATATTGGTCTTGCCAAAAAACACTCTACTTCACAATCATATTCAGTGTTTACCAACGACTTTCGTTATAGAAGATTTCTTTCTATTACATTGCTTTTGTGGTTGAAGAATAAAATAAGTAAGTCAAATCTAAATTTGAATTACAGCATCCAGCCGTCAAGAGCGATATTTTTTTGGATAAACTAGAACAAGGATGTTCTTGTCATTCTTTTATTAGCGTCTTTTAAAGGTCACTGGAAATTGTGTAAAGTCATTTGTCTCGATCAAGTAATACGAATTTCAGAGAAAACAATAAATTGAACATTAATAGAAAATACATCTTCAATCACAACCATCATGACAGCATGTTTATCAAATGCACTTAAATAAATGTTCCTCTTGATGACGTCATAGGATTTGGATGATGACCTTTCCCTAATTAGCAGGTTGCAAAGAATTGAATGGTCCCTCGTTGCTGTTGTTGGACATCCCTCGCTTTTCCTGGGTCTAGATACATTCTCTTATTCATCCTATGTTGCGTTGGTTATGCACGTAATATTCGATCTTCAAGTCAAATTTAAATAGACACAATACATCACGTTCGCATTCATTGCCATTTGATAGGTTTTTTTTCGAATGCATAATTTACCAGAGAAGATCTTCCTTAAAAAAATATCAAGGGAGAAAGTATTATATTGATTGACGTGGTTAACAGAGAAAAGATAAGCACTATAGTCTATTAGGCACGTTCATTAAACAATTTTGCAAATACCTATGATGTATAGGACATTAAGATATTCCATCTCAGACAAAGACCACAATCATTTTTTCTGAAAATTCGAAAATAATCACAAATTGAAAGTTAACTCTCTTACCATTGTTACTTGTAATCCAGTCTCTTTTTTGTATATAAAGAGCAAATGTGAACAATAGCCCTACGGAAATTAACAAGGTTAATGAACTGAGTGATTAGAAATCAAACTGTTAACTCTCTACAATGAGCTCTAAAGGCCAATCAATTGGTTCACTGCAACTCAGAAAATATGCATAATACAAGAAACACAAATGGGCAGGGGTTAAAAATGCCAATGAAAGTGAAATAAGAATAAGATAAAAGCCCAAACATAGAGAACAACACCAACATATAAATAACAGATTAAACACAACACACTTGGGAACTACATCTACCAGGAGCTGCCTGTTGTCACCTATTGGGGCGTGGCCGTATCACCAGCCCAGCTGGCTACATGCTTTCCAGGACCATCCACCATATCCCTAACTAAGCCTTAACATACATTACACTTGAACCATGACCAACAACCACCATGCCATGTAACAGTCAGATGTTGAAAGGATTTGAATGAAGGGTGTCATGAAAGAGTATGTAGGCTATGCCAAGTTAGGAGTTGTAGAGAAGGTGTATGTGCACGTGACACGTGAATACCTGGATTTCTCTTGTAATTCTTGGGTATCCAAACAGTTTTAAAGCATTGTATCTCTCTTAAAATCATTTGCAGTGCCAAACTGAAAACACATTTAGTTCTTCTCTATCCAAATATGTTTTAAGTTTTATACTGCGAAGATATTTGGGACACCCTGTACCTACCCGGAGTATGTTTTCCTCTAAAAAGACTTGTCTTTTGAAATATAATATTATCAATACACACTGGCTTCACTAACAGAGAGATTGATACAATAATTTGTTTAAAACATTTTCCAACTTTATTCCACTTTGGAAGCCCGGAATTACAAACATTTTATCAATCATTGCTAGAATTGTATGTATTTTTACATAGAAAAGGTATATATTCGTTAAATTGAGGGAAATCATGATAGAAACAGGATACAGTTATTTTTACTTTTGTAATAGCATTTTAATTATTATTGGAGTTCGGAGTTCTCCACAAAATTGAAAGTGCGTTATATAAGATTAATGTATGACATTCAATAGAAAGATAGCAATAAGATTGTTTTAAAGAAAATTGTTCCTTACAGTTGCTAATAATATAATTTGAAATTGGCTATTAAGATTAGAAATGATATTTAGAGTAGTGATAAGATGGAAGATATCGAGGGCTGAGCGCCAGAAGGCCATAACTCAAGAAATGCTATTTTGAGATAATCGACTTTCAAATATTTGGGACTCATTGCAATAAACTGTAGCACCCAACTTATAAATCTAATTTGAGTCAAATTCAGTGGGTTAATGAGTTATCTCTTTATGGTTATGAAAATCTAGGCTATATGGATTATTTTTGTACCAAAATATCAATTTGCTCAAAAGTTGAGATACGGCCTTCTGGCGCTCAACCCTCAATATTAAGTCTATTCATGTAAAGAAAAAACACAGAGAGATTTCATAACTAGTATAATTATGATAGCAAAATTGTCAATTAGTAAATTTAGATATGGGAATCATCCCAAAATATTTTACTTCTTTTCAAATCAGAATTGAGATTCAGAAAATTAATTTGACATTTAAGTAGCATATCAATTTACATTGATCAATTGATTGTGCGTAACAATGAGATATGTAACTTGAAAGTATATCATATTTAGAAGCTGCACATCATAGAAGATACAAGGAATAGTAAGAATATGTAATAGGTTTGTAATTTAAACTGAACATGTTTTGATATGTATGTGATTATGATAGAAAAGAGTGATGATTTTGTAATCATGAAGAATTTGTAACTGATGAAGGAATGGTGATTAATAAACTTAACACTTTCCACGCGGCTATCATTTTTACCATACACAAAACAGATTTTTCAGAAACCTTTCACAATTTTCAAAGTCTATCTCAAGGATTTCTGAACCAATACTAGGCATGTTTGTACTTATGTCAATGCATTTCTCATGGTGATTCTAAATATGTTAATGAAATTCAATAATTTTGACATTTTTTAAACATTTTGTGAAATTTTGGAATGTCGTCTGCAGCCGCCTGCCGCGTGGAAAGCGTTAAAAGATAAAAATTATACAGAGTTTTTCCAAAATATAATAACCTATATTTAAGTGAGGGCATCGGGGTTGTAAAAACGGGCTTTGATATCTGTAGTAACAAGGAAAGATGCTATTTACGATGTATAAAAGTATTTATTTTTTCCTATTTTATATATCTGTGTCATTCTTAGAGAAAAGAAACCTCATTTTCTAGGGCAAATAATTTAATCCTGTCGAGCGGAACAAAATTCTTCTTAAGCTTCACATTTTGTCTCCATTTTGAACGTCCACATTAAGTTTGGTGAACTAAGAATGCATTTACACGGATGCTTACAAATTGATAGGTTTAATATTGTACGTCTAATCTAATCCAATTACAATCTGTAATAATGCCATAGTTCATCAAGACCAATCACTTTGCCAATTCTCTTGTGTCATGTTTTGGCTATATTGTAATTGCTGTGTCAAAATTGTTTATTTTTTCTTTCAGTCAAAGCATTTCGACAACTTAAGAAGCTCGGTATCTTTCGAACTATTGTAAATAATGAAATCGAATTATATGATATGATATTTAAGGGAGCGCTGTAATAGGAAAACGTACGAGACGAATGTTAAGGGAGTGATGGAACAGGAAAACGTACGTCATAAATGTTATTTAAGGGAGTGCTGGAACAGTACGTCACGAATGATACTTAAGGAAGCGCTTGAACAGGAAAGCGTACGTCACGACTGTTATTTAAGGGAGCGCTGGAACCCCGCTGGAACAGGAAAACGTACATCACGACTGTTATTTAAGGGAGTGCTGGAACAGGGAAACGCACGCCACGAATGATATTTAAGGTAGCGCTTGCATAGGAAAGCGTACGTCACGACTGTTATTTAAGGGAGTGCTGGAACAGGGAAACGTACGTCACGAATGATATGTAAGGTTAGCGTTGGAACAGGAAACGTACGTCACGACTGTTATTTAAGGGACCGCTGGAACAGGAAAATGTACATCACGACTGTTATTTAAGGGAGTGCTGGATCAGGGAAACGTACGTCACGAATTGTATGTAAGGTTAGCGTTGGAACAGGAAACGTACGTCACGACTGTTGTTTAAGGGAGCGCTGGAACCCCGCTGGAACAGGAAAACGTACATCACGAATGATATTTAAGGTAGCACTTGCACAGGAAAACGTACGTCACAACTGTGATTTAAGGGAGTGCTGGATCAGGGAAACGTACGTCACGAATTGTATGTAAGGTTAGCGTTGGAACAGGAAACGTACGTCACGACTGTTGTTTAAGGGAGCGCTGGAACCCCGCTGGAACAGGAAAACGTACATCACGAATGATATTTAAGGTAGCACTTGCACAGGAAAACGTACGTCACAACTGTGATTTAAGGGAGTGCTGGAACAGGGAACCGTACGTCACGAATGATATGTAAGGGTAGCGCTTGCACAGAAAAACTTACGTCACGATTGTTATTCAAGGAAGTGCTGGAACAGTGAAACGTACGTTACGAATGATATGTAAGGTAGCGGTGGAACAGGAAACGTACGTCACGACTGTTTTGTAGGGAGCGCTGGAACCTTTCATCTTACTACCACTCTGGGTTCTAGCCACATCCAGCTCTCTTGGGAATTTGACAAGGTTGCAATTTCTCCATGTTAACTCTGTACAGTCTGTCATCAAGTGAACAGGTGTATGACCAGTTCGCCTTTAGTGAACTACCAAAGTGGTAGGCAGGCTTTAAGAACAGGAAAACGTACGTCCTGAATTTTATTATAAGCACGAAGCAATGTAAAACCTCTTACGTTTTTGATTCCACACCACTAAGTGATAGTGGTCCTTGACGACGACACTCTGATTTTTTAAGTAATCAGGAAAGGAACTTATTGCCCCCAAATGATTAAATTTGGAATCTAATCCTGATTTTAGCACTAATATATATTACCACAGTGCTAAAAGAGATCTTTTCAGTTCATTTGGTAGGTTTGGGGGTTATTATTTTGATTGTACATGTTCTGTCAACACTGCTAAATTTGTTGATGATAAATGAGAGCGATACATCAGCTGTCCAAAATCGAAGGCTCATTTCTGGGAACTTTCAGGGCTACCATATACAAATTGATAATTAATTTTAATTTAAAATTGTTTAATCAATTTTTGTTGCCTTAATAATTTACATATTTTAACTTCGATAAATTATAAACCCACGGACAATTATTAGTTATTTTAAACTTGAACACGATGAACAAAATAGTTTTTTAGTTTTTTATAAGATGTATATTAAAATTGCAGAGTATGAATACCCATTAAGGTTGTCAAATTCGTTATATTTGTTTGCTTGAACCTTACTAAGAGATCTTAAATTCCAAAAATATGGAAGTCAACTCTCTCTCGAAAATTCGCCTGTCTGCCTCAACGGTAGAGTCAGTACTGTTATATGGATGCGAAGCTTGGACCATTACTCCCAATTTACAGAAAGAGCTTGATGGCTGCTACACCAGAATGCAGTACTTAATGTCAACTGGAAACAACACATATCAAATACCCAATTGTATGGTGACCTCCCCAAAACAAGCCAGAAGATTCAGAAGAGACGAACAAGGTTTGCTGGCCACTGTTACAGAAGTGAGGAGCCAGTATCCAAACTGGTACACTGGATCCCCAAGCATGGCAAAAGAAAACCGGGAAGACCTGCTCTGACATTTATTGAATTACTCAAGCCAGATTCTGGATTGGACACCTGTGTGGAGAGCCATCGTAGATCCGAGACACCATCCGAGTTAAGCAACTAAGCAAGTAAGCAAGAGATCTTCAATATGCAGGACTAAATGGAAGGATTCCAAAGAGATGATTTTCTACCATTGACTATATGATTGACTATTCTGAAGGTTACACATAAAGAAAACTCATAAATTGAGTATCATGTTAAAGCTTTAACATACGAGGCATCACTGTGGCTTATAACAGTAAATGTGACTGATAAGCAGTATTCATGTATGCTAAAGGCATAATAGTTCGAGTTGGTATTGTAGCCTACTATTTGTAAGCCTTCGAGAGTTAATATTGCTTACAATTTTATTTATACATGATAATACTGTATTATATTCAGATATCATCCACTGTTTTCCATTTTCATTATTTAAATCGTGCTCTTTTATCCAACCATACAGCACAGAGAAAAAAACCAAAAAACACATGTATCTATTTTGAGGGCAATTTCCCTTTTCCGTTGTCCAAAATCTCTCTCTGGCTTTGAACACATCATAACAAAAGTGATACAGATATCAATTATCATTTAATATAAACGTGTAGCTATGATTCAGAGCTATAATCATGACAAATGTCATGAGGCTGACATTCTTATTAGCGATTTGAATGAGTGAGGAGTTAGATGAGGAGGTAGAACTTATTGAATGACCCTCGTAGATGTACCTTTAACGCGTCTTCACTGCAAAATGATCAATATTGTATCGTTTCCATGGCGATGTGCACTTGATTTATTTTTGCGCCATTTCACCAGGTTTATGTTTAATGCTGTGGTCAACCTTGACATAGTTTATAAACTGTACTTCAAACACGTGATCAGGTATTTTTACTAGTCAATCGACTGCAGCAATTGACAATTTCAGTATTGACATTTTACTTGAATTATGCATTTAGCAAATGTGGTCGTGTTTAGCTACGGAACCCGCTCGCTTCGTTTGGAATAATTTACCCACTAGTAATATTTACTACCGTGGATCATTATTAAACAAGGCCGTTATGCATTGCAACATGGATGATATAAATGAAAGGTTATCCATATTAAACTAGTAATAAGTTCCAAGCAATACGATTGTTATGTAATTAGCTATCAAAATACTAGAATCCACAATCTTATAATTTAAGGAAAACAGTATAACTCTACATTGAAGTCATCCAGTTTCGCTACATAAAATGCTTTTGACAAATAATGAAGCTATAGGTAGGCTTTTCATTACAACGCAGTGTTAATTGGAACCAGAAGCCACTTGTGAAGAAAAAAAAACTAATCATGTGACAAAGGTAAAGCATTACGGTGTAGATCACAATCCATCTGTGGTTTCCTAACGAAGAGTGAACGTGTAGCTAGAACAGCCATTATGACTGCATTTAATGGTGACATCAATCAAAATGTCGCTTTGAAATGAGTACGTGCCATTCCATTAACCAAATTTCACAAACAAGTTGACATGTTTGACGTAGCACATGCAATGTGTTCATTTTGTGAGACTGACGACATACAATGTATTTACATTATTTTAATTACACATTAACCTCACAGCCATTAAAATCAATTGGATCTGATTTGTAGTTCCAATTTGACGTGTTTGACAATGTCGCGCATACATGTATCGGTGTTGCTTTATACAATATGTAGGTCAATGGGTTCGTTTTCTCCGTCACGAACAATTGCTTTAAGGTTGTGGCTTAATGCTTAATATAGGTATTTTCTCAACTCTAAAATCTACTCTTTTGGAGTGAATTTCAATGAAGCCAAAATAAAAAGATTGGTTTGGAGTAATTGTTAACTCTTTTGGAGTAATTCTTAACTCTTTTGGAGTAATTTTTCACTCTTTTGGAGTAATTTTTCACTCTTTGGAGTGGTCTCTCAATTACTCTTAAACTAAAAGAGTTTACACATTAAGATAGTATAGTACTGTACTAGCTTTATATTGAAGGGCAAATTGTTTAGTATGACAGTCAGAACGAATAGATTTAATAGATTTAAGAACCTTAATCCCCCAGGCTGTTCTGTACACCTGAAAATAACCGTCCATGACCGCTAATGAAGTAGTCATATCGATTCGCATTTTGTATAAAACAAAGTTGTTTATTCCGTTGTATTTTTCACATCAGTGTTTCTGTTAAAGGTGTGTCCTTTTATTGAATAGAGCGGCACATCATTTTAGTCCAGGTGAATATCATAGGTTTCTGATACTGATGAGGTAGTCTATATAATACAAGGCGTTTCATACAAGTGTCCCATGTGAACATGCATTGTCGAGCGTGACAAATGTAGGTATTGGACTTGAAATATAAAATGATTCATATTCACCAAATATTTATTGTGCCATAAGATATTTTTTCTGTCTATTTTGGAGGTTTTGTGCAGAAATTATTACATCTCAGGAGTTAGGCGGTTACATTTAAGGGGATCAAGTGTATTTGATGGATGATTAATTGCTTTTTATCCATTTCGGAGCTTTCGTTATCTTATGGAAAATCTATTAAGACATCAAAACTTTTCTTAGAATAGTCATTCAGTGAGTAACTGAACGTGATCAATAAAATCAACAATTATCTACCTACTACATGTTGATAGTTAGTTCAATTTGAGCATCCAAATTATCCATGACAAACCACAGAATATTTGAAGAGTAGATGTATTTTAAACAATACATTGATCCTAGTATAAATCATCACTGAGATCTCAACACAGTTTTTTCAGTTGAAAATCCAATTCCTGTTCAGAAGTGGCGAAAGTGGGATTCGCGCTCTTGTTACTGAATTGATCATATCTCAGGAGTTTAAATAGCAGGGCTTACCAGCAGTCTATTTCTTTGAATAAAAAACGGAACATGGGATGTATTTTAAATTATTTTTGTACCCTCATAGGACACTTTTTTTATACACGCCCTGCTTTTTGCCTTATTACCGGGTTGGTTTGCAGATTATAATAACTAGTTTTCCCACATTCGTGACTGCGATGACGCTTTGTTGCTAGGTAACGTCGAATAATCGATGTTTTGATAGGTGTTTCTGTCTTTCCTCTTAAACCGTAAGTGAGCCTTTCGGGAAGTCTGTAGATTTATATCTCAGGTTCGCAGAGGTTTGTAGATAATGTTGTTGTTGTTACACTTTTGCGACGGATTACAAATGCATACAATCTCTTAAAGTCGACGATGTCATTGAAGTAGCCTACCGTCTTGATCCTCAAAATCGGAGTTTGAAACTAATTATTTGTGTGTCTTTGATAGGGGATTAAATAAATAACAGCTGATGGTCTTTTTTCTCAAAATATTCGTTCTTAACTTTTGAAATGTTTCTAAACATGTCCGTAACTAAGGGGGGGGGGGGGGGGGGGGGGAATCTGAAAAAAGTCTTTTTTTGTGTGTACCAATGGACCTTTTTTGTTGTTTTGTGTACCAATGTACCTTTTTTGTGTACAAATGTACCTTTTTGTGTACTAAGGGACCGTTCATTATTTCTACCGGAGGGGGGGGGGGGGGGGGGGGGGGGTAGCTGGAAGAAAGCAACAACCAAAAAACACATGACCCCCCTTCCCTAGATACTAAAAGGTTATGACCCCCCTCTGGAATGTAGCAAAAAAGTTATGACCCCCCCCTTTTTTTTTACACACACACACACCTACTAACACAATTAGCATACACAATTGAAGGTGTGGGTGCAATAACTTGGCACTTTAACTTAGCACTTTATTGCACCCACCCCTTCAATTATGAATATTTGAGAATACTATTCTTAAAAATATACAAAAATAAATAAATATATACAACAATTATATTATTATATATACACTCGTGATTTTTGTGGAGTAAAGTGTATAATTTCAGACAGTGTATGTGTAGGCATGCTGTCAGCATGGGTGATGGGCATGTTCTCAGCATGGGCATGCAGCGGCGTAGCAAGGTTTTTCATATTGGTGGGGTGAAAATTAAAAATTAACTGACAATACATTTACCGACTAAAAAGCGCGCGAAAATGTACTAGTTTCCCATGATCGAGGTCTATTTAGGATTTAAACGTGCTTTAAAACACCGAAAATCTATTTTGTGGGCACATGCGCGCATAGCGTGAGAAAAAGAGCCATATTTCACATGATTGAGGTCTATTTTGGCTTTAAACGTTAGCGCGAGAAAAAGAGCCATATTTCACATGATTCAGGCCTATTTTGGATTTAAAGGTGCTTTAAAACACCGAAAATCTATGTTGTGGGTACATGCGCGCACAGCACGAGAAATATAGCCATATTTGTACTTTTGTTATCCAAAAAAAATTATGGTTTGAAATATTAGTACAAAAAAGTTATGACCCCCCTTTAATTTCCTAAAAAAAAGTTGTAACCCCCTTTTCATTTCTTGAAAACGTTATGACCCCCCTGTTTGGTGCCACCTCCCCCCCTCCGGTAGAAATTATGAACGGTCCCTAATGTACCTTTTTGTTGTTGTGAAAACGCCGTTTATGATTAAACATAATTATTCAAATGCATGATCATATATCATGTGGACATTTTTGTTGCGGTTGGAAAACAATGTGTATTGTATCAACAAACTGTTCAAACAGACACAAGCGATTCCTAGATATATTTCTTGCTTATAAGATGCTTAGATTTACCTATTTCACAATTTGTTTTTGCTATAAGAAAGCCTAGTGAAATGAAATGATTGGATATTGCGTCTTGTTCTTCTTTCTCGTTCTATTTATACAGCCTTCGCAACGACCAATTATCTAGCCTAGATATTTATGTCTACTATATTATTCCAATAATGCAGATGCTTTGATAGAACCCGATTGTATACAAATGGGCAGTCTATTATATTCAGTGTGCGCTAGAAAACGAACATTTGAAATATAGGTCGTCTCAATAAAATGAACAAAGAGTGAAGTTTAGTTTGAGTTAAAGCGTTATACTATCCCTCTCAAGTCTGACCATCGCTGACGGGGTGGATTTGATTATGTGAAAAGATTCGAATCTCCAACGAACATTCTTAAACAGCTAAGAAATTTAAGCAATCTCATTGGTTCTCAGAGAAATCGACGACATCTAGATGAGACAACTTAACAAGGGGAGGTGGGGCTTAGGTTTTAATAGTGCGCCCGACCTTCACAATGCGTGATTTGCTCCATAACGCGCACTTCTGCAGTGCGTCTTTAGCGCTTTTCCTGCGTGTATGCCGGCGCCGCGACGCATACGCATGGTTTACTCATCGCATGTGATTGGATGGAATGTTTGTGGGTTATTCAAATGTGGACAATAAAGTGTACTTATTTCTTTGATAAATGTCTCAAGTATGATTGTTTTTAAAAGAATGAGAATAAAGGTATTGTTTTTAGACCGTACCCGTGTTATATTGTCTGACATAAATGCGTTCGATATTATTATTTTTTGCGTAGAACAACGACCCGCATTTATGTCAGACAATATAACACGGGTACGGTCTAAAAACAATACCTTTATTCTCTAAATATTAACCGGCATGCAATACTGCAATGGTACCTGATATTTTCCATGTATGATTACAACTATTTGGAAAAGTGTCGATATAGGTACATTATATCACAAATCTATGGTGCACCTCATAAGTATTCATGAACTAAATCATCCAACAAATTTATACTTTTCAAAATTGTGGTTTTATGATTACCAAAAATTCATCCCATATTGGAACTAAATAACTTTATCCTGAAACCGTTCGATCAATTCCAGTGTAAGTAGCCTATTGTTTTTACGATTTTATCCGCCATTAATTGTTGGTCGCATTCGATTTATATATAAGAAACGTACGCATACTTTCTTTTATCTCGCGGTGACATGGTGAAGGGGATGGGTTGCGTAAGGGTGAAGGGGGGGGGGGGGGGGGGGGTGAAAGCCAACACAGAGCTTTCTGTGAGAAATCTATTGTGACAGTGTTACACTTACTCATGTTCCGTGTGTATACGCGGGACTACATGCATAGTATGCAGAGTTTTCCTAAAATACCACAATTCGGACAACGTAACACAATCAGTTTTTTGTAAAAAATGCCGAAATTGCACCATAATCATCTAAAGCCACTTCTCTTAGGAGTGCATTTTAATTTTTTGACCAAAAATGCAATCTTAGACCTTTTTTGGTCAAAAATGTAAAAACTAAAGTTTTATGAAAAAATAAAAAAATAAATCAGGCTACATAGGGCAAGGCATTGCCTTGCACTAAGGTCACTTTATTAAAGCTCGTTTGTGGACAATCAGAGCTGCCATCCTGAATAAATTATTAATTACTGATGAATGCTGGTGACCTAGTCGTCGTAATTATTACACTAATTACAGCGATTAGATCATTATTAATATATCCGAGTCCTCACATCCTTAAAGTAATTGAATGGCAGCCTTAATGAGTTCAGGAAAAAAATGACATAAGGAATTCGTAACATAGGTTATATATATAAAACAATATGAATTCATACAGTTTATAAATGTTTCGATCTCTCAATCTAAATTAGAAAAACCTAAAAAACCCTGTTACTACAATTAAGCTTAGCAGACCTATTCAAATCGCTGTAAATCCAGATAGCTCGTGGTATTGTATATAAAATGTGGATATTTTTCAACACAATTGGTATTAATATCGTATTGTTATTATAGACCTAAGGCGATGAAGAAAAAAAGTGTTTTACGAGCCCGACCGACCCATTTTTTACTCTCGAATTTTCAAAAATAAAATGTATAGACATTTCTTTGTAAATGTTTGATTTTTCTTTTTAATATTTGATTTAAAACTGTATGAGGCCTGTGAGCCCGGTACCAGGCCGGTGATAACCCGGTACAGACTTGGTGTAGAACGGTATCGACAGATGACACGGTGAGGTGTTATGCACCCGGGTGAGAACGGTAAGCTACAAATGTATGAGGGCGGTGAGCCCGGTACTCGGCCGGTGAGGACCCGGTATATAACGGTATGGACCCGGTGACCACAACAAAAAATCAATGCGCCCGTTGATATTTTTTTACTAATTGTTTGGACTCGGTTGTTTTTCTATTAGACGGTAAGGTGGCCGCCTACCACCTGAGACTATTAGTCTCAGCTACCACCTCCGCCCTGCGAACGGGCGCGAAACGTGTGCGCCGTCTTTATACCATACTCAAAACGGGCTCTCACCGTTCGCCGCCGCTTTTACTCACCCGGCAGGAGTTTTGAGCATGCTTAAAATTCCTGCCGGGCGTGGATGGCCGGCAATGTCCCCGGCAACGTGTTCAACGGACGGGAAACGGCCCACCGTGTGTCCTCATCGTTTACCACCGTCTGCACCAATTTTTCACACGGTAAGGGTTCGGCCAGGTTACGATATCCTTCACAAAAGATTGATATCTATTTAAATTGCACCTGGTATCCACTATTTTAATATTTCAATTCCACCTTTCAGTTTATTAATAGCCGGCCGCACACGACGAATGGAAAAGTCTCGAAATATTGATATATCACAAGAATTAGCTATCCATTTATTATTTTGCAGTTAAAGTCAACCGTTGAAAAGCTATTTATTTGAAATATTATTATAGTATATACTTTCCGATGAATCAATCTGACCAATTACCATGCTTACTCCACTTAATTTTGTCATTGATAACATCTTTTGAACACATTCACCTTATAACTGACAAAATGAGTGTCAATACGAGGGTTGGTCATTAATTAGTAATGAAAGTGATCATGGTATGGGATGCATGAGTGATTCTCTCATTGAGGGCTAGTGTGATCAACACAAAGTATGAACCGTTGTCTTTTAAACAATTCAATTTTGGATTCATAAGTATGAACTATGACGTCATAGCATTAGCTTAAAGTAAGTACACTTGGGACATTGCTAAATCAGTTATTTGGCGGGAAATTTGAATTGTTTGTATGAGACACGTGGTAAGAAGATTGCTTAACATGACCCCAGAAGCAGGTAAATCCCAATTAAATTTTGCATAATTATGATACCTGATAAAAGCGTACCGCGCCTTACCTCTCTTATTACTGCTATCTTTAGAGCTACTAGATGTGTATTGTTAAAGTAATCGGTCACATAATTCCAACGGTTATCCTCACTATTATTGCTTCACATCCCACAACAATTTATTACATTATAATCCCTCCATTGTTCTTTATCCGTTGCGGATTTTCCTTGATAAAAACTTATTTGAGATGGTCCCTTCTTGTTTGTTTTAAAGAATTCAGATCTCAAAAAGAGTGTCAAACAGAGATTATGGTGTGTTTTCACTATTCACCAAGTGCTATCTGTTTCAATGCTTGCATTTTCGAGATATACGCAAATGAATCAATCAACCCATATTTCAACCTATTACATATCCAGCCAAATATTGCAAATTTCAGGCAGTGTCCAGAGTGTAGTTACTATAAGCTAATGCTAAGACGTCATAGTTTATACCTAGAAATCCAAAAGTGTATTTTTTTAAAGACAAAGGTTCATACTTTGTATTGATCACACTATATGTCAATAGAATCACTCATGCAACCCATACCATGATACCATTACGTGCAATATCACTATTATTGATTTAGGTTTATCCTTCACGTGTTCAGATTTACTGCGATAAACTGAATAGATTGTCACAACATGTACTAGCAAATCCAAGATACACATAATAGACAGAATATAGGCCATAAATAAAATTGATTCAAAAACGTGAGTGTTCGTCTGGGGAAAATAGGGCACATTACAGTGTGATTATAGCCCTACTCAGTCATGATTTAGATTGGGAGTCAGACTTGTTAATTGGAGTAACAAGGGAAGATGATTTTTACGATGTACAGTGTGTATCAGAATGAACTACAGGGTGAGTCAAAAAGAAGTTGTACGGATTTGAATATTTTTTCCTGAGAAAGAAAAAGATAATTGACCTAAAATTCAAGCGATATTTTGACGAAAATATTCTTCCGATCATCTGAAAAAAAGAATGACTGAAATCGATCATTCCTATCCAGAGTTATAGCTATTTTACTAAAAGAACCCATTTTTCTTAGCTGTCAACCGATACGTAAAACAGAACAAAGTAAAGAAAATGTTTAAAACTCATCATTATCATAAATTATCAGGAAGTAATTGGTTTTATTCCTCATAATGCAAAATCATAGAATCCGTCAAAAAGAGAAGGTTAAAGTCTTATTGTAGTCACTGATTATTTATTTTAGGCACATCATTCCCACTTGTGTTTGAAACTCCCGGGATTTAATCTTATTTGAATATGAATGACCGTGTGTACATTTTGCTGCCCACTTAGAGTGGGTAGATATCAAGAGAATTAAGCATTCCGTGGACAGCTAAAAAAAGGGGTTCTTTTATTAAAACAGGCATAGCTCCTGTTATAATTGATCGATTTCAATGATTTCTTTTGTCATATGAGCGGAATAAGTTGCTCCTTGAATACGTGTCTCATTGGTTTGTCAAATGTGTTTGGTCTATTTTTAAACAAATATTCATTCCCGTACAACTTCTTTTTGACTCACCCTGTATACCGTGTTTTTAAAATACATAAAAATATGCAATATAAAGGTGAACATTATATGTTAATTTCATTGATATATCTCTTTTTGTTCTCGTGTGGCAAGACTTAATCGAAAATCGATTCATTAAATCAATTTATAAGCTCAGAGAAATCACAGAACTTGAAAAGCCATCAGCAAATCGGATTAACGCATGGTTTCTTCTAATGCGTATTTTATGTCAACTACTTTAATTTTTTAAATTGATCATTTCGACCAAAATTGAAATCTACCATCTATACCAGAAAATCTGTATTTTCCATCAGAAATGTCCGATTTTCAAAATCTAAAATTCTTATGAAAGCTAGGCGTATGCGCAATATATAATGTGAAACGGATTGAACAATATCGATCGAATTCAAACCGTAATAAATCATATTGCCTCGGTATAGTTCATTCTGATACACCCTATATAACAGTATTATTATCCCCTGATTAAATAGTAGAATAGACTACTCGACTCAGTCAATCGCCAGACTCTCTGCTACTTCGGTCACATAGCCAGACGTCAGGACAACTGCCTTGAAAAGGTCCTTATGCAGGGGAAAATTGAGGGCTCAAGAAGACGCGGGCGACCTAGAGCAAGATGGATGGACAGAATCAATGATCTTACTGGACAAACTCTAACAGGGGTATACAAACTAGCTGCTGACCAACAACAGTGGAGAGCCATCTTGACGGTCACGAACTGTCAGACATGACGGAGGCGTACCAACCAGACAGACAGACAGATAATAAATACATTGTAAAAATCTTCTTTTCTTGTTACTACTTTATACGATGTGATGTAACGCAGCATCCGTTTTCCTTTTAATTGGTAATGGGAGGATGTTTGATGACGTCATCGGATTTCCTTAATTAGCGGGTTGCAAAGTTGAAGTCCTTGTCGCTGTCCAGATACATTATCTTATTCATCTGGAGGTATTAGCTACACACTTGTTATTCGACCTTCAATTCCAATAAAAGTAAAACAGTTGAACATCACGTTCGCGCCGTTTGGCATTGGCATTTGATATGCTTTGTTTTCGCATGCATGATTTACCAGTGAGACCCCTTAAGAAAATATCAATGGAGAAAATATTATGTTGTTTTACATGGTTAACAAGGATACGACAAACACCCAATTAGGCACGTTCATTCAACAATGTCTCAAGGATGTGTAGGACATTAAGATATTTCAGCTTTTAAAAATCATTGGCAGTGACCACAATTGTTTTTCACTTAAAATTCGAAAATAATCCCGGTTTGAAACTTACCTATTTTCAAAAAAGACCAAGCGGATTGATTGAAGGCAAAATTTTCGTTATGGAGGCTTAACTGAACACGCATTATGCGAGGCATGACGGACAGTTCGGTGATTGAGCTATAGTGTATTTATTCATCACGAGACAGTGACGTAATTGCGTATCTACTAATTGCAGCACATAATTATAGAAAATATGGTGCGTCTACTCGAGGCGCTGGTATACCGGGTGGTTCAAAAAATAGTTGACCCAAGTTCAATAACTTTTCAACCACATTTATAGTTTCAGAGAATGTGTTTACTTAGTCTTGATCAGCAGTAAGTTTTGAAATTATCCTGAAAAAATGGCACGTTAAGCTTGTTTGGTTTTTCAGATATGGTTCATTACATAAAGCATGCACAAAACTGACCTGTCCACGGGAGTGTCCTTTAATTTTAGTCTTCAACAAAACAGCATGCTCTAGGTTCAGAATTGAAAAGCCCGCCCTGACAAAGTATCCCAAATCTCTATGCCTATGTGCCATTCACATTCAACAAAGAAACGTAGGTACTTAGGTAGTGTTATGCACCAGACAGATGTTTCAGTTGTCTCCTTTTTTCACAATTTTCGACCAATCGTGTGTAAGGCCATTTTGTGCATTCCATCTCTACTAAAGAACGCTCCCGTGGAAAAGGCAGTTTTTTGCATGCTTTCTGTAATGAACCATATCTGAAGAACTACCCAAGCTAAATGTACCATTTTTCAAAATAATTTTAAAACTTACGGCTGATCAAGACTAAGTAAACAAATTCTCTGAAACTATAAATGTGGTTGAAAAGTTATCATGAACTTGGGTCAACTTTTTTTTAACCATCCGGTAGTAAGTGTTCCTCTAAAATGGACCTTGTCTTAAAAGTTATCAATGTACCAATATCGTGAAATATGTGTATCAATAGAAATGGAAAACATCGGAAAGAATCCAGTTTTGCTGAATTGCTTCATTAAAAGAAACAAGAATTACTTAAACTAACAGGTTTGTTACCGAAACCTTCCCTTTGCTCATAAAATGCAAACATTCGACGATTTCAGATGTGTCCTTAAAGTACTAGTCTACGAATTCCGGCCGAAAGATAATAAAAATAAAAGTATTAACTGTCAGAAATACCCTGTGCATTTTGAACCATAATATTGAGGGCATTTGAAGAAAACAACGTACATTTCTCAGACGGAAGGAATAGCGTCACTAGTTGGATTTTCGTGATTCTTGTACGGAAAACGGCCACGATTGTGATGTCACACATTCGATTTATTTGTGAAATTTAGTTGACTTCAATATGAATGTCTTTAATATGGAAATGTTTGAGAGTAGCATCCTGTATTGGTCGATTAACATGTTGGGCTAATTTCGATCTGAAGTTAGATCGAAGCTTATAGAAGTTGAATGTTTTACAAAACTAAAACGAGTTTGAAAGTTTCCTTTCAGATACAAGTTAAAATACGTCTAAACATTACAAATACGCAAACAAATTTAGGATTGAAAAAATAAAAGGATTATACCAAAGGCCAAAACAAGATCGTAGACTAAGATTTTAACATACATGTATGGATGATGCGGAACTCCTGGCAATGCCATCAACGAATCGACTCATTTGAATCATGTCGGGTCCGGATTTTAGACGATTTAGTTTTCAGAAATGACCTTGTTTTACTCGAGTATTCCCGTAAATCATCTTAACAAAATCTAATAATGTTCATCTTGAGAGGATATTCGATCGAGAAGTGTATCTCTTAAGGATTGTCTTAATATTTCACCACTGCATTGGCATGGCAAAAATGCCTGTCGAGCGTGAGCCATGTGTGATACAGGGTGAGTCAAAAAAAAGTTGACTCAACTTCAGCGATTTTTTTAGAAAAAAGCGTTCGTTTGTTTTCAAAACGATTTATTACGGTATAAAGACAAATTAACTAGCTTTAATATGAATTGTATCTGGTTTAGATTGGTTGAGGGAAACTTATTTTACGCTGTTTTGAATAAAAGTGACCAATTTAACGTCCGAACACGGTTCCAGATCTTGACCATTATATTTCATAAGATACGACCAATAAAAAATTACAATACCGACAGCGAAAGGATCAATTCCTTTGTTATGAAATGATTAAAGTGTGGTAATTGTGTCATAAATAGGCCTTAAAGCTGTCTATTGTTTTAATCTATTAGGAGACAATTGGAGACAATTTTGAACAAGTCTATTGTCAACTTAATTCTTTTAATAAACAAGATGTGTAATGCTTTAAATCATAATCCTAGTAAACATTATTAAGCTCGTTAAGCTTGAAATTAAAAACCGTGTTTTTGGTGAAAAAACAGCTCCTGTACAGAAATAGTCATATTTACTTAACGGTATCATCAAATAGCGTGATGTTTTTTGAAGATGGTAGCAAAGAAATGGCGCAACCATTTAAAGTTTTGTTTGCCTTGATTTTGTGGTCAGAAATATTTTTTTTGATTTTTTTCAATTAGGGTAAACTTTTTTTTTACTCACCCTGTAGTTCCTAGGTATAATTAAAGGTTGTGTCTCTTTATCTTTAGTTTAGAATCAAACGGGTGACTATTTTAAATTCAAATGTTTCAAAAATGGCAAGATTTTTAGCATGTTTATGTTTAGTTCTACAGACCCTTTTTTCCCCTAGAGAGATTTATCATTTTGTTATACGTCACATTAAAAGAAAGCCCCCACAAAAACAGATATTATTACACAGACAAGTATACGAATTTAACGCAGCTATGCCTCCTTAGTTTACTTTAGATTAAAAACATAAATTTAGTTATATCTGATTGTAGAAAAGAAAGATATGAGATACACACCACTAGGGAAATTATGGTAGAACATAGTTATAGTTATTTTTATTTTTTGAATAGTAGTTATTTTCACATATCCGTGGAGTTCGGAGTTCTATACAAATTGAAAGTGCGTCACATGACATTTAAGAGAAAGATAACAATAGGTTTGTTTTAAAATAAAATAGTTTCTTGAAATTGTTAGTAATATGATTTACATTTTGCTATTAAGATTAGGAATGATATTCCAATAGAGCAGTGGCAATACGGAAGACATTATATCTGTTCATACAGAGTGTCTGGAATTACAGACACCCTACATTTAAAAGTGAGGGCAACTTAGTATTTAAGTTTTAACATTCAATGAAAATTACAATAAAATGAAGTGCCTTAATTTTGCTTGACCGAGGTTGAAAGCCATTAAATAACCGGGTTTTTTCTGTATCATTCTAAAAGAACATAAAACCCCATTGTCTAAATAAGGAATATAAACCTGTCGAGCGGAGCAAAATTCTTCTTAAGCTTTACATTTTATTCTCCATTTGAAAATCCACAATCGATTAGTTTGAACTAAGAATCCATTTACACGGATAATTGCAAATTAAAAACATGAATGGCCGACAGTGTCATGGTTCATCACGACCAATCACTTTGCCAGTCCTCTTGTGTCATGTTTTAGCTATCTTGTAATTACCCTGTCAAATTGTTATTGCTTTTATCTGTCAAAGCTTTTTGACAACTTTTAAGTTGTAAGATGTTTTTCTCTCGAAACTAACCGGGTCACTTAAGAGTGACACGGTAAGTTTCGAGAAAGAAATAAATAAATATTGACCAATATTTATATGTCATATTGTAGAGGATGAAATCGAATAATCAACCAAACAAAATTATTTATTGAATCCAAGTATGTAAAAACACGTGGTAAATAAACATGACAAACAAATCTTAAATTATATGAGTGTGTGGTCTTTAATGGGAGTATTAGTAGAAGATAATCGCTTATTGAATATAATATAAAACATACTGTCATTTGATTGGTGGATACCGCGTCATGTGCCATAGAATATTTGGGCTAGTTCCCCAATATTTCACGAGAGGGGCAAAAAGTTCCCATAAAATGAGCTATGAGGGCAACAGTAGCTTTTTATGGGAATTTTGTCCATGCTCCTGATTTATATGAGTATTATTCTTTGTTTATCAAAGCAAAACAACGGAGTTATTTTGCACTATAACCCAACAACAACAACACTGGAACAACGCAACCCACCTAAATAAGACATCCATAAATGGCGCGTCGTAACAGGGAAATGTACGTAATTTAGGATACATGTATTTATAGGGAGCACTGGTACAGAGATACGTACGTTGAGTCACGAAGTGTTCCTTAAAGGGACGCTGGAAAAGGAAAAGAAAGTAATTGAGTGAGCTTGAAAGGGAACGCAGAAGCAGGTAAACGTACGATACGAGGTGTTTAAGGGGAATGCTGGAATAGCAAAACGTACGTTTGTTGAGAGATAACGTTACATAGAGCAATATAAAACATCTTACGTTTTTGCGGTGCTATTTAATGGAGCGCTGGAACAGTAAAACGTACGTTACAACTGTTATTTAAATGACCGCTGGAGCAGGAAAACTTACGTCAGCGCTGGAACAGGAAAACGTTCATCACGAATGTTATTTAATGGAGCTCTGGAATAAGAAAACGTACGACACTATTCTTAATTAAGGGAGCGCTGAAACAGGAAAACGTACATTATTTTAAGGAAAAAAGGGTTCGAAAAATTGAAAAATCGTGTCTATCCATAAATATGAACTAAAGCTAGTGCTGAACTATCTAATGCTTTTTATATGCTTTTTTAAAACGGGCATTTGGATCTATAGATATGATTGATTAAAGTAAAGCATTGTAATGCCAAATTCATTAAAATGTGCAATATTTTACATGTAAAGATTTTCAATGGGCTATATTTAAGAGAATTTAAGAATATTATTCACACATTACTTGAAGCATTTATTTTGTTGAAACTAAGTTGTACAATTATATTATTTAATTTGGCAACAATTTAACATAATTAAATATCGCTGGTTCTGGAATTTCTATGTATTTTATTGTTTCCTCACCCTGCGATATTTAAGAAAATCATTTATTTCAAAGAATAGTTGAAGGAGAACGAATGAGTCAATTTATATGATTCTTTTAATAAAAATCGAAAAGAAAAATCAGTATAAAACTGAAAATAACAACAAAGCTATATATTTCAATTAAAAAACAACATTAATTATCAAAAACGATAAAGAATTTCAAAGGCCGATATCTCAAAACGTAAAAATACGGAATTAGGAAAGGTATCACATCCTTTGGCATGTAGGTAGAGCAGACCCAGACCTGAACAAGAAAATGAACGACAAAAATATTATTTAAGCGCTGGAACAGGAATATGTATGAATCGACTGTTAATCAAGGGAGCGAAGAAACAAGAAAACGTAAGACACTAATGTTATTTGAGGGAGCGATGGAACAAGAAAACGTACAAATCGATCGTTATTTAAGGGAGCGCTGGAACAAGAAATCGTACTGTGATTTAAAGGAGTGCTCGAACAAGAAAAAAACCACGACACGACTGTGATTTAAGGGAGCGCTGCAACAGGAAAACGTACGAATCGATCGTTATTTAAGGGAGCGCGGGAACAAGAAAACGTATGCCACGACTGTTATTTAAGGAGCGCTGGAATAAGTAAACGTGATTTAAGGGAGCTGTTGAGAGAGGAAACGTACGTCAAGAATATTATTTAAGGGAGCGCTGGAAAAAGAAAGCGTACGTCACGACTGTTATTTAATGAAGGGCTGGAACAAGAAAACACGACACTAATATTATTTAGGGGGGACTTTTGTTGAATCTTGGGAGTGCTGTAATCATTGAACCATGACTCAAATGTATATAAAAGAAAACAAAAATAATTTTTAGTAATAAATGCCCAAATCCCTTGATAATGATGTAAAGACACTAATGAAGGGACGATTGTTTAATTTTGTTAACCAAATCTACTATTTTTTTTGAAATTGTAAAAAGTGTTTTTGGCACTTTTTTTTGGCAATATTATAAAAAACTTGATTTTTGACCCATTTTAGGTTTGTTAAGATAACTCAAAAGGTATTTTATCACATTGTGTCGTTCTAAATTTATTATAATCTTAATAAAATTCTCTAGGTTTTGTTTTTGTTTTTGAATATCTGATTTATTTGTTGAATTATTGACCAAAACGTGCCAAAAAAACCTAAAAACTCAAAAATCACATTTTTGGCCATTTTTTGTCAATAATTCAAAATAAATCAGATATTCAACAACAACAACAACAACAAAAAACTTCTAGAGAATTGTATTAAGTTGAATTAGGTGCAATTTCAGAATTGTTTACCAAAAACTTAATTTGCTACGAATTCAGCAAATGTTCAGCCAAAAAAAAAAAAAAAAATGGTCAACATTTCAAGAATCAGCATTTTTTAAAAAAATTTATGCTTTTATATACATCATATTAATAGTTCTTAAGTTACAGTGCTTGATAAATGTTGTGAGGGTTAACAGCCCCCTTAAGGGGGGACTCAAGGAAGTTTTTGATTTTTTTTTTTTTTTTTTTTTCTTCAACATTTTAAAAATTAGTTGACCTGTTTGTCAATACGGATTAGTTGACCTGTTTGTCAATACATACATATAATTACACCTAAAAGGATTCTGGTTTTGTTTTATACAATATGTAGTTCAATGGACGAATTTCCCCCCGTCACGAACACTTGCTTTAAAGGTTGTGGTTTGATAAAGGTGCGCATTTCAATGACCGAGAGTGATTTGATGCACTTTCCTTAAATAATCTAAATCTACAGCTAGTTTTATCTAGACGGACACATAGTAGGAGATGACAGTCAGGGAGAATACTTTCATTAGATTAAAGAACTTTAAATAACCTAGACTGTTCAGTATATCTGGATAAAACCCGTCCATGACCGCTAATTAAATATAAATATCAATTTGCATTTTCATTTGTATAAAACAAAGTGGTTTCAAGTGCAGTTTTCGTTATTTCCGTGGTATTTTTCACATCATTGTTTTTCTTGTAATAAATATAAGAGGACGTGACGTTTCGGTTTTAATCCAAAAAATAACACTTTTTCACTTTTTGGTCAATATTTTAAAAACTAAACATTCTTAAGCCAAAAAAAAAAATCCTAGATAATTGACTTTAGATGATTTTGGTGAAATTTTGGATTTTTTTAAAACCAAAAAACGATTTTGTTAGGTAATTTGAAAAGATTTTGCGCCAAAAAAGTGAATTTTGGGTGAAAAATGTAAAAATCACTATTTTTTGCGAAAGTTGATACCAAAAATGGATTCTCCGACTCATTTCATTTCAAAATTTGTATATTTCTATGTACATTACATTATAAGTTTAAAAGTAACAGTGCTTGATCAATTTCGTAAAAGAGGGTTGACACCTTCCTAGTAAAGTAATCGGGGCATCGGGGTTGTATAAACGGATTTTTATTTCTATTGTAACAAGAAAAGATGATATTTACGATGTATGAAAGTATTTATTATCCCTATTCTTATATCTGTGTCATTCTTAGAGAAAAGAAACCTCATTTTCGAGGGCAAAGAATTGAATCCTGTCGAGCGGAACAAAATTCTTCTTAAGCTTCACATTTATTCTCCATTTTGAACGTCCACATTAGGTTTGGTGAACTAAGAATGCATTTACACGGATGCTTACAAATTGAAAACATGAGTGGTGGACAGGTTTAATATTGTACGTGCATTTCTTTATTCTGTTTATTAGGTAGTCGTCTAATCTAATCTCATTACAATCTGTAATAATGCCATAGTTCATTAAGACCAATCACTTTGCTAATTCTCTTGTGTCATGTTTTGGCTATATTGTAATTGCCCTGTCAACATTGTTTATTGTTTCTTTCAGTCAAAGCATTTCGACAACTCAAGTAGCTCGGTATGTTTGGAAAGATTGTAAAGAATTAAATCGAGTTATATGATATGATATGATATTTAAGCGAGCGCTGTAATAGGAAAACATACGAGACGAATGTTTATTTAAGAGAGTAATGGAACAGAAAAACGTACGTCATGAATGTTATTTAAGGAGGTGCTGGAACAGGGAAACGTACGTCACGAATAATACTTTTAAGTATCATTAAAAGAAAGCGCGAAGCCTACGTCACGACTATTATTTAAGGGAGTGCTGGAACAAGGAAACGTACGTCACGACTGTTATTTAAGGAGGTGCTGGAACAGGAAAGCGTACGTCACGACTGTTATTTAAGGGAGTAATGGAACAGGGAAACATACGTCACGACTGTTATTTAAGGAGGTGCTGGAACAGGGAAACGTACGTCACGAATGATACTTAAGGAAGCGCTTGAACAGGAAAGCGTACGTCACGACTGTTATTTAAGGGAGTGCTGGAATCCCGCTGGAATTTGACAATTTGTGCAGCTACTTCGGGAACCATTTTGGCAGTCGTTTTGGATTCTGAACTATGTTGACAGAGCAAAAATACTGGATATGACTTACTAGTGGTCTAACACATACACCCCATCGTTAAAATTATATTGTTATCATATATTTCGGTTAATATTATGCTATTTCATGGAATTTTGACCAATGACCAATTTTGGCCATTGAATTGGCGGCCATTTGGGTTTTAAAGTATCTTAAAAAAGCAAAAATACTTGATATGAGTTTCTAGTGGTCTAACACATACATCCCCTGTACATACCCAACTAAATTTGTATATCAATTGAAATCAACAAACACACAAATTGCGGTTTTACCAATTGTGAACAGTAACAATTTGAGATTGAGGGGGCCCGTGATACACTAATAACGATCCACCATTTGAACTACGGGGCAGCAGTGATTGTACGAGCGCTCTTAACCGCTACAAATGCGTTGTTTACCAACTGTGAGGCTTGAAGATTTATGATGATGCATTCGCCCACGTGTAGCGGTTAGATTATGGTACAGAGCATAGAGCTCCAAATAAGACATAGTAAACTTAGCATTATCCACTTGAAATCGCTTTTAATGGAAATGGCGGACCCTAGATGAAAAACGTATAACGATAGGTGAGAAGTTCATGGCTGCTGCATTCGCCGAGCGCAAGGCAATGTCCACTTTATGGGATTCCCTATACAACACATCGCAAATCAGGCAAATCAGGTAGTCATGAGACTCGAAATGAGACTAAGTCTTTGAAGTTTACCGCCAATTGCTTAAATCAATTAAATAATCGGCTAATTACTTAATTATTCATGAATTATGCAAATAATGCGTTATTTACTTTATTAATTAGCTAATTAGTTAGTTAATTAATAATTTTAAATTGCAGCTAGTCTTAGTTCTTTAGTGTATAAACGGGGCATTGCTGGGCCACTAGATAGTCGTAGTCTCATCCTGAGTCTCATGACTACCTGATTTGCGACGTGTTGGATAGGGAATCCCCCACTTTATAAAGGTGGATCAGCGCCTGGCAGTCCGAATGAGAGAGCGGATCACTGATCAAGGATCCTGTAATCTAGGGATAGAAGACCCTTTTAACGGCGCGTGTTACTGACTATGTATGAACAGAACTAACTAAAATTATTTTTGAAGGCACAGGTCCATTTCGACCAGTTCACCCTGGATGAACTAGCATCTCAACTTTGAGATATTCCCATGGGATCTGGCTGGTAAGAGTGTATCTAGGGTATAAGAACGACGCATCCCTCCCACGCACACATGGTCAATAGGTCAAACCGAACGAGGCATTCATCCCACGCACAGATGATCAATGGGTCAAATTGGAGGGTATGATACAGTTGCGGCTATAGATTACCCCGAGATGACGTCACATCTCATTTGCATGACGTTGACAACAAACCAAGAATAACAGTCCAGGAAATGATTCCGTTTGAACACAAACATTACAAAAAGTTACACCCTATGATTTAGAATGCGAAAAGAACAGAAGACATGCTAATTGCGAGCATCGAAAAAGTTGTCAATTTGATTTGTTTTATTTGATATGGGATTTAGAGGGAACATATTCATGTAAGATTTGGTGTTAATCACCACGGCAACCAAAACCTTCAGTTTTTTATTCAGTTTTTAAATATTTATTTCTCCATTTTTTGCGGGTATCAATCATAATGATACGTAAGGGTTGGCGCTAATTTGTTGAACTGCTTGTCAATATCTGGTTTATATGATTATGATGTGGAATAGCATTCATGTAGGTAGCATAAGTGACATTGAACGGCACCGAACCACACAGAGCTGATATACATTTCTCAGAATGATCTGGAATAAGGAAACCTGTGTTAATGCAGGATCTTAAAGATATTTAAGTCATTGGTGATCTGTGAAGGGAACGCTGGAACAGAGAAACGTTCCATTAATGGAGCTGTTGTGACGCTAAATTTATATTGATATTATTAATTCTATTAGGTATTTTCATATCTAGAATTCAGGCCATGATTGACTTGAAATGGCAACACCGTACTTCCGTATTCTGAATCCCATTCAGTCTACGCGCCAATATCTCTGACCAATTCAAGTCTTCGTGCCACGCTGACAACACCTCATAAGTTTAGGCCATATAGTTTTCAATTCACACAACAGGACTGGTGAGCTCTGAATTACAGAAGCTCACGATTGATGCGTGTCATGTCATTTCTTTAGGATAGTCTAGATGCTGGGTGCTGTGTTCGTTTATAATATGAGTAAGTGAACTATTTATGTTGAATTAATAAAATGTATATATAAATAACTTGGAAGCTATATCCGTTATATTCATTCTGTGTGTTTTGATCCCCTCTCCGCCATGCGAGTATTTTCCCTAAAACCACGTCACAACATCTGGTGGAGAATTCGTTCGTTTTGATATTTTTATGTCAATGTTTATTATTCCGGTCAATTTACCAGCCCCCTTCATTTTGAATAATTAGGACTGTAGCTACAAAGTTGTATATGTATTTTGTTGTTCATCGCATCCAGTGTCGACGACTATAACTCAGCGTGGTGAGACGGTTTGAATTCAGGTAGCATTTTGTTGGTATGCACTGCTGAAATTTAATTATATGTCTATTGAAATTTGTTTTATAGACCCAGAAAGGTCTATTAAAATTGTGTTTAAAATAGTATACAGGGTGTATCAGAAAGAACTGTACCGTGTTTCTAAAATACATACAAAATACAAAATAATTATTGTAATCAATTTAAACACCTGCAATATAAAGGTGAACATGTTTCCTATTTTATATGTTAATTTCATTGAGATATCTCTTTTTGTTCTCGTGTGGCAAGACATAATCGAAAATCAATGTAAAACGTGTTTTAAATTTCAATCAATCCTCTCTACCACTACCCCCAACATTTCAAACAATGTAGCCACACCACAAAGCAACATTCAAAACTACCGCCAAAGAAAGGAAAGTTAAAACCACTGAAGCAGAACAAATCCCGGTTTATTTGCGGATTAGAAATCAAAATTGATCTCCAAATTTCACCCACAAAAGTATGCAAATAATAAATAGTTATACAAGTGATATGAAAATTTCAAGTGAGATGGCGACCAAACATAAACCCTGTCCTATGGACGGATGGATATCTCAGGTAGTGTTAGTATAATTTCGCAGATTTTTTAAATTGATCATTTCGACCAAAATTGAAATCTAACATCTTTACCAGAAAGTCTGTATTTTCTATCAAAAATGTCCGATTTTCAAAATTTAAAATTCTCATGAAAGCTGGGCGTTTGCGCAAGATATATGTGAAAACAGTTTGAACAATATCAATCGAATTCATACCATAATAAATCATATTGCCTCGGTACAGTTCTTTCTGATACACCCTGTACACGAAATACATGTAGTATGGCCTATCAATATTTAGGTCTTATTTACGCTGGCAATAATGGGCGCATTCTACATGTTCAACGTGGCAAGTCGATAAAGTCTTTTATATAATTGTTCCGATTTACAAGTCTCTGATAATCTGGTTCAAAAGTGCATGACCACGGTCTGATATCCATTGATAAAACATTTTTAATCCGAGATTGAAATTCTCGAGCGCGGTAAAATTCTATTGTGAAGATTTTATAAGCTCTTCTACTGGACAGGTGCGTTTCAGACAGACAATTTCTTCGGATGAAATAAATCTTGTTTATTTTTGAATGGACTGATTTCTAAATCAAGATACATAATATTGATACACTGCACTGCAATTGAATAAATATTTTCAGCTGTAACTTGGGACTTTATTCATTTAATTTGATGTCAACTTTAAATTGTTGACTTGGATTTCATTGAGCTTTTAATTTTTTTTCTCATTGGTGAATTTAAACTTCATCAATTAAGTTCATTGTTAGTCTATTAATTAAATTTAATCATCAATCATAATCAATAAATTTTAATTGATAATCTTAATCAAGTTTAATAATTAATAAAATTGGTTCATGTTCAGATTTTTCAAATTTTGATTGAATTTGAACTTGAATTTTGATCTTGAACTTGAGATTGACTAAATTTTTTTTGTTGTTGATTAAATTCCGAATTCTCTTTGGAATTAGCTGGTGATTTTGACATAGATTGTTAAAAAGGCAATGAGCGATAGCGATAGCGATAGTGATAAAGTCTGTTATATCACTTAATAGTATAGAGGAGGTTGAACTTGACGTAGCAAATATGGCTAAATATGATATGCATAATTGCGATATTAAATATTCTGGTAATCCAGATGATGACGTAGATAACTTCATTAGTAGATTTGAGACGTATGCTGAGCTGAGAGATTATACCGCGCCAAAATCTATACTTGCCTTACAAACAAAAGTTTATGGAAATGCTCGCGTCTATTTGGATTCAATTCCTGATACAGATAAGAATACCATAGCCAAGATTAAAGATTTACTTAAAAGTAATTTCGAAGGTTCATCTTGGAAATGGAGCGTCGAATCTAAGCTGTTGTCGCGTAAGCAATTGACATCAGAAACACTTGACGACTATGCTTGTGAAATAATAAGATGGTGCAAGCAGATTGGTAAATCTGAAGCAGAAAAATTATCTATTTTTGTTCGCGGTCTTTTGCCTTCTGTCAGAGCGTTTGTGTTTTCAAAAGAACCTGAATCATTTAAACAAGCACTAGACGCCGCGAGATTGGGAATTTCAGTACAGCAAACGGCAAATGACTCGCTATTCGCACCCGCACAGTCACAAAATACTGAGCCCCAGGTAAATAGCATTAATTCTGTTCTGGACACACTGACGGGAGTCGTGTCTAATATAGCCACCAGAATGGAGAAATTAGAACACGACAAACATGTCTCTTTTTCTTCCCCGTTAGATCGTACTTACAATTCAGATAGTATAAGTAGTTCCTCTCAACCTAGGCATCAACCTAGTCAAACTTGGAATCAACCAAGGCAGTCACAGGCCCCCTATAGATCGTACAGAAAATTAGTATGCAATAGGTGTGGTCGTGTGGGACATGGGCGGAGAAAATGCTATGCCAAATTTGACGTAAATAGGAATCCTTTAAACTAATAAACCCATCTGCTCGACAGAAAAAGAAACATGTTCCACGACATGTAGATGGGTTAAGGTTTCAAAGATTTGAACATGTAAGAGGTGTATACCGAAATGGCAATGCAAACCGTGTACCTCTTGATTTGAACAGACAGACATTTGGACAAAAATCGAATTCCAGTTTTTCACAAGCGCATATTGAGATTAATTTGTCTACGTTGAATACCATAGCAGCATTTGTTAATGGTAACCCTGTTCAATGTTTGATTGATACAGGTGCTTCTGTCAACATTATTGATCACGATTGGTTTCATGCTAATCTTTCCAATTTGCGTTTTTCTATAGAAAAATCACGTGTAGCTGAAGCACGCGCAGCAAATGGTAGTAGTTTGGAAATTACTGGATTCATAGTTTTGTCCATATCTGTCAATGGCACACAATTTCCTGTACCTATGAATATTGCTCGTAACTTAAGTACACGTATCATACTTGGGTCTCAGTTTTTAAACAGGCACTGCGCAAGAATAGATTGTGAATCTCGTACACTAAGACTTGCTAAGGAGAGTAAAATACTTGTCATTGAGAAACAGGAAATTCCTGCTCACACTCAGTCTGTTGTGTGCGCAAGACTGTCAAATAAATTGCCATTCAATACAATTGGTCTCTCTCATGGAGGCAGGCGTGTCTCTGCATTAGGTGTATTGATCGCGAATACTGCTTCTAGTGTACAGAATAACTGTATTCATTTATTAGTTATGAATACTACTGAGGAACCAATAACTTTGTACCCTCGTACTAAATTGGGCATTTTTTCTCTCGTTGACCCGCATAGGATTCACTCCTTCCCCGATCTTGAGAAAAACAATGTTAACAATGTTAATATAAGGCAAGCATCCGCGGTAGCTAGCGATGTAAACAGTAAACAAGATTCAGTAAAGGAAGTCCTTTCAAAAGTGAATTTAAATACTGATCACATGTCAGGTACTGAAGCATCTGAAATCAATGGTTTACTCACTGAATATATTGATATATTTCAAGTAAAAGGGGGTCCTACTGGTAATTACTCCCGTGTTAAACATGCTATTAACACTGGTGATCACCCTCCTATTATATCTAGACCGTATAGGCAAGCTCCTCACATTCAAGCCGAAGTACGTAGACAAGTCCACGAAATGTTAGAACAAGACATTATAAAGGAGTCAGCAAGTCCTTGGTCCTTTCCAGTATGCATGACACCTAAAGCTGGTGACCCAAATACTTATAGATTTGCAATTGATTTTAGAGCCTTGAATAAGATTTGTGCACGCGATAACTTTCCGTTACCTAACATAAACGATGCTTTAGATAGTTTAGGTGCAGCCAAACCAAATTTCATTACAACTCTTGATCTTGCGGCTGGATATTGGCAAATAGGCTTGGAAGAAAGTTCCAAATCTAAAACTGCATTCATCACTCAAGATGGCCTATATGAATTCCAAAGAATGCCATTTGGTTTACATAACGCCCCAGCCACTTTCCAACGAGCTATGCAAGAAGTTTTGAGAGGTTTGAATTGGAAATTCGTTCTCTGTTACTTAGACGACATAATTATATTCAGTAGTTCTTTCTCCGAACACATGGACCATTTAAGGCAAGTTTTCGATAGGTTGCGCGCAGCTGGTCTAAAATTACAACCTAAGAAATGTACTTTTGGTCAAACTGAGGTCAAATATTTAGGTCACGTAGTGAACAAAGATGGTGTAGCAACAGATCCAGCAAAATTGAAAATTGTCCAAGATTATCCAACTCCTGCCAAAGTAACCGAAGTCAAATCTTTTCTTGGATTTGTGGGATATTATCGAAAGTTCATAAAGGACTTTTGCAAAATTGCTGAACCACTAACCAATTTAACTAGAAAAGATGTATCTTTTGTTTGGGATCAAAGTTGTCAAGAAGCATTCAAAACGCTCAAACGAAAATTGTTAGAGCCACCAATTCTAGCATATCCAAATTTCGATGGCACAGAATTCATATTGCAAACCGATGCTAGTCGTACTGGTTTAGGTTTTATTTTGGCCCAAAAGCAGGATGGCAAAGAACGTGTGATATCCTATGGTGGAAGAGCATTACCTGATGCGGAAAGAAATTACACTGTTACAGAAATTGAAGCTTTGGCAGTTGTCGAGGGAATCAAGAAATATGCTCCATATTTGCAACATAGTATCAAATTCACTGTTGTAACTGATCATTGCGCTTTGAAATGGCTCTTTGGTATTAAAAAAAATACCGGAAGTCGATTAGCGCGATGGGCACTTAAACTGCAGTCATATAAGTTTGATGTAATTCACATTCGTGGACGCCATAATGGTAACGCTGATGCATTAAGTAGAATAGATTATGACAGAATGGATATTTGTACTGATTGCAATCATTCTCATTCCAAAGTCACTGATGCTGTAGAAGTTAATAAGGTAGCCTGGGTAAAGTCGGGATTAGACGAGATGGTGAGCGACATCATACAAAATCCTAGTAATGATGTGAACTCTCGTCCTACAGTAAACGTGGTTAGAAATCTTCGATTTCAAAAAGGGAAACGTGTTGAGAATGACAAAGATTCAGTCAAGCCAAATATTCCAAACTTTCCAAATGAGCTCAACTTAGACAAATTCAAACAAGTTTTGTTGACGGATATATTTGCGGGATCAATGTTGCAATATCTGGAAAACGATGAATTGCCAGATAATGCTGTTAAGGCTAGGAATGTAGTTTTACAGGCTGATCAGTACTATGCACACGAAGGGTTGTTGTATCACATTTGGCATACTCCTGCTAAAGGGCACATGCCTGAGAGAAATGTCCATCGTTTGTATATACCCGTGCAATTAATTGATACAGTTCTAAATAACTGTCATGATCACGTGTTAGCCGCACATTTTGGATTTCAGCGAACCTACAATAGAATCCGTCAACGTTACTTTTGGAAATGCATGTATCGTGACGTAGACAACTGGGTCCGTTCATGTATTTCTTGCTCTCAACGAAAAACTCATAGACATAAAGTACTAGCCCCAATGGTAACTATGAAAGTGCCAGGCGCTTTCGAACGAGTAAGTGTTGACATTTTAGGTCCTTTACCTATTACCACTTCAGGTAATCGCTATGTACTCTGTTTTTCAGATCATTGTACTAGATGGCCAATTTTGGTACCATTGAAAGTTACTGTTGCGTCAACCATTGCTCGCGCATTCTTTGATTATGTAATTTGTGAACATGGTTGTCCTCAAACCTTGTTGAGCGACAGAGGTCAAAATTTCCTCTCCAAGATTGTATTGGAAGTTTGTCGTATTATGCGCACTCACAAACTGAATACAAGTTCATATCATCCACAATGCAATGCAATTCAGGAACGTTTTAATGCAGTAATTCTGGATACCATTTCACATTATGTCAATGAATACCAAAGCGATTGGGATAAGTACATAACAGCTATACAATTTGCCTATAGAACAACTCCCGCTAAAAATTCAGTCGGATTTAGTCCCTTCTTCTTGTTGTATGGTAGAGAGGCAAGACTTCCGATAGATGTTACACTCCTAGCACAAT
Source organism: Ophiura sarsii (assembly GCA_035610835.1). Taxonomy (NCBI): domain Eukaryota; kingdom Metazoa; phylum Echinodermata; class Ophiuroidea; order Amphilepidida; family Ophiuridae; genus Ophiura; species Ophiura sarsii. The sequence continues at coordinate 10,963,528 of CM069456.1, read as the reverse complement.
GCAAATATCCAGATAAGACACTTCGTGAGCACATTCACAATCTAGTATCACAACTCGAAGTATTTAGGGACATTTCAAAACGTCATGCTGAACGTAATCAAGCCAAAATGAAAGAGCGTTTTGATGATCGTGCGCAAGATGTTCCATATCAAGTTGGTGATTCAGTTTGGATTTATATACCTGCATTGCAACAAGGATTGTCACGTAAACTCTCAAAGTTCTGGGCGGGACCCTTTCTACTAGTCGAACAGACTGGTCCTGTAAATTTCAAGGTGCGAAATCTTGAAAACAACAAATTGGTAACATCTACTGTACATGTTAACCGTATGAAATTTGCATATAATAGATTTGTCCGTCCAAGCAATGATACTCCCCCTGTGGATCCTGAAAATAGAGATCCAATTCCAGGATTAGTTCTAGACGATTGTCCTGATGATATATTTGAACAACTTTTGGCTACCCACGAGTCTGACAAGAATCAGATTCCAATTATTCCAGGTTTGCCTCCTATTCAAGATGAAACTCCAGAATATGTGATAGAGCGTATTCTCAGGGGACGTTTTAAAAATAAACGTCTTGAGTATTTGATAAAATGGCAGGGCTTCCCAAATTCAAGAAATACTTGGGAACCAGAGACTAAACTAAACGCGGCCGCTTTAGAATCTCTGAAAGCTAACCCAGTCAAAATTACTGGCAAGATGTAAAGCCAGCGGGCAAGAATCATTGCAGGAACAGAGTCTAAAACAGCAAATAAATAAGTAGTATTGAGAAAAGTGTACAAGTATAGAGAACTCAGAGGAAGTATATGAATAAAATTTATAGTCCGTAGGCTGAGATATGTCATGGTATGAGTATTACAATTCTTATGACACAAAATGTGTTATTTTGATAAAATTGTTGAATGAGAGCAATTTGTAATTTGGGCAACATTGCCTGAAAGTGTGTGTTCACTTTCGTTAATTTGTATATAGAAATGATTGTTGCAAAGAATTGCACACAATGATATTCTTCATGTAGAAAGTTTGAATTTATATAGTTGAGCAAAAATGCGGAAATGCAGTATGATCAAATAAGTGTTATATTTATTTGTATCTTTTCGGAAGAGGCATATGTTGTGAGGTTTTCTGGCAACATTAGTCTCACATGAATAGACGCAAACAAAAGAAAGTTTAATGTAAATTACTAAATGTTTCAGTAGTGCTACCTTTGTCTTGTTTTGTCTGTCGTGTATTGTCTTGTTGTGTACACATAATATATAGTCACCATTGATGACTATTTAATTTTAAAGGGTCACAAAAACGTGATTTCTTTGAAATAAGAAAAATATGTTTCCGTATGAAACATCGAAATTGGAAGGAAATTTTCCAATTCTTTTGCGCTTCAACTTTTGGTGAAACCTTTAGACCGCACACGTTAATCAGAGGATTATGTATGAGAGTGTGTGTGTTTGTGTTAGGCCATTTAAGGGATATCCCGTATGCGTGTTTGTTCAACAAAAAAAATCCCTCTTTACCGTGTGAGCGTAATCACTTGGAATTTTTCGCGTGAATTCCGGGTTAATACGGTCGCAGGTTTCCACAGGTTTGGCGTCGCAGAAGATTAATAATAAATTTATATTTAAGGCCACTCGTTTAAAAATAAAATAACGTTCGCAGAGAGTTAAAATTATACAACCTGATATTAGATGCCGTCAATTTGGCAGACGGAAACATGGATAAAGCACATGTTAAATTTTGTGACGAAATAAATAATTCGTTTCTATATATGATAAAGATATCAGTTTCTTTTATAAATATTTCACCCAGCATTCTTTAAGTTAAATTGTCAGGTGTCAATTTTGTTTGGAAGGGCGTATGTTGTGACGCTAAATTTATATTGATATTATTAATTCTATTAGGTATTTTCATATCTAGAATTCAGGCCATGATTGACTTGAAATGGCAACACCGTACTTCCGTATTCTGAATCCCATTCAGTCTACGCGCCAATATCTCTGACCAATTCAAGTCTTCGTGCCACGCTGACAACACCTCATAAGTTTAGGCCATATAGTTTTCAATTCACACAACAGGACTGGTGAGCTCTGAATTACAGAAGCTCACGATTGATGCGTGTCATGTCATTTCTTTAGGATAGTCTAGATGCTGGGTGCTGTGTTCGTTTATAATATGAGTAAGTGAACTATTTATGTTGAATTAATAAAATGTATATATAAATAACTTGGAAGCTATATCCGTTATATTCATTCTGTGTGTTTTGATCCCCTCTCCGCCATGCGAGTATTTTCCCTAAAACCACGTCACAACAGAGCACTGGAACATGGACACGTATGTAGTGATCGTTGAAGGAAGCCATGGAACAGGGAAACATAAGTTATTAAGTGATCTTTAAAGGAAACCGCGGAACAGGAAAACGTACGTCATTGAATAAGCTTTTAATTTCGCGCTGGAACAACGACACGCCCTCATTCAGTTATCTTTAAAGGGGCACTGGAACAGGTAAACGTATGTTAGTTATTGATCTTTAAAGTTACGTTCATAGGAACTGCCAAAACATGGAATATTTTAAGATACTGTTGGAACAGGGGACTTATGTACCTTATTCAAGAAAAACATATTAATTTGGGCCACTGAAATATTTGTTCTCAATAATTAGTAGAACATGGATACGGTAGCTATTATTTATTTTCCCACACGAAGGCGCTGAAAACACTCCTGTAAGATACAATGTTGTCGGACATGCCTCGGTGATCTTATGTTTCCTGAAAAACAAAGAAGAAAAAATAGTAAATACTCATCATAATGTTCATCACATTTTTCTCAGATTAACTACATTATTTGATATGCATTGCTCAAGGATGGTGTTCCATAAAGAAACTGTGCACGTGTTTACCCAACTTATTGACCATGAAGTTTTGCAAGTTGGTGCAACATTGTTTATACATATCAAACCTCTAAACGCTTAGCTTTCAGATGCCGTTTATTTCATCTGATTTGGTTTTGTCAATCCTGAGATATGATCAATTAACCAAAGCTATCTAAAATCGATGTTGTGCCACTTTTACAGAAAGAATGCCTATAAAAATCAAACCGATACTAACTTGATCTTCCAATGGGCATCAATCCGTCTTGAAACATTGGGGAGGGTAAAGGCATTCGGTCTTAATTTTTAAAATATTCAGTTCTGTTTGGCTACACAGACACTCATTCTATTATCTAAACCCATTCAATCGTAATACAAAACAATTATAATTGCATAACATTTGCTAAGACCACTCGAACAGGTGGAAGATTGATATCTCCGGAGTACACCTTTCTAATCACAACGTCGATTTAAGGTAGCTTTACTTAATTGGTCATATCTCAGGATGGACCAAATAAAATAAAATGGAAATAAACGGCATCTGAAAGCCAAGCGTTAAAAAATGTTACACCAAACGGTAGGACTTGATGGTCAATAAGTCGGGTAAACACTTGGGGGTGTTCTTTTCGACACCCTGTATAAGATATCATTACAACTCCAACACTTCAAGCATCGACACCATATTATGAACCTTTAATAAAGGTGTTTGTTTTAACCAGTCCATTTAATTTAATTTCATATCATTTCATTTCATTCTTTTTATTATATCTTACATCATTTTATATCATTTTATGTTATCTTATTTCTCATTATTATGTTTTATCTTATCGCATGTTATATCTATTCAATTTATGTATTCATCTTTTAATTTCTTACAAAATGATCGAGAAACACGACTTAAAGTCAATTTAAACAAAGATCTTGACACTTACTATTTATTTATTTATTTATTTCAGGATACTTATAAAGCGCATTTCCCATTAACCAAACTAGTGACCTTTAAGACGCTAATATAGATGACAATAATATCCCTGTTCTAGTTTATTAAATAAATTTGCTCGCGACGGCCGGATGCTGTAGCTTACGTTCTAAAATTAGATGTTTCTTACTTGTATAAAGTGATTAATATCGACTTTTGCTTTCTGCGTGTAGCAGATTTTATTCTTCAACAACAAAAGGAATGTAATAGAAAGAAATCTGTTTAAAGGAAAGTCTTTTGTCAACATTTTCTTTTTTTAAAAGGGGACGAATGGGTGGGGAAGCCGAGTCTGTCAGCACCGGGACACGAACCCGGGTCGGCCACATGGGAATCCCTTGAAACGGCATGGGGTCGGGCTACGAAAAAAATAAAGATTTAGGAGAGGATATAGTATATCATGATTACGCAATGAGATTTGGAAAGTGAGACCACCAGGATAGTGTTAATGTAGAAATTTGTAGTACTCAAATGGGTGAAAAAGTGAAAGCATTTTAGTATTTAAATATGTGGTTATCCCCAGAATGTGATTAACCAAAGATACTTTCTAATGCAGGGATGATAATCTCTATTGAAATTTCGTTAAGAACGGATACTATCTGTGTTTTAAACTACCGTTAAAACGAGATGGCACGGTGAAAGTGTTAATACTTCTAACAATTTCAACAAATAAAATTATCACATACATTCACCGTGTCCGATTGATTTTTACTATATGTGTGATAATACATAACTTCTCCACCCAGTGTTTTATAGAACTAAACTCGAACCCACGCGCACAATGGACAATATGTGCCGCTCGATTCAATAAAAGGAAACAACTTTGACAGTAAAACTGATATGAAAAATACAACGGAAACACAAGAAAACTACACATAAACAACTTGGTGTTAGGGGAGACGTCAAAACTCGACCGCCCGTTGACTGCCGGTTACGGGCGGTTCCGCCCGATTCTTTCAGGTCAAATGTTTTACTGGTATATGAATATTCGCGCATGCAACATTGAACAACCGCCGGTTGACTTAATGCTGTAATCTGACCAATTTACACTATCAATCTGTTACTTTGCGGTCATAATAGCTCTCTCTATAATCGTTCTATAAAAAAAAAAACATTCATAGACTTTCGGTATTGATTTTAAAAAGTTAATTGAGCTATAAACAGATTGAAAAAGCCAACCCCAGCGAAAATCAATAGCTGTATTGTACTGGTTGTCAACTGAGACTTTTAAGTCTTAAAAGAGCCCATTGCTTCAAGATGTTATTGCTCACGTGTGTGACGAGGCACTTTCAACCGGTCGTGTTCACCAGAGTGTTACTATTTGACCTCATTATGTGTGTATATTATAACAGACGACACGTTTTGTGAGAACCGAACGGAACCGGCCGTAACCAGCGGTTGCCGGGCGGTCGAGTTTTGACGTGATCCCTTATACAAAATGCGAATCGATACTATATACTATTTCATTAGCGGTCATGGACGGTTATTTTCAGGTGTATGAAACAGCCTGGGGGATTAAGGATTTTAAATCTATTCTTCCTGACTGTCATTCTCAACAATTTGACCCTCAATATAAAGCTAGTACAGTGCTGTACGTTCTTAGTGTTTAAACTCTTTTAGTTTAAGAGTAATTGAGAAACCACTCCAAAGAGTGAAAAATTACTCCAAAAGAGTGAACAATTACTCAAAACGAGTGAAACATTACTCCAAAAGATATATTCTCTAAGAAAGTCAAATTGTTGTAGATTTGGAATGGATGATAAGATAAATCACTCACAGTGAGGTCAACAACAACAAAAAAGGTTTGTTTACCTAAATAAAGAAAACAAAAGTGGTCCGGTCTGTCGTTTTTTGTTGTTGCTATAGACACTTTTGAGATCTATTCTAAAGCTTACCCAACTCTTGTAGGGAAGAAAAAGACTAAACAATTTTGTTTTCAATTACTAATGTTCTTATACGTTTGTTTTAATAGCGCCATACCAAAAAGAAATGTGAAAAGTCTAACATCTCAGTGAAAGCGCGTGGGTTGAATGCAATGGTGATAGGCTTACAGCCCGTAGTACATACAATCAGACCATGTTTGATGTCCAGTTTTTGCTAGAATTTTGAATTCGAACCTCCTTGGTGTTTACAAGGGAGGATTTATGGGTATAGATGAAATCTAGGACAGGACAGCTTGAAAAATATCTTTAGAAAAACAAAACCAAAAAAGTTTTTTTTTGAGATTTTATGAGGCGGTCGTGTTTGGGCAAACAAATCTCTTCTTTTTTTGGCCTCATTGAAATTCACTCCATAAGAGTAGATTTTAAAGTTGAGAAATAATACCTATATTAAACCATTACCTTAAAGCAAGTGTTCGTGACGGAGAAAGCGCGCCCATTGACCTACATATTGTATAAAACAAAACCGATACATGTATGCGTGACATTGTCAAACACGTCAAATTGGAATTACAAATCAGATCCAATTGATTTAAATGGTGGTGAGGTTAATGTGTAATCAAAATAATATAATACATTGTATGTCGCCAACCTCACAAAATGAACACATTGCATGTGCTACGTCAAACATGTCAACTTGTTTGTGCAATTTGGTTAATGGAATGGTACGTACTCATTTCAAAGCGACATTTTGATTGATGTCACCATTAAATGCAGTCATAATGGCTGTTCTAGCTACACGTTCACTCTTCGTTAGGAACCCACAGAGGGATTGTGATATACACCGTCATGCTTTACTTTTGTCACATGATTAGTATTTTCAGTGGCTTCTGGTTCCAATTAACACTGCGTTGCAATGAAAAGCCTACCTATAGCTTCATTATTTGTCAAAAGCATTTTTAGTGTTTGTAGCGAAACTGATGACTTCAATGCAGAGTTATAATGTTTTCCTTAAATTATAAGATTGTGGATTCTAGTATTTTGATAGCTAATTACATAACAATCGTATTACTTGGAACTTATTACTAGCTTAATATGGATAACCTTTTATTTATTTCATTCATGTTGCGATGCATAACGGCCTTGTTTAATAATGATCCTCGGTAGTAAATATTAACAGTGGGTAAATAATTCCAAACGAAGCGAGCAGGTTCTGTTGATCTTAACGCTAAACACGACCACAATTGCATAATTCAAGTAAAATGTCAATACTGAAATTGTCGTGCAGTCGATTGACCAGTAAAAATGCCTGATTACGTGTTTGAAGTACAATATATAAACTATGTCAAGGTTGACCACAACACTAAACATAAACCTGGTAAAATGGCGCAAAAATAAACCAGGTGCACATCGCCATGGAAACGATGCAATATTGATCATATTGCAGTGAAGACGCGTTAAAGGTACATCTACGAGGGTCATTCATTCAGTTCTACCTCCTCATCTACCTCCTCCCTCATAAAAATCGCGAATAAGAATGTCAGCCTTATGATATTTGTCATGATTATAGCTCTGAATCATAGCTACACATTTGTAGTAAATGATAAATAATATCTGTATCATTTTTGTTATGATGTGGTCCAAGCCAGAGAGAGATTTTGGACAACGTAAAAGGTAAATTGCCCTAAAAATAGGTACATGTGTTTTCTTTTCTTTTTCCGTGCTGTATGGTTGGATAAAAGAGCACAATTTAAATACTGAAAATGGAAAACAATGGATGATATCTGAATATAATACAGTATTATCATGTATAAATAAAATTGTTAGCAATATTAACTCTTGTAGACTTGCAAATAGTAGGCTATAATACCAACTCGAATTGTTATACCTTTAGCATACATTATTACTGCTAATCAGTCACATTTACGTACGTTGTTACAAGCCACAATGATGCCTCGTATGTTAAAGCTTTAACATAAATCTCAATTTATGAGTTCTCTTTAAGTGTAACCTTCAGAATAGTCAATCATATAGTCAATGGTAGAAAATCATCTCTTTGGAATCCTTCCATTTATTCCTGTATATTGAAGATCTCTTACTTACTTGCTTAGTTGCTTAACTCGGGTGGTGTCTCGGATCTACGATGGCTCTCCACACTACAAGTAGCTCATCGCATGATTCAGTCAGTCAGGTCCCTTTGTTTTGTTTTCATGTTAATTATCAATTGGTTAACTTATTATAATATTCCTCAATAATTTTAACATAATATTGTAATATATAATGTAAGTTAAACAACATTTTCGTATAAAATTGTAGAAAAGTGCAATGACAACATTTGAAATGTTCGAAATGTTAAAACATAGCACCGCAAACGATTTCACGCCTCTAAATATGTTCCCTATACTTTTACATGTTAAAGAGGTGTTACAAAACGTCAATTTTCTCGCTTATAAGCGACTGGATTTTTTAACTTTATTTTTGTATTCAAGTTCATGATATTTGTGCTCTTGAAGAACAACATTTGTATATGATAGCCCTGAAAGTTCCGAGCCCCCGCTTTTGGACAGCTGGTGTATCGCTCTCATTTATCTTCAAACATGTACAATCAAATTAACCCCCCAAACCTACCAAATGAACTGAAAATATCACTGTGGTAATATATATAAGTGCTAAAATCAGGATTATATTCCCAATCTAATCATTTGGGGACAATAAGTTCTTTTCCTGATTACTTATGACCATGCTAACAAATCCGATTGTCGTCGGCAAGGACTACTATCATTTAGTGGTGTGGAATCAAAAACGTAAGATGTTTTATATTGCTTCGTGCTTATAATAAAATTCGTGACGTATGTGTTCCTGTTCTAGCGCTTCCTTGAAGCCTGCCTACCACTTGGGAGTTCACCAAAGGCGGTCATACAACTGTTCACTTGATGTCAGACTGTACAGAGTTAACATGGAGAACTTGTAACCTTGTCAAATTCCCAAGAGAGCTAGATGTGGCTAGAAACCCAGAGTGATAGTAAGATGAGAGGTTCCAGCGCTCCCTACAAAAACAGTCGTGACGCACGTTTTCCTGTTCCAACCTAACCTTACATATCATTCATGACGTACGTTTCCCTGTTCCAGCACTCCCTTAAATAACAGTCGTGACCTACGTTTTCCTGTGCAAGCGCTACCTTAAATATCATTCGTGACGTACGTTTCCCTGTTCAAGCACTCCCTTAAATAACAGTCGTTACATTCCATAGGTTAAATGAATAATGAAGAAGTTACAACAGTCAATGCATGTTCCCCCGTGCATGGAATGGAACCGGGCACTTAACATTGTTGATCAACAAGAGGTGATATTGTCTCAGTCGCGATTTTTTTTCTTCCTAATCAACATTTGTAAAATTTATTTATTCCGTTTTAATACGGAATAAAGAGCAATTCACTGAATAAAATGATTTTTTTAAAAAAATCAAAAAGTCAACTGATTTTACAAATGTTGATTAGGAAGATTCTTTATTTATTTTTTTACATCCGGGTCATTTGCCGTTGACAACAAAGCAAAACGTTTTAACACATCAGTTTGTATGCTCTACCTCATCCATACACAATATCGTTCTTAGTGATCACGTGAGGCCGTGAAAGCGACTGTTGTTTACATTAGCATAAATCTCAAAATTCGCAAAATATTTCGCCCGATTTTCATACTTGCAACTGTGAAAAGCATGTGAAAACTTGCATTGTGTGTAAATTATATGATAACATGGGTATGCGGAGGAATCCCATGGGCAGATATTCTGTTCGATGGTACCATATCAAGGAGGTAAAAAGGGCTATATTTGGCCGTTTTTGGTGATGGTTCAATCTGAAATTTGCTGACTTCATCATGTGTGTTGTCTACGGCATGTGACGTCATTCCGGGCAGACCTATATCATGTGATTTACACAGAAGTCAATATTTTCAGTAGGCCTAGTTGTTACCATAAAAACCCCAATATTGTCTACTGAACAATGAGTATGTAGAGGGTCGGCAACGTATGTATTACTTTTTATGGTACAGCGCCCTGTGGTTAACATTGGTTCCCGTGGAAGATTACTTATAAAACTAGTAGTTGTCTGAACAACAACAATACTTATTCAATTATATGTATTTGCGTATCAAAACGCTTTTGAAAAAAGATTCAAAGATAAGAAAGACGTATAATTGATAGATTCAAAGATAGGAAAGACGTATAATTGTCAAAATACCAGGGTGAAGGATGATTCTTACCTCGATCACGTAAATAGATCGCAAGCAATTCATTTGAATCCAATATCTAGTGGGCTAATTTTCTGTTTCAGTTATTTGTTATCAATTGCGTATAAGCTCGCTTAGGTCAAGGTCAGATGTTCCATGCTGTGATGATAGCCAGAAGGGAACGTGGGACAGGACTGTTTTCTTCCATACGAGTGAATTTGTTATATTCGTACATAAATTGTATTTTGATAGACTTAAAGGGACACCAAGAGATTGCAGAGAAAAATTCAATTAAAAAAAGAAAAATGAATTGTTTCAATTATAGGTAGGCCTATGTAAGAGTTGAATGATGGCGCTAGATATACATTTGTTTAAAGCAACTTATGGGGTGAGTGATGCTGATAATATCGACGTGATCTACATCAAACTGATCATATCCTGAAATTTTACATGATAGACGGCGACTTAAGGTAAACGGTTTTGGATGGTAGTTAGTATATGTATTACGCAAAAAAACCCGATTTTCACAAAACTTGAAGGTGCACACAAATACGTATCTCTCGGCAGACGACGATGGTCACTCGATTTCATCGTTTCAATATGGCAACAGGAGTGCGCCATTTTGAAATATTTTTAACAGTCATCGCCAGGTTAACGATGAGAATAATTTTAAAATGGCATTTACAATGGAGTTGGTTAGCCAACTCCAACGGTTTTAGATTGAAAAAAAAAAATCTAATTATGATGAATTTTTCAAAATGATAAGATTAACATTCGCGATTCCAATACTAATTCAAAATTTAGGATTCGCGTGACCATCGTCGTCTGTCTCTCGGTGCCCCTTTAAAAGTGCGTAATATTCGCCAGAAGGAGCATATTCGTCACGTCACAATTAAAGTGCAATTTCTATTTACAGAAATCATGCAATCTGAGCTCACAAATTGAGAGGATTCATGGAGCAATATACAAAAAGGCTTGCCTTTAAATCATCATCTGTTTGCCTCGCTCGCAGTATGTTCACAATGGGTTCAAAATTCCATACAAACTAGAAGATAGAGCTAAAGGAAGATATAACGAAAGTGATCCCGGGAGGCACTGGCACACTCAATGATTATTGTACAATGTAAGATTGGATTTGCTTATAATTACTAATCGGTTGCAGATCATTTCCCCGATATTTCCCCCGTTTTGAGTCGATGACGTCATCAATATGTCTTAAAGGGGCATTAAGAGATGTGGTGGAGGCAGCGCCCTCAATTACAAAAATATATTATAAAACTGGGGTTTGTATATGTTTACAATTGTATTACATGTATGAACTTACACCTATAAGGATTAAGAAAAATCAGCCCTCTTTGTACAACAAAACGTCGATTCAAAAATGCTGATCGGGCCCGATCAGCATTTTATATGGTTAAGGGTGGTATTCCAACATATTTAAAACACTGTTTTAATAAAGTATTGCTGGTTGTTTTTTAGTAGAAACAATAATAATGGCAATTTTTAATGTTCATCTTGAATTCTGAAGTAAATTAATCAAAATCAAAATAAATCAACATGACATTGTGTCCCTTTCATGTTTCCCGTAAGTTTAAGGTTTCGTTCTGAATTTGCTAGCTCACAAGCGTCTACATTGACTATTACATAGAGCGCTTGGAGCGCAGATGTCTTTAGTGCATTTTGTTCATTTTGAGATAAACGTGTTTGAAAGCTAGAAACTCTGTGTCGGGCAATGGGGAATTTGAAGTTGCCATCCAATTTTCACCATCAAAAGATACATTTGCAGGCTAGCTTATGTGTGCACTAACTCGAGAATGTCAAAGTATTTTCATATTATGCAAAATCTCAAATTCATCAAAAGTGCACTTAAGACATCTGCGCTCCAAGCACTCGACAATCCATACAAACCCTGCATTTTTAAATGGGGTAACCTGCATCTATGACTCCATTTGAAATCTACACTCTCTGTGTGGAAGATTAAAGCCATGCGTTCCACAGGGGGTGTATGAATTTAAAATGGATTAGCCCATTGGGTTGTATTAACATTGACACGTCAACGAAGCAATATCCTAATATTTTCCCTAAATTCCCTATTAACCCTAACCATCCTCAATGCCGCGCCGCAAATGTGCACGGTAAAGTCTGTCTGTGCAAGCTGGCGCGGCACTTTTTCGATGAAATAATGGCCCCAGGCTACATAGTCGGGCCAATACACTGGCCCGAGTATGGTTGGCCCCCGTGGCGCACTGGTACGTCTGGCAACCGAGAGGTTGTGGTTTCGAGCCCCGGTGGCGGCGCCACTCTATTTGTCCGCGTTTTTGTCGTTGAAAAAAAAAAATCTTCAAAATGTGACTTAGGAGGTTAGGGTTAAACATGTCTTATTGGAACATAAGATATCACCAGATATATTGATTCAGGCCCAAAGTGCCAAATTGCTCTTTTGAGGTACACGCCTTTTTTGACCTTAAAATGTCCTTAAATACTAAGGGCCTTTTGGCTGTAAATACTTTGGATCAAGGCAAAATTGTACTTAAGGCATTGTGGGTCTAACAACTAGCTGAATGTAATAATAGTTGCTTCTACATTTTGGTGATAACGAGTTGTGTGGTTATAGCTAATATTTGGCTTAAAGGTTTCCAGTGTTTTAAGAAATAGTTTGATACCAAAATCTCATTTTGGCCAAAACGCACTTGGGGTCTTATGGCTATGAATCCATTCTTAGCTGGTTGTTTTAACGAGAACGAGGATGAATAATTACTTGGTGACACCAGGGAGGTGTTTACACTTTCAACGCGGCTATTATATATTTTAACCATACACAAAACAGATTTTTCAGACACCTTTCCCAACTTTCAAAGTCTATCTCAAGGGTTACTGAACCAATACAGGAATGTTTTTACTTTTTTAAATGCATTTCTCATGTTGATTCCAAATATGGTAAATGAAGTTCAATACCGGTATTTTGAAATTGTTGAAACATTTTGTGCAATTTTGGAATGTCGTCTGCAGCTGCCTGCCGCGTGGAAAATGTTAAAACATCTCCCTGGTGACACAGTCACATCTATGCGCGATTTCAATCACATCTCTTGAACCATGAAACTGTAATCAAGAGTGACTTCAGCCCGGGGGTTCTCACATTGATATTGTATACGTATATGTGTCTGCCCTTTGGGGGCGCCTTTTCGCAAAAATTTGTATAGCGATGGGGTGGTTTGCATCACAGTCCAAAGCGCCCAATCGGCATAAATTGGGTGTATTTTAGAGGCATTTTTTTGGTAAGCACCCAATTTGTGCAAAATTGGGTGCTTTTCTAACAAAATTGGTATATTGATGGGTGAGAAATTGGCCAAAAAATAGGTATAGAGAAAGTCACATTTTCGAAGTCCGGCAGGCACATCCACGTACGATTTTGGCGAAAGTACCCCCCCCCCCCCCACGGGATTTCAGCATGTGTTATTTGCAAACACATTTCTTCTCCATGGTACCATGGATTTACTTGATATGTTACCATGGTTACCAGCTATTTCAAACATATTAACCTATAAATATATCTGACTTACAATTGTTTTGATAATGGCTGCTTATGTTTAATGATTCATGAAATTGGGTACAAATCATTTGGACTCACCCGCTTCTAATTCTATAGAAGAAGAGACAAACAAGCTTTTCTTTCACATCTATTCACACCAATCTCGTCTCCTTACAGATAGAATAGTATGATCCTTTCAATTGTGATGACTCCAAAGGGAGTTAGTTGCACAAAATGAAGAGTTATTAGGGGAACTCCCGGAAGTACGAATGTAGATTCAATAAATTATGTGAATGTAAAAGTACATGACTTTTAAACCAGCTTGTTACGTGGCAAGATAATTTGTTTTAATGGTCCAGAATGCACTCCGGTTGGGGTGAGTGGATAGTACCCACTGCAACGTTGCAAATGACCATACGCATAATGCCATGACTGACTACAAAGAGAGAATTTGGAACTGAAATAGGACCGTTATTCGATCGTAATTTCTTTAAACCTAATCCTGAGAAGAAAACATAGGGTGTCACTGAAAATCTGTTAGAGTTTTGTGTAGAACTTGAGACATTTTTGGTGTAATAAAGTTATAATTTTTTTTTTACTTATGAATGTAATTAACAAACCGGGGCTTTTCCCCTCCAAGCAAGAGGCTTTATTTAATCATTACGCTACAAGGCCCGCTTAACAGCGCTATAAATTGCTGCCCTAAAAACCGGCACCAAATTTAAATATTCGCCTTCCATCAAAGCTGGTTGCTATAAATGACATAATTCTCGTGTGCAACCAACCGGCTGTATTGCAATGCCCATTGAGTAGTTTAAAAGCTTGAGCATGGATGTAATTTGCAACATAATGGAAACTCACCCATGCAGTTAGCAAGAAGTACTGCTCAAATTTAAATATACAACCAGGTAATCCTCTCGTAGTAATTGATAACAATAGGTTTACTAGACCGAATTAATAGCGCTCCTAAGCGGGCAATTTATGTCATGTCTTCACATTTCAACAACGCATATACATCTACATAATTGCATATTTATAATTACATGATATTAGTGTTAAAGATTACATGAAAACAAAATAGTAGAAAAATACAACTTTAAAGTTTGACATTGAAAAACTATGGCTTATAATTCATCAAAGTATTTATTTCAAATACCCCATTCACATTGTTTAAGTGTATTATTGTTTATTGCATATTAATATTCACCATTTACATGGACAAGTAATTCAGACTTATAAACAAATACATTTGGCTGTGTGTTTTGTATTGTGGCTCTAATATGAAATTCAGCTTGTAATATCAAAAATAAATATTTGGGGCGATATGCTAATATTACATGCGCGCTATTTGTTTAAAATATATAATTGGATTTGTTTTCAAAAATTGTTTTACAATATCACATTGTTAAAGTAGATGAAGGATAGTTTGTGAGTTGCATACCAGGGCTATTTAGCACAGACTTTCACTGTCATGCTCAAGGGCGCAGATCCAATCTTGAAAGTGGGGGGACATTGTCATTTTTTCACTAGATCGCCAACCTTGATTGATGTATCACCACAAAAAGTGGGGGGGGGGGGGGGGGGGGGAAGACATTTGATATTGTGTCAGGAAGTGGGGGGGGGGGGGGGGGGGACGTGTCCCCCCGTCCCTCCGGGATCTGCGCCCTTGGTCATGCTGTCTGGGCCTCCGACAAAGTAGCAAAGATTCTGACAAATATCAAAACAAATTGAAATGCTTCGCCATCCAAGTGGTCGGGAAAGGTGTCTCACGGAACAAGTCGAATAGCACTTTGTCGTATCCCTTTAAGTTAAATCCAACGCCGGAGAATATAAAACCTGCAAAAGACTTGATATAACGACCTTTTGATATGTATATTGGTAGACTGATAATGTACCCATGGCAACGAAGTATCTTTGTTGCGCGCTCGTTTGAGCAGAATATAAGTGTACGGGGAATTTAAGTCAACCCCGGGGAATTTGTGCCATTTAAAAAACTATCGTTTTGCGGATATTGACTGATGAACTAATACTTTATTAATCTTGAAATAAGAGCTCAATGAAACAAATTCCTTGTTTCGAGTTAAAATAATCTTCTTTAATAAATTTGTGCTTGAGTATTAGCATACGGAATAGCCACTGGCAAATAATATGGTAGAGTTAAAGGTAGATGTTCCGATTTTCAACTTGAAGTTTTCTATTCTACATGAAAGGTCATCCTTAAAAAAGTCGTGTTCCAAAGTTTGAGTTGCATAGCTCTAAATGGTTCTTATTATAGACGCACAAGATGCTGTGAACTGTACCCATTGAGTAGTACACAAACTATATCGGTGGTTACCACCATTTGCGGTAATTCGGCGTTATTTCATCGATTTCTCCGTAATTATACCGATTTAGGCCGTCAAATTTCATTATGATGATGAGAAAAATACGAGCTTTCATATGATATGAAAATCTCCGTATGTTTGCAATAATTCTGTGTTACGAAAATGTGATCGGGTCATCTACCTTTAAGCTCACTGTGATTGAGTATCCCGTTTGTGATTGATGCATTTCTCATCTCAATTACAAACCAGATAAATGCATCGACAACATTTATAAAAAACTAATAGACCCATTATCCTTCCATTACTATCTTAATTTATATTATCAGCCAGGCATTTTTTTATGCTAGTAAATTAACTTAAATTCAAATCGGTGGTCAAAATATGGTAGAGTAGGACACGACAGATAATTGGTCACATTTGAGATGTGACCAATTGTCCTAACGTGTCGTAAAACTCCCTACGTCGTTTTGTGGCAATGGCAAACTTAACCGAATGGATCATGACACTACCAACCAAGTCCGTACGGTCACTATTTGGGGAAAAAAAGTCAAATTTTACAAAAATAGAATTTTTGAAAGAACAGAATAAAAATCAATAAATCACATATAGTGAAAATCAACTTTGTATGATAATAAACCAAACCGATCATGACAATTCCTAAGATAGCTCTCTAGTATGTTCGAAAACCCAGTGAAACTATTCCGACAAATTTATGATTTCCTTGATTGCATTTGAAACACAAAGCAAATACATGGTGTCCCAGAAATATTTATTTTAATTTTAATTTTGAAAATCAGACATTTCTGACAGAAAATATAGACTCTTTTGTAAAAATGATAAATTCCAAGTTTGACCAAAATTATCTTTGACCAAAATTATTTTTGTTGAGACGTAATTGACCATGTTCGACACAAAATTTAATTTAAATTTCCTTTGTCCTCATTTGATTTCCACATCAAAATTAATATAGGCCTATATCAACTGTTGATGATGTTCTATGAAGCAAGCAACATTTGAATGGGACGAAGTACGAGGGGGTATCAAAAAGTTCTTGACATCACCAAGAAGGAGCCAGACACTTTTTTTATATGTGACCCTTCAGACATCTTTAAAAAATCACTGTGCAAAGTCACACATTTCTACCACTTTTTATTGTCTGTCTACAGACCGCCATTGTAAAGATCATCGGATTGACCGCCAGTTTTCCAGTCTCCAGTCGTTGGTGAAAGGTTTCCATATAAAATGTCATCAATGCAGTAGCGTATTATCAATTCGGATCCAAAGTGGAATGATTATTTCTGTCGTTTATTGAGGGTTTATGTGTATTTGACCTTGTTGATAGATTTCCGATGATTGAAACAATTAGGAAGTCATACGCACATGAAGCCATGCTTGAATTACTTTCTTCTTTTAGTGGGTGATTTCGGTTTCTTCACTGATCTCAAGTATGAGTTATACTTTTAGCTTTACAGTGTATAAATGCACATTTATTACCTGGTCAGTTACTTTTTTGATCACTGTATATAAGATATATCGAAAACAAGCGTCAAATCCTTTTTCAAATCCTTGGAGAAGCCATCATTGGTCAGGTAGAGTGCAGGTATCATTAAAGGGAAGGTTACACTTAAAAAAGCGAACAAGTAGCAATTCTTTTCAAAATCATTTGGGTTTAAAAATGAAGGATTAAAATTATAATTTTGTTTTTACATGGTTCTCACAAATGTTCCAGAAAAAAACCAATTTTGGCAATTTTTGGTTAGAAGAAGAAGAAAAAAAAACCCATGTATTTTTGGTGTTAAACCACAACATTCTCGGCATCATCTGGTGACGTCACTTTGCACACAGAATAAAGCTGTTGTTCGCTGGATTGAAGCGTAAAAGCTTCGATCGATCAACTTATTCTGTTGAGCCGGTTAAAGTTGACAATTGCTAACTAATTTTAAGTACAGACTTAAAGGTAAGTTAAGTTGTTAAGGGACGCACCATTTGATTTTGATGGGGGGGGGGGGGGCATGGAAGTTGGGGTCGGGCGGAATTTTTCTTTCGCCGCCGAGGTTCGTTTTTGCAAAGGCGGCAAAGTTGTTTTTTTAAGGTTTTACTGTTTTTCTTTACATTGAGTTGGGCGAGTCAGACTTTTTTTTTACTCAGGGGGTCAATTTCTTTTTTTTTTAGAAAACTTCCATGCCCCTTCTGAGTATCGAATGGTGCGTCCCTAAGGCTATCTTAATTCTACAACTCGTTTATCTTCAACCATTTGAAGGCAGCACTTTATAGGAAGAAGAAGAAGAAGAATACAAGATTCTGAAGGTAAATTAACACAAGAAGAATATTTAACTTCAAAATGTATTTGCTTCTTTGCACTGCAGACCATTTTTTTTTCATACATAGATAATGAGCCAGGAGATCCAATTCAATATTAATACATTTATTAATACATCAGGAAATACCGTATACGATAGTTTTATGATACTTATATAACATGGTCAAGATACAAGACTCTTCTTCTAACATTCAAATGCCTCCACGGAATGGCACCTAAATATCTGTGTGAGCTGATATCACCGTACAAACCAACGCGCACTCTACGTTCGTCTACTTTGACACTGCTCGCTGTCCCCAAATAACCAAGGACAAAGACATATGGGGCTCGGGCCTTCGCGGTGCAAGCTCCAGCACTATGGAACAATCTACCAGAAACAATCCGAAGCATCAAGTTGATCAATCATTTTAAGACATCTGTGAAAACTTATTTGTTTAACCAATACTACAACTGATTTTTAGAACTTTATTAACTGATATTGTATTTTTGAGTGTATATTTCTTCAGTATTTTATTACAATTTTTATATTTTCATACTGTGCATTTTAACTTTGTATAATTTTTATTGCTGCTCTCTTTTTATCATTATTTTGTTTGTTGTACGGCGCTCAGAGCCTTTTTGTATTAAGCGCCTAAGAAATGTCTTGTTATTATTATTATATTAAGATTTCATTTACTAAGTAAAAGGTCAAGTGAATACCATTTAATCTTTATATAAATAAGAAGCACCTTTTACTAGTAATCTGAAGCTGCACTTATTGACTGTATTTTTACAAGATCCTATTTAATTTGAAGTCAATTTAAAGGTTATTTATACATATTTATCAGCAATTACTCAAACAATACCTTTTACTACTTTTATGGGGACGAGTTAACTCGGACCCCTTAGTTTTCAAATGAAAGGTCACGTGGTCATTATTATTGTTTCAATTAGCTAGTGGTGGCGTGAAACGTTACAATTATTGTATTTACTAAATAATGTAAATTATATTATACATAAAGGAAGAATTATTGATAGGAAAACGAACCTTATCTGTGGTTTCAGGCAATTTGAGAGATACAGTCGGCATGAAGTGTTTTGTATAAAAGAGAGTTGCATGTGAAGACACGGAATGGCCTGCATATTTATTACTGGGCTTTGGGGAGACGAACCAAAGCTGTTAGCCAATGCATTCGGTCAGATGGAGACTTGTGCTCAAATGTCAATGGGATAGTATCGCGTCAGGGGATTCGTGTACGATCTTGTTCCTGATAGGATCACATACCGTATATTATTTACTACATCCCTGAGCGTATCACCAAAGTCCTTGAAGACACAATTCATTTAAAAGAGTATGAGAAACGCCGAGAGTTAGTTGCAATGGGAAGACACGGAATGGCCTGCATACTTACCACTGGGCTTTGGGGAGATGATCAAAACATATTAGTGAATGCATTCGGTCAGATATTAAGACTGTGCTCAAACATCAATGAGATAGTATTGTATTGATCTTGTTCCTAATAGGACCAAATCCGTTTTTACTACACCCCTGATTGTATCTGCAAAGTCCTTGAAGACCCAATTCACTCAAGAAAGCAACGCATGAAAAACTCAGAACACATACTCAAGCACGTGTTGCATTGGGAAGACAAGGGATGACATGAAGAATGGAGACGATCAAAATCTGTTAGCTAATGCATTCGGTCAGATGGAGACTTGTGCTGAAACGTCAATGGGATAGTATCGTGAATGATCTTGTTCCTGATAGGATCACATCCAGTATACCACATCTCTGAGAGTATCGGCAAATACTGTTAACTCAAATAGAGCAATGCTTGAAAAATGTAGAGCACCTACTCAAGTACCTATTGCATTACCAAGATGAGAGATGGCCTGAAGACTTCCTACATGGCTTAAGGGACATGGATCCAAATCCGCTAGCTAATGCACTACATTGATGGATACCAGCAGGTGGTCAAAGAGGAAAACGCTCGCAAACAAAGATTTAAGCAGCGCTGACCTAGACAATATATAAAGGGTTCAACAAAAGAAAGTATACCACTTTGTTTATGTCATTTTGAGTAACATTTTAACATTATTTGGACCAAACAGGCTAAATAGGCATTTAGATGAATCTTTTAGGTCACTAAAAATTGGTCACTTTTCACAAGCCGCGAGAAAATGCTGTGCATGGCACTTTGAATGGCCGGGAATGAAATGGATATTGATCATACAGTGTTGGGTTGTGCCTGAGCGAGCGGGCTATTTGATTATGAACAAGTAACATGTGGTCTTTTCTTCCCGCGTATGTGTATTGAAAATGTGACTTTTGAAAAGCGACTAATTTTCTTTAAATGGTGCTAATCATGGTTTATCTTTGTTGTTAGGGGCAAATTTGGTATCAAATTATGCCTAAAAGATTCATCTAAATGCCTATCTAGCCTGTTTGGTCCAAAAAAAATGAATGTTACTCAAAATGACATAAACAAAGTGGTATACTTTCTTTTGTTGAACCCTTTATATCTTGTGTAAATGTTAAACAGAAAACAGACCACATCCCTGAGCGTGTGTGAACTAAGGGAGCATATCAAACTCGACCGCGCGGCAACCGCAGGTTCCGCCCGGTTGGACCGCATATCATTATTTAGAACAATAGAAACCGGCTGCAACCGCACGGAACCCCACGGAACCGGCAGTTTTGATGTGCTCCCTAAGAAATTGTGTCCTTCATTTCCTGCGACCAGGCGCGTACGCAGGATTTTGTCAAGGGGGTTGTTTTAGGCTGAATGTTTTAAAAGGTTTACGGGGGGGGGGCACTTGTGGTAGAAAATTTTGAATTTCGACGTTCTCTGAGAGTGTTTTTAAGCCATTTCATACCAAATTATTATATATTTGTCTTTATATTTCAGACATTTTTAAATGACCGCTGGAAATTGCATTCAGGTGGGTGTCAAGAGGGGGGGGGGGGGGGGGGGGCGGGTGTTCCCACCTAAGGACCCGAAGGTGTTTGGTAATGGGCCCCTCACAATCATGTATCCGTGTGCGGCTGGGCGGCCTCTTACCGTGTGAAAAATGGGTGCGGACGGCGGCCGTTTCCCGTCCGTTGAACACATTCAGGGGACTTTGCGGCCACCGGAGTTTAGAGCCCGGTATGAGGACGGTATAAGGACGGCGCACCTGTTTCGCACCCGTTCGCAGGGCGGTGATGGACAGTGGTGGACACTGGACTTCGACCATCTTAGCGACAGGCTGCGAACGGCCGCATGCAGCCTGGTAACCGTTCGCGGAACGGACTCTCAGCAGCCATGTTATATTCTAGATGTTGGTCGTACGAATTCTGGAATGCAAATGAAGCGGCGAGCTTGAGCGCTCAGCTTAAAAAGGGCGGTTTGATGATGTAATCAAGACGTTTCGGCCGGTACCAAGGCGTTCCGACCGGTTAGGAACCGGTATGGAGGTGGTATGTACACGGTGAGAACACGGTGAGAACGGTAAGCTGGACCTGTATGAGGCCGGTGATCCCGGTGAGAACCCGGTACAGACCCGGTATAGAGCGGTATGGATCGAGGACCCGGTGAGGAGGTGTTATGTGAGAACGGTAAATTAGCAACGTATGAGGACGGTGAGCCCGGTACCAGGCCGGTGAGGACCCCGCATAGACCCGGTATATAACGGTTATGGACCCGGTGACCACCAACAAAAATCAATGCGCCCGTTGAAATTTCTATTAGACGGTAAGGTGGCCGCCTACCGCCACCGCCCTGCGAACGAGCGCGAAACGGATCCGCCGTCTTTTTACCGTCCTGAAACCGGGCTCTCACCGTTCGCCGCCGCCGCTTTTACTCACCCGGCAGGAGTTTTGAACATGCTCAAAATTCCTTCCGGGCGCGGCAATGTCCCCGACAACGTGTTCAACGGATGGGAAACGGCCCACCGTGTGTCCTCGCCGTATGCCGCCGTCTGCACCAATTTGTCACACGGTAAAGGGCCGGCCAGCTCACACGGATACATGTGAGTAATACAGAGATTCAAATTGCTTAAATATTGATGGGTGTAAACATGGTTAAAGGTTAGTATGCACACGGTGAGGACACGGTGAGAACGGTAAGCTGGACCTGTATGAGGCCGGTGGGCCCGGTACCAGGCCGGTGAGAACCCGGTACAGACCCGGTGTAGAGCGGTATGGACCGAGGATCCGGTGAGGAGGTGTTATGCACCCGATGAGAACGGTAAGCTAGCAACGTATGAGAACGGTAAGCCCGGTACCAGGCCGGTGAGGACCGGCCCGCATAGACCCGGTTTATAACGGTATGGACCCGGTGACCACCAACACAAATCAATGCGCCCGTTGAAATTGTTTACTGATTGTTTGGACTCTGTTGTTTTTCTATTAGACGGTAAGGTGGCCGCCTATCACCAGCGCCCTGCGAACGAGCGCGAAACGGGTCCACCGTCTTTTTACCGTCCTGAAACCGGGCTTTCACCGTTCGCCGCCACTTTTACTCACCCGGCAGGAGTTTTGAACATGCTCAAAATTCCTTCCGGGCGCGGGTGGCCGGCAATATATCCGGTAACGTGTTCAACGGATGGGAAAACGGCCTATCGTGTGTCCTCACCGTGTGCCGCCGTCTGCACCAATTTGTCACACGGTAAGGAGCCGGCCAGCTCACACGGATACATGTGAGTAATACAGAGATTCCCGGAATGTGAGTGAAGCGGCGAGCTTGAGCACTCCGTTTATAAAGGGCGGTTTGATGACGTTATTAAGGCGGTTCGGCCGGTACCCCGGCGTTCCGACAGGTGAGGACCTGGTGAAGAGGTGGTATGAGCCCGGTTCCAGGCCGAGGACCCGGTATAGAACGGCAAAATAGAAATCAATGCGGCCGTTGACATTTTTTGCTGATTGTTCACCGTGTTGGACGTGTTGTTTTTCTATAAGACGGTAAGGGGCCGCCCAGCTCACACGGATACATGTGAGGGGCCTATAAGATGCTCGCCGAGAGCCGCATTCTAAGCCGTTTCAAGGCTCACAAGTTTTATAATAATTATTTTCCTTTATAATAATATGATCTGAAATTTTGCAAGTCATTTTGCTTAAATATTGATGGGTGTAAACATGGTTAAAGGTGGGTCTCCACCTCTAGTCCCTAATGTTTGGCATTGAGTACACCTAATGCGGCGTGGGGTTCAAGGCCCGCTTAAGGACCCCGAAAGAATTTTGACTATAGGTGCTCGCTGAGGGCATTTCTATGCCGTTTTAAAGCTCACAAACTTTATATTTTCCTTTACATTCCAGGATTGTTTTTGACATTTTTGCCTGCCATTTTTTTAGATATAGCTTAAATCATATTAAATAAATGAAGCATTATATTAATGAAGTAAATTAGAAAAGTATGCAAACAGCAAAATAAAATGGTGCTTGAAACAATCTATTTCTAAATATTTCTGAAGAATCCTAAGGGTTCTATAATATCAAAACTGAAGAATTTGTTGGTTCTTTAAAGAACCTTTCAAGAGGAGTTCCATATAGAGGACAAAACTTAAGAAACTTTTTGGTTCTTTAAAAAACCTTTCAAGAGGGTTCTTTAACCCTGAAGAACCTTAGGGTTCCATATAGGGGACAAAACTGAAGAACCTTTTTTGGTTCTTTAAAGAACCTTTCAAGAGGGTTCTTCAATGAAATGGTTCTTGAGAAGATGGAAGGGTTCCATAATATGGAGGACAACGCGAGGAGCCATTTATGGTTCTAAGTTGAACCTTTTTTGATGAGAGTGTCATACACCTACCTGCGTACGCGCCTGTGTTTAACACATAATGATTCCGATAGACCTATTCCTATGATTCTCTTAGCTCCCTGTAGTCTTTTCTCGTACTCTTTCTCTCTCCCCTCCCCCATTGACACAGTTCATGAGGCTTTCTTTCCCCTTCTTCCTGCCCGTGTCCGCTCTCTCTCCCTCTCCTTTCCCTTCTCTTTTACTTCTCCTTTCCCCTTTTCTTTTTTTAGGACAAACCCAAGGGGGTATTTCACACCCAAAACATCCCCCCCCCCCCCCCCCCCGAGACAGTTTCATGCTCAACTGAGCACTTCAACAAACACGAGAAGCTTATCAACTACAATTTTACTTATTATTATACACCAATCAACTTGGATTTGTCAAGATGAAAAACCCAATGTCTACAATTACTATTGAAAAATCCTAATGAACCTACACCAAGTAAGTTTGCAGATATCAGCAAGTTCGTGAACACCAACATATCACACTTAACACTTTCACGCGGCTTTTGGTTTTTACCATACAAAACAGATGTTTCAGAAACCTTTCCCAACTTTCAAGGTCTATCTCAAGGATTACTGAACCAAAACTATACATATTTGTACTTATTTTAATGCATTACTCCTGGTGATTCTAAATATGGTGAGGAAATTCAATACATTTGATATTTTTGAAACATTTTGTTCAATTTTAAAGCTGTCGTCTGCAGACGCCTACCATGTGGCCGGAAGTGTTAACTACAACGTTAGGGAGCGTTCATCTGGTAGGGGGGTTGGGCAATTCAGGGGGGGGGGGGGGGGGATCAAAAAAATAATAAGCCTCAAAAAGGGGGGATCAAACAAAATATGTTGCCGATAAGGGGGGATCAAACAAATATCTAATGTAAAAAAGCCGCAAAAAATTTGCGCGCTGCGCGCGCGTGTTCCCCAAACTGCAATTACCTTTCGAGAATTAGTTTAAAGCCCAAATGTATCCCAATCATGACAGAATTAGTGTAAAGAAACAATTTTGTATAAAATAGCACATTTTGCATGGGCCTCCATACATTTACTTTAACTTTATAAAGATTTTATGAGAGTAAGCCTCAATCATAACAAAGTAAGTCTAAAAGTAGCAAATTTTTCTTGCGCTGCGCGCGTTTGTTAATATATCAGGTCAGAAAACCTACAGCTCTAAGGGGCCGCTGCTCCCTTAACCCTGCCGGGCCTTGGCCCCTGGATGCCAACAGGGCCCTTAAGCAGGCCCCTGGTCCCTACGCCGATCGGGCAACAAGCCTTCTGGCTACGCCTATGTTTAAAGGCTGATGGAAGTTAAGATATTCAAAACAACTCAGTCATAATCCGTTATTACCCTACCAAACCTACAAATGTAACAGAAGTGTGGTTTGGCATATGGGGGGGGGGGGGGGTCAAAATAAATTTCAGACCCTGAAAGGGGGGATCAATAAAAATAAGACTTTCTCGAAGGGGGGGATCATTTTTTTTTTAATGCCCGGGATGCCAATTTGCCCACCCACCCCCACCAAAGTATTTATGAACGCTCCCTTAGCTTGTTAGTTGGCGGAAAGGTCTAAGACTGCACTGCAAAACTACTGTGTATGTCGACTCATACGTTTAAGTGACTTGTACGTAAGACTTATCTATGATAGTCGACAAAGTAATATTCGCCAATAAGAATTAAATTTCGACTGATGCAAATATTTCTATATTGTAATGCAAATATATCTGCATCGTTCTCAGTTCAATCTTTATGGGTGCTTATGTATGACAATTATACAATCCTCAAAATAAGGAACTGAACAGGTAATAAGTATACTGATAACTCCAAAACAATTGAGCTCCTACGTACAAATATTGATTCATAAAGTTGTAAGGAAATCCCTTTTCTTCAATTTGAGACATTGTTCATGAAGATCGGTTAATAATTGAGAACTCTACGAGGGGTATCAAAACGTTTTTGAAATCACCCCGAAGTGAAGGCGCCAGAAACATTTTTTTTTGATATGTGACCCTTCAGACATCTTTAAAAAGTCCCAGTGCAATGTCACACATTTCTCCCACTATGTATTACCTGTCCACAGACCACCATTGTATAGCTCCTCAGATTGACCATCATTGATTGATCCTCAGATTGCGTTATTCCCCAAAAACAGCAATGAATAGTTTTGACAGACAGGGGTCAAAGGTCATTACAAACAAGCTTGGTGACAACAATCTTATGGTAAACATGAGGTGTACACAGATTTACCTCTAATGACTCCTACATGACCTTTGACCCTTACTGTTAACACTTAAAACTATTTATTGCTGTTTTGGGAATAACGCAATCTGAGGCAATCTGAGGATCAATCAATGTCGGTCAATCTGAGGAGCTCTACAGTGGCGGTCTGTGGACAGGTAATAAATAGTGGGAGAAATGTGTGACTTTGCACAGGGACTTTTTAAAGATGTCTGAAGGGTCACATAATATCAAAAAAAAAGTTTCTGGCTCCTTCACTTCTGGGTGTTTTCAAAAACTTGTTGATACCCCTCGTACATTGAATAGGATAGAACAAAGTGCAATTTACATTTTCACACTTGGGTTTTGAAAACGCAGGACCGTGTGACAGCTATTCGTATATGGGCTGCATTGAAATATTGAAGCATCCCAAATCCTCACCTTACTATCAACCCGTGAGTTATCGTTACCAGTTAATCAATAATCTGCATGTTGCTAGTCCGAGGCTGCGTGTCGACGAACAAAATGTTAAAATGAAAGACTGACTTTGTTTTGGTTTTGGGCACATAAATGAGTTAATATTCATTCAATCTTCACATGCAATATCTCAAATTGAAGAAAAGAGATTTCCTTACAACTTTATAATTTAATATGTTTACGTAAGAGCTATAGTTTTGGAGTTGAGAGCATATTCATTACCTGGTCAGTTACTTACTTATTTTGAGGACTGTACTACTTTGGTGCCTATCGTACAAGTATTACGTACAAGTCACTTACATGTATGAGCCATACGTACAAAGTGCCGGAACTAGTATTGCAGTACGGCCGAAGTGATCAACGTCGTGTCGTGTGATCACTCCGCCTACCGGTCCGGAAAAACATGACGATGAGATTCACACTATATTTGAATAAAAGGGTTACGAAGAATCCAGTTAGAATCAATACATAGAGAGACAATCTGTCATAATAATTGAAAATGAGACACGGAAACGCTACTTTTTCAGAGAAAATGTCATGTTGTTGACAATAATAACATTATTCATTATCTGTGCGCATCCTGTTTAAAACACCATACTAGTCTCTGAGTTAAGCTTCAAGAAGGACGCCCGGAAGGACGACGACTTTTTTCTGATATAGGTGTTCTTTCACATTCTACTTTCTGTCTACACTTTAATATTACACTGCAAAAACTGCAGAACGTGTTCAAATGTAACAGATATAGAACATGTTCTGAACATGTTCTGATATGTTCTGAACACGTTCAGAACATATCCAAAACACGTTCAGAACATGTTCTTAATCTGTTACATTTTGAACATGTTCTGGAACACCTGGAGAACACACCGTGAACATGTTCTGCATGAACGCGTCATGTGTTCTGCACTTTTTGCAGTGTAGGTCCTTAGGTGTATAAAGCATGGTAGGTTTATCTTTTGTTCAGAATGAGTGTGTTTTTAAGCCATTTCATACCAAATTATTATATATTTATCTTTACATTTCAGACATTTTTAATTTTTGTTGTTGTTGTTGCTATAACGACCACTGGAAATTGCATTCAGGTGGTGTCAAGAGGTGGGGTGGGGTGTCCACCTAAGGGCCCGAAGATGTTTGTTTAGATGCTCGCCGAGGGCCGCATTCTAAGCCGTTTCAAGACTCACAAGTTTTATAAAAATTATTTTCCTTTATAATAATATGATCTGAAATTTTGCAAGTCATTTTGCTTAAATATTGATGGGTGTAAACATGGTTAAAGGTGGGTTTCCACCTCTAGTCCCTAGTGTTTGGCATTGAGTACACCTAATGCGGCGTGGGGGTTCGGGCTCGCTTAAGGACGCCGAAAGAATTTTGACTCTAGGTGCTCGCCGAGGGCATTTCTATGCCGTTTCAATGCTCACAAACTTTATATTATATTTTCCTTTACATTCCAGGATTGTTTTTGACATTTTTATTTTGTTGACATTTTTTGCCTGCCATTTTGTATAAATATAACTGGGTGTCAAAGGTGGCTTCCCCTTCTAGTCGCATGGTGTTTGGTATCGAGTAAATCTCGTGCGACGTTAGATAATTTTGAATTTCGATACTCTCTGAGGGCGAAGTTTTCAAACCTATATCAGACCTTATTAAATGATAAAATATAAGTGTTTACTAGGTTGCCAAGCCCAACTCAAAAAGTAGTGAAGGGGTAAGGGAGCACATCAAAACTCGACCGCCCGACAACCGCCGGTTCCGTGGGATTCCGTGGGGTTCCGTGGGATTGCAGCCGGTTTATATTGTTCTAAACAATGATATGCGGTCCAACCGGGCGGAACTGGCGGTTGCCGCGCAGTCGAGTTTTGATGTGCTCCCTATGCGCTGCAGGGAGGGGAGTGTTTACTCCTCATTTATTCCCCTTAATGTTTGACTGACCATAACACCCCCACCTGCGTACGCGCCTGTGTTTAACACATAATGATTCTAGACATATTCCTATGATTCTCTTAGCTCCCTTAGCTACCTGTAGTCTTTTCTCGTACTCTTTCTCTCTCCCCCTCCCCTATTGACACAGTTCAGGAGGCTTTCTTTCCCCTTCTTCCAGTGGCGTAGCTAGGTTATTCATATTGGGGGAGGGGCGAGAAATGAAAATGAACCGACAAGACTTTTGTGAGTCACAAATGCGCGCCTATTTTACACCTATTTTTGGCACGATCGAGGTACATTTTGGCTCTAAACAAGCTTATACCAAAGAATGTTGCATTTTGGGGACACGAAATTTTTTCATCTGTGTACTATATTGACCATCATAATTCCATGATTCCTGTGGTCAAATGAACCGACAACAGTGCCAATCTCAACCGACACGACGTCAATATTTCCTTCTCCTTTCCCCTTCTTTTTTAGGACAAACCCAAATCACTTCTGCGTACGCGCCTGCATGCCACTTGCTTTTCGCATTATCATGATTATAAAAGAGAAGCTAGGGTTGAAAGGCAATTGTGGATGGAAGCACAATGAGTACAATTGGTCAGGTAGAGAAAATAAAAATTCAGCAGTGTAATTCGGAACTATGCTGAAACATCAATGGGATAGTATTGTGTGTGATCTTGTTCCTGATAGGATCACAACCAGTCTTCACTACATCACTGAGCGTACCTCTAAAGTCCTTTAAGACACAATTCACTCCAAAGAGCATGAAGAACGCTGAGTTGTATTGGGTAGACACGGGATGGCCTGCATACTTAACTTACTACAGGACTTTGGGGTAGCTGATCAAAACATGTTAGTTAATGCATTCGTTCAGATGGAGACTTGTGCAGAAACGTCCATGTGATAGTATTAGATGTGATCTTGTTCCTGATAAGATCACATCCATTCTTTACTTCATATCTGAGCATATCTCCAAAGCTCTTGAAGATACAATTCACTCAAAAGGGCATGAGAAACGCTGACAGTTGCATTGGGAAGACACTGGATGACCTGGGCATTGGGGAGACGATCAAAACCCCGGGTATCATGATCTTTAATCGTCTATAGATTTTAGAGATCAAGATTTGCTAACACCCGTATGAAAATCGGCGAACCCGCGATTTTTGAACAACGAATCAAAACAAAGCGTGTGGTGCTCGCATTGAATGGCGCACAAGGGGAGTACATTAGACACTTTCAATGCACTCCACATATTTTAGTTTCTTGCTTTCTGATTGGTTCGGCACTACTAAGAGTGTATGAATAACATACAACCCACCACTGGTAATAGATGGTCATGTGCCATGAGTTGGGACCCTTTCTGTGACACATGCTATAGCCAAAATCATGGGGTTTTTGCTTCAAACATTTATAGCATTAAAAGTAAGCATAGGAGTATGAGCAAAGTATACATTATACAGGGTGTGTAGAAATTATATAGGGTATAACATTAAAAAATGCACTAACAATTCAAAAATATCACTTGCCATTCCCTGACATTATGTTTTATTAAGTTGCATGCTTCAAAATATACATAATTATTTAACAGAAAACCATTGATCCCTTTGTCTATTGTTTCAAAGGGTTAATTATACAGGGTGGTCAGAATTTGTAATATATTTGTATTAAATATATTTAGTATAATTTGATGTCACAATAAGCAGTAAACTGGCATTCTGCAATGAAAATGCTTAAAATACATTAAAATAAAGCAATGCCCAAGAAGCACCATTTTTATACAGGGGGTAACAAGCTAAGTACACATTGTATGCTTATCGAATACATTGGCTGATGAGTAGTCCATATTTCCCATTAAATGGCCCGTTTATCTTCTTATTAAGGATTATAGGTCACTCAGGACCATACACAAATGCATGTAAATGATGGACTTTTTCAATTCTCATTGATATCATTAATATAAGCATTAATTAGCATTAAACAGCATTTATTAGCATTGATTAATATTAATCATACACATCATGTAAATATATTTAAAAAAGGTCAACATTTCAATATTAAACATATCAGGTAATTGTTTCACTCATCGAAGTGGATATTTAGCTAACGTTATCATGGCAAAGAGTCGGCATTGAATTATTTGAATTATTAATTCAAATCCATTATTTAGAAATAATTACATAAATAACATAAACATATAAACTGCCAATCAAAGATATTAAGCGATCAAAAGTGATACGAAGGAAGTATTTCACAGTGATTTTATGACACTGGCTCCCTAGCCACCGTCTCAAATACCAATTAATTAAACTGAAGTTATAAAAACCTATTCTCTTTGCTGGTATCATTGTGCGACAACAAATATAGATACTGTCATTTTTACCCGGGGTGGGGCACTCAACTTGTAATCATCCATGTGAATCCACTCTCAAACACTACCCTTAACACAAATTCTCAAAGAAGGAAAAACTTACCCTTTTAACAAAGATTTAGCTCCACGAATCATAATACTCTTAGCAAAGGACATAGGTTCTCAAGATGGAGTTTAGATTGAAATGAACGTATGAAACAATTATGTGATTCACAATTTGTTAGGTTTTTTTAACCATTCAGGACAATGATGACATGTGACTATCGGCCCAAGCTACTCTTAGCGCGAATTAAGGTTTAAAAATACACCCTTTTCTCTGAAATTGGCTATTTTGATACTCTCAGCATGCGCTCACATGTTGTAGTTCGTGGGAAAAAAGCACTTTAATCCATGTTTTCATTCATGCGGATGTTTTCAACATTATACCCGAGTGGTCTCCAGGCATTTTTGACTCGACATCACTAGAGTGTAAAAATGTCCCACCACCTAAATATTATATAGACTTGCCCCATGTGTCTCTTGTTACTGTCTCCATTCTGTTAATGTCTCAATCTGTTTTTAAGGTTTAATATCTAGTAGGCCTAGCCATTTAATACCAGTCATATAAGGTCACCATGCCTTAGCCCAGGCCATGTCCTTATATAAGGTCATAATTATATACACAAGCAAAAATGTCAGTAGGTCTCTAGGTGCTAGTTAGGGCACATGTCTATCCATCCAGCCATCCATATAATTACTATACCCTGAAGCTGTTGTGCGACACCGAACTCATACAGTGATCTTGTCAGGCATATGTCAGGTGATGGGCACAACAGGTGGTGCCATAATACTGGTACATATAGATGTAGAGCATTTCAGTGGGTAAAAGTGTTTGGGTCATATCAGGGCATGTCTACTATTAATATACTAATAGTAAAATAATCAGACAATAAGGCCTTGTGAGCCAGGCTAAAATATTAGGGTCTCAATTCATGGAACATGACCAAATACAATTGTAAGTATAGGATTATATTTAAGACTGAAGTTAATACAGGGTTTTTACATTCACATGGCACAATACTGAAAATCCTGATATGTTATACCTCAAAAAAGGCTAATTTGACTGATGTCTTTTTGGCAAATTGGGACCCATGTTAAGGTGGTTTTTTTGCGATTCATGGGTTTTCCCACCCATTTTGATGGCACATACCACCAGCATACACACCGGAGCCAGCATTTCAAATAGACACGCTGGATAATAAACTGTTGGCTAAAAGTTGCAATTTTACTGCACCTGCTAGTTTTACTTGTTACAGTCATAAGAAAAAGGGTAGGGTTATTGGTATATACCAACTTGATTTTAACTTGAGACCACCAGTCTCAAGTTAAATTCAAGTTGTTTAAATGTTCTTAAAGCCCTACAACCAAAGTGTTATTGATATAACATTTTGATCATCCTTGCATGATTTGATGTATGCTTTTGTGCACTTATTGGATATATTTTATAAAAATATAATTGACTTTAGACATTGACATTGACTTTAAATATATCTTTTTGATCAATATTATCTGTTATTTACATGTAGCAATGCTAACTAAATTCCTCCCAAAATGTGTTAACACATACATGTGTAAACAATAGTGCCCTACCATGACAAAAGGGAGTAATGGACACTTTTTTCAAAATGGGTTTTTCTATACTAAATGATAGAAATAATATTGATACACAATTCTATCATAGCAGGAACCCTCAAAAATTCTTAATTAATGAGTAATTAGCATATAAAAAAGGAAGCATGTTCACTTTTTACCAAATAAACCACGACAAAAGGAAGTAATGGACAACAGGAGATACAAGATACAGGGCAAATCATGTTTTTTTGTAAGAGCCTTGAAAAGTGATGAGTGATGTTCTGCTAATGTTATATCAGTTTAATGTCACATTTAATGTACATTTTTGAATATTTTGCAGATTTCTTTTACAAAAACATGTTTTGCCTCATCGCTCTAAACCTTCCTGTTGTCCATTACTTCCTTTTGTCATGGTAGGGCAGAATAGTTAAGATAATAATTTCCAATCATTTGAAAATAAAGTAAAACTTAGCAATGTGAATGATACTATAATCAAAGCAAACAATTCTCAATCACTTTGCCAATATACACACCCCTTTTGTAATGACCTGCAAACAAGGACTAAACGTGGTACTATCCAAATGAGGACCCACCAACCTGGACACACACCGTCACACCGAGTATCAAAATGGCGGTTGTGTGGGTGTCAAACCGCCAACTAGACTGTGTGCTATCCATCAGAGGCCTAATGGGTGTATGGGGGAGAGTATCAACAAAGAGGACCTCGTTTTAGATAGCGTTTTTATGTTGTTTGTAATACTTAGCACATATCAGGGAAACGAGGACGTCCGCACTTGGCGGTGCGTCCGCAGTTGGAATGTAAAAAGTTGGTGTGCGTCTTTGTTTGCAGGTAATTACAGACGCACGCCTATTCTGTGTGTTTACCAGGCATGAATTCGGTGAACCTAACACCTGTGTGCACTTGACTATGCGTTGATCAAAAATGATTTGTTTTGATTAGGCTATATTAAAAAAATCTTTTGTCTCAAAGCTCTTCAGTTTTTCAAAACCTAATGTGGAATGCGATTTTTTTAAAGTTTTATTTTTTTATTTTTTTATAAATATAAAATATTGAAATCCTTGTAAAAGTGAACTTTTGTATTTAAAATGATGTGATCAATGAAAATCTGAAAAATCTGTGAAATTTTTGTATTTTTTTTGTATTTGGACAATGAAAATCTGAAAAATCTGTGAAATTTTTGGATTTCTTCTTCTTTTTTCATAATTTTTTTTCTTCTAACGCGCACCAATTAACTAACGCGCGCGGGAGCTTTGAGACAAATTATTTTTTTAATATAGCCTTGTATGGTTTAAATCAATAGAAATTAGAGAACCTTTAAACAAATCTTATTTCAGTAGAGGCAAGGTTATATTTTGATCTGCTCCACATTGGTCTGTTGGCAGGATCATTTGACCTCATTATGAGGTATGCTGGATGGGGTAAGGTTTTGGGAGGAGGACATTTTCAAAATTACTTTACAGACACAACGAATATATCAAATTGTATATAATATAGAGTTAAAAACCACATCTTTTTGAACTCATTGAACTACAGTATAGTAGAGGTAGTGTTTGTAGAGGTAGGAATTATTAGAAGCATTTAGTGTTATTTTATGTTTATATATACACTACCGCCCGGAATTGCTTACGCACACCATCGGGGGAACTTATTCCCCAATCAGTCTTCTAATTTTACCCATATCGAGGTCAAATCCTATTTATATAGGTGCCTGGATATCTTCTCATTCATAAATTCATCTTTCCTTGACCTTGTAACCTACACATTTGTCAAAATAAATATCTTTCAGAGGTCACTATTTTCTCTATGGGGAAATCCCATGTAATTCTCGCCTCATTAATATTAATGAGCTCATTATCGCTGTTGTAGCGCTATGGGATATCCTTGCTTGCGAAAATCATCTCCGACAAATCATTATTTTTACATTATTTTACGAAATGTAAACACTTATAATTATCATGACAGGGATCTGTAATGGTCATTAATACCCAAAACATGTCTCGTGTTTTGACAATGTTACTGGAATTTCCAAAAAAAACTGATACTTCGAGACAAAACTTTATTTAAGTTTTGGTTGTAGAATGATACCCGTCGCGAACTGGGAACCAGCAAAATCTTCTGACTAAAACTTGCAGCAGCAATTACAATTTTGCATACAGGGGTATTCTGTCATATTGAAAGGTGCGCATAGAACATGGTTTATAAATACATCAGACTGGTGGACATGAAGTGTACACAAAGCACACCATACATTTTTATACACCATTGAACTCATGTTGGTGAAAATGACTGGTTAAATTGTAATCTTCCCATTTTTGAGTTACAAAAATGCTCAAAGTAGTGACACCTCCTAGCAAGACGGCTTGTCAAGTCTGTTTAGAGAATTGTGAGAACCAGCCAAGCCTGACCTACGCTATTAGAAAATATTAATCACCTAATAAGTTTAGTTACCGCGTGATCCAACATATATTATTTTGAATGGACTTGTTCGAATCCTTTGTTAGACTAGAATCGATCACCCTTTTAGCGCATTCTTTTATGAAAGGGAAGTGACTATTGCAATGTGAAAGATAGAGATATCGCCCAATTAAATCACATCTGGCAGTCAATTTGGGTTTGCATAGTATGGTGGTATAGGCTGTTGGGCTATGTTGTTCCAATAACATAGCCGATCACTATTGGAAAAGATATCAACTGACCTTCCCAAAATTGTATATTACCTATCCATTGTATTACGGAATGCAAATTGTCGCGGTGATTTTAGAACCTGCCAGGGCCCTGTGCTGCCTCGTGCGAAATACAGACAAACTGCGAGGTTCTCTGGTGTGTATTGGATCACTGATTTTTAAACCAAAATAATTAAATTGTCTTTTAAATGTCAGGTTTTTATCGGAAATTCAAATTACCTCCTCAGAAAATTACCATGTTTTAGTCATTTATAAGGACTGCGCATCCTTATATATAGCATATTGTATTTGTGAATATAACAATTAATTATTAAACAACTGGATTTTTCAGAGAAGGTGTAGATGAGACAGAATTTTCCCATAGCGCAATAATAGCGGTAATGAGCTCATGAATATTAATAAAGCAAATGTCTATGGGATTTTACTGTGTAGATTTTTACTTGTCTCGAATTATTGAGTTTTGTATGAAATCCGATGATCGTAACATGCAACAAACATGAATTTATGAAGAAGAACTATATATTGAACACATGCAACTTCGTTACTAGTGCAAATAATCAATAGTATGTTCATAGAAGATGGATTTTCTAGGATATAATCACTGCGTAAGCAGTTCCGGGCGGTAGTGTATATATATATACTTGTAGATAAGACTCTATTTGAGTCTGGCTATCATCATGCAATAAAAGAGTGCTCAATGCTATGCAGCAGAGCGTGAATAAATTAAAGTCAAATGGATGAGTTACTACTCAGAGTTTCATGCTACTGCATTCATCAGGTAACTGATTTTTTGTTATTCCGTGCTGAAGAAACAAACACAATACGCGGGCGTCGGAAGTTCAGCGAAGATCGCGGTAGTATGCGCGCGCCTTGCTCTACGCTCCTGGCGCGGAGTGCTCATTCATAGGCGTTGTGTTAGTCAGGAGTGGTTTGAGAGATAAAATTTGTTCTCATGATGGCATTTATATATTTTTTTTTTTGGGGGGGGGGGGGGCGGGGTTAAAAAGAAATGTCTTGGATTTAAAAAAAAATGTACATATTATTTGTTTCGCTTACACGGCTTGTACTATTTGCTTCATCCTCACGTGTATCTAATTGAGTTCCGCTAGTCGTAAATTCTGCTAGAATCCTGCATAGGCCAATATCAAAGTTAATATTTGCAAAAAAATTAACAATTCTTAAAAATGTTGAAAATCGAAAAAGATCAAAAATCCAATTTGTAAAATATTGTTGGGTGGGCTCGTAGAAAAGAGTTCTTACACTGGTTCTCTGTGCGCTCTGCTCCAGAATTTTGATAATCAACTCCACAGGAGGGTGCTGCCATTTTGTGCGACACCTTGGACAAGATTTATCCCACACCGTATGTGACTACATAACGACACTTGCATGTTTCATAGTGTAGCGGTAAAGTGACCAGATGGCGTTTGGTGGAGGATACTGTAAAACAAATGTTACAAGCATTGCGGACACACATTTAAAATATTGACCATCCAATCAACGTATCGGAATAAAAAGCACCCGCTTTGGTCTATGGTTAGTCGGTCTGGGTGTCAGAAGACCATTAGACATAGGGAACCAACATACATTTTTCTTTGCCTTAGCACCAATAATATCACTGTACTGTTGTTATTCAACTCATGTGGCCATTGTTGCTACATGGAAACAACTCTGTCTTCTAGCCGAGCAGTCTCAGCAGCAAATACCAGTAGGTGGCTCTCTAGTGTATCTTCTGGGGTGCATAAAAAGGAAGGGTCATTCCTCTGTGGAAGAGATGGCATAAAACAAAAACTGTCATGAGGCGATTGAAAAAACCCTGTTCTAACACGCAAACGGACATCTCAGGTAAAGTTGGTCAGTCGGGCATTGTCTGGTGATTTTTCAACAACAACAAATAAAAAATAAAATTTGCCAAAACAAATTTCCAATGAAATGAGACAAATATTTGATGTCATGTGACATAAAACAATCCACCAATCATATGACAAGGACATTTCAAGTGTTAAATAATGTATAAATATTACATTTAAAAGAGTGCAATAGAAAGAAATTATTTAATGCGGTAACAAATTCTGCATTCTACATATATAACTGTTGAATATTTTTAAAATGTTATTGTTCAGAAAATA
Organism: Ophiura sarsii; assembly: GCA_035610835.1. Classification (NCBI taxonomy): domain Eukaryota; kingdom Metazoa; phylum Echinodermata; class Ophiuroidea; order Amphilepidida; family Ophiuridae; genus Ophiura; species Ophiura sarsii. The sequence goes on along the minus strand of CM069456.1, from coordinate 10,926,225 downwards.
AAAAGTTAGATACTTTACTCAAACATTATTGCTCCAAAATTTGGTACTTAAATTTGAAGTGACGGCCATTTTCATAAGCTAAACCTAAACCTTCAATACAAACACTGTAATTAGGGATTGGTCTTTTTCCATATCTTTCAGGCGACACATAAATCTGTAACAATAACATCAACTAACCGCAACTGCCTTAACGAAGCAATCAATCAAGTAGAAATCGGCGCCACCGTGGTTAAGCAGACGTGATCCGTGACTCTGTGCTTCGTGTGTCACCTCGGATTGTTTCTTAGTCACAAAGTCATACACACTCACAGTGTTGAAGTCACAGGTGATTTCTCCCTGAAAATATAAGCTTTTATTAATTTCACTCCACACAGTAACATTCCAATCATCACAAAAGTCTTATTTTACCTTTGCTATAGACTAAATTCATATGATATGACATTGTTTTTGTTATTATTTCGCATTTAAGTTATAGGAAAATCATATCTGAGCAAGTTTAATGTTGTCTTAATTAGCAATTTTGTTCATGAAAAAAATGTGCATCATTGAGTATAATAATCAGCTATTGCTTCAGGCAGTGGTTAATTTCCTTCATATTCTGGTAAGAGATATTTTAAATGTCTTTTTGGACTCACATTGTATATACATTATGTCATTTGACTCTTACTGTATGATGCACAGGAATAGCCCAAATGCATTGATCTGGTTGAGGCACCATTTCGCTTGAACAGGCCTTTTATCTTCTACATTTGAATTAGGATCACACAAGGGATGCTGCTTCTTCTCATGGTATTTCTCTGAAAGGTTGTCAAGTTTTTTTTGTGCTCCATTAGCCCCCCCCCCAAAAAAAAAAGAAGAAGAAAGAAGATGTTTGGTTGCCCTTAGAGCAAAATGTTGGAGGGTGTCGGTAGGTCGATCCATTATTTTTAGGGCGTTTAAAAAAGAAAAATTAGGGCGTGATGTTTTCAGTGTCTGAAGGATGCTGTTATACAGCTTTTCTATAGAGTTTGAAGGTTTTTAGCATCCGGAAAAGACCTCTGTCTTGCCGCCAGCATCAAGTGCTCAAGGCTGTCATTCTGCAGATTTTTCGTCCACGACTGCTGCAGCCTGTTTCTCAACCTTGAACAAGATATGGCGTAAGCTTAAATCAGGTAAAACTTGCAGTGACTCGTCTACATCTACATCCTGCCAAGGACCATTCGGGGATCTCGGGACTTGCGCAGATTTTAATTTTGATTGGTCGTCCGTGTTGAATTTAGTAAAAAGGGCACAAAATGTCCCGTTGATTGAAATTGAAGTAATATTCCAAATTGTACCCTTCCCTTCCTCGCACACAAGGCAAACAACAAAGGAATCCACGTTGGAAAATGCAGTGCTTGGGACAGCGCGTCAGTCACTTCCTTTGGGAGAAGTAGTTCACTTCGTGACATATTTTATTTAGATTGAAGTCCAAGAAAACGTTTAAAAAATGGAGTATTGCTATATATTTACTGAGGTTTTATTTATTTAACAATATATACATACAGATCACAAAACTGAGTATTGTTTCTGCCTTCTTTGTTAAAATGTTCTTTTTTTAAGACACCTTTATAGAAACACTTTACACATGAAAGGAGCGGTCGAAAAGCATTGTACAGCGCGTATGCAGAGCTTGGCCTGACATCGAGTCAGGCCGTGTTTGTGGTCATGGGAGTATGAAATGTGCAAACGGGAATAGGTGAATAATTTGATGACTTTGTAGCAGTATTTTACTGCTGAAAACCAATACATTGTAGTTTCAAAACGCTCAAATGTTTTCTAGGAATCGTTGGGAGAAAATATTAACAGCAATTTACGAATTTTATGCTCTGAGCAAGATATTTAAAAAAAATAAAAATAAAAAAAGTGACCAGCAAATTTCACGATTTTTGGGTCGGTCGCGGAGGGCAACCAAACATCTTTTTTTTTGCCTTATAGAAACACACACAGAACACCTAACGAAATACAGTTCTAGGTTCCACAGATCCAGGCATAAATCCACAGTAGCACATGTTAGTCAACAAAGTATCCCCTAGCATATAATGTAAAATGTAGCCCTCAAATTCTTACACCAACTTGCAGCCCTCAAATTAACCGAAGGCACCAAAGGCAACTGCCGTGGGTGCCCCACCTAGTTGCCTCGATATGCCCTCAACTTCTGGCTGTTTTTACTCCATTGAAAAGTACATAATTGCCTTGTGCCCCTTTCAAATTGCCTGAAATTGCCATGCCCTTTTCATTTCTTAATTTGAGGGCTGCCAACTTCACTACTCAGAATTGCATACAGCACTGGGGTGTGTGCATCTCATGCTTACTGAACTATTTTGGTGAATAACCTTGAGGACCATATCTCAGCAGGATAGAAATTAATACTAGACATGAGTGACAAAAACAAATTGGTATCTCATGAATCTGGTTGTAGTAGATACATGCTTACAGTATACGACCACACTTGGAGTACTGCGTACAAGTATGGTGCCCATTCCTAAAGAGAGATATAAAGACCCTGGAGAAGGTACAGAGGATAGCAACCAAAATAGTCCCCAAGCTGAAAAGACGTCCATATAATGAAAGGTTAAAATCACTCAACTTGTACCCCCTAGAAGTCAGAAGGATAAGAGGTGACCTCATCGAAACCATCAAAATACTTAATGGCTTTGAAGATATAGACCCCCAGGAATTATTCACCAGGGCATCTAGTACCGTAAACACCAGGGGCCATAAGCACAAGTTATTCAAGAAGAGTCTATGTAAAGGGCTAAACCTGAGAAAGTACTTCTTTTCGCAAAGAGTGATTGACAACTGGAACCATTGCAACTCCCGCCGAACGTGACAGAAGCCAGAAGTACAAACCAATTCAAAAATGATTTTACAAGCACATGAAAAAAGTGTATAGGGCCTACATAAGCTATGTGTACAAAAATCTGGATCTTGACATCATTAAACATTTCGTACTCATAAATCTGTTTAATATTGTCATTACCTTGGTTCCAAACACCCTTGTAAACCTATCACCCATCTTTTCTGTAAATGCCACCATTGAGAGACTGGCTGTCCTACCCCCACTGAATGAAAAATTCACAACCTGCAAGTAAAAACAAAATAACATGTCAGCTGTCTCTTTTTGTAGCCATAGGTGCTGAAAAAAGACCAATATTCGTATGAGAATTCTTTACAACTAATTATGTGGGTTTTTTAAAAACTAATTATGTGATTTAATGGGTTTTTTTAAAAAACACATTAAAAATGTTTTGAAATTTTTCAAATTGTTTCAACATTTCAAAAAATTGTTGAACAAAATACACCAAATATGGTCCTGTATGTAATGCTTCAGTGACTCACCTGATTATCACAGAAATCGTTGTCCCAATCATACACACATTTGCCATATGGTCCTGTACGTAATGCTTCAGTGACTCACCTGATTATCACAGACATCGTTGTCGCTATCATACACACATCTGCCATATGGTCCTGTACGCAATGCTTCAGTGACTCACCTGATTATCACAGACATCGTTGTCACAATCATACACACATTTGCCATATGGTCCTGTACGTAATGCTTCAGTGACTCACCTGATTATCACAGACATCGTTGTCGCTATCATACACACATCTGCCATATGGTCCTGTACGCAATGCTTCAGTGACTCACCTGATTATCACAGACATCGTTGTCACAATCATACACACATTTGCCATATGGTCCTGTACGTAATGCTTCAGTGACTCACCTGATTATCACAGACATCGTTGTCGCAATCATACACACATCTGCCATATGGTCCTGTACATAAAGCTTCAGTGACTCACCTGATTATCACAGACATCGTTGTCGCTATCATACACACATCTGCCATATGGTCCTGTACGCAATGCTTCAGTGACTCACCTGATTATCACAGACATCGTTGTCGCAATCATACACACATTTGCCATATGGTCCTGTATGTAATGCTTCAGTGACTCACCTGATTATCACAGACATCGTTGTCGCAATCATACACACACTTGCCATATGGTCCTGTACGTAATGCTTCAGTGACTCACCTGATTATCACAGACATCGTTGTCACAATCATACACACATTTGCCATATGGTCCTGTACGTAATGCTTCAGTGACTGATTCTACAGTATGCACTCACCTGATTATCATAGACATCGTTGTCACAATCATACACACATTTGCCATATGGTCCTGTACGTAATGCTTAAGTGACTCACCTGATTATCACAGACATCGTTGTCACAATCATACACACATTTGCCATATGGTCCTGTACGTAATGCTTCAGTGACTCACCTGATTATCACAGACATCGTTGTCACAATCATACACACATTTGCCATATGGTCCTGTATGTAATGCTTCAGTGACTCACCTGATTATCACAAACATCGTTGTCACAATCATACACACATCTGCCATATGGTCCTGTACGTAATGCTTCAGTGACTGATTCTACAGTTGGTGTCTCTGTGATGATATTTACTGGCCAATCAGTATTGCCCTGATGGTTAATTACAAACAAACACAAGTAGTGTTACAGGTTACTATGGACATAGCTTTACTGGCCAATCAGTATTACCCTGATGGTTGCAAACAAACACAAGTAGTGTTACAGGTTACTATGGACATAGCTTTACTGGCCAATCAGTATTACCCTGATGGTTGCAAACAAACACAAGTAGTGTTACAGGTTAATATGGACATAGCTTTACTGGCCAATCAGTATTACCCTGATGGTTACAAACAAACCGCACTAAGTAGTGTTACAGGTTACTATGGACATAGCTTTACTGGCCAAATCAGTATTACCCTGATGGTTGCAAACAAACACAAGTAGTGTTACAGGTTATTACTATGGACATAGCTTTACTGGCCAATCAGTATTACCCTGATGGTTGCAAACAAACACAAGTAGTGTTACAGGTTATTACTATGGACATAGCTTTACTGGCCAATCAGTATTACCCTGATGGTTGCAAACAAACACAAGTAGTGTTACAGGTTATTACTATGGACATAGCTTTACTGGCCAATCAGTATTACCCTGATGGTTGCAAACAAACACAAGTAGTGTTACAGGTTACTAACTATGGACATAGCTTTACTGGCCAATCAGTATTGCCCTGATGGTTGCAAACAAACATAAGTAGTGTTACAGGTTACTATGGACATAGCTTTACTGGCCAATCAGTATTACCCTGATGGTTGCAAACAAACACAAGTAGTGTTACAGGATATTACTATGGACATAGCTTTACTGGCCAATCAGTATTACCCTGATGGTTGCAAACAAACACAAGTAGTGTTACAGGTTATTACTATGGACATAGCTTTACTGGTCAATCAGTATTACCCTGATGGTTGCAAACAAACACAAGTAGTGTTACAGGTTATTACTATGGACATAGCTTTACTGGCCAATCAGTATTACCCTGATGGTTGCAAACAAACACAAGTAGTGTTACAGGTTACTATGGACATAGCTTTACTGGCCAATCAGTATTACCCTGATGGTTACAAACAAACATAAGTAGTGTTACAGGTTACTATGGACATAGCTTTACTGGCCAATCAGTATTACCCTGATGGTTGCAAACAAACACAAGTAGTGTTACAGGTTACTATGGACATAGCTTTACCGGCCAATCAGTATTGCCCTGATGGTTACAAACAAACACAAGTAGTGTTACAGGTTACTATGGACATAGCTTTACTGGTCAATCAGTATTACCCTGATGGTTACAAACAAACACAAGTAGTGTTACAGGTTACATAGCTAGTGGTAGTGACCAGGGGCGCATACAGGATGGTCGCACCCCGGGGTGCTGTGAAAAGACGATCCCCCAAAAATGCAATTGATCAGGCCCTTTTCTTGTTCTATAGCCCCAATATTGCCTTTCTTTTCCGTTTCCTTTTCTTCTCTTATCTTTCCTTTTTTGTCTTCTTTCCTTTTCCCCCTTTCCTTTTTCCCCTTTTTTCTTCTTTTTTCTTCTTCATACCCTGGGGTGCTGCAGCCACCGCAGCACCCCCTGGATCCGCCCCTGGTAGTGACAGTTGTGAATGGAGGTGATGAACTGCATGCTGGACAATACTGTCCAACTAACATTGTCCTTTTCATTTTGGATTGCAAAACAATATACATATAAAAACACATTTCCGCACAAATTTAGAATTAATTAAAGTATTTAGTAGTTTGAAGGATGAGCCAGAAAGTACAGGCACTTTTTCACAAAAGCACCATGAAAATGTCATGCCTGTACATTTTATTTAAAAAATTGACCATTGAATCTTAATGTTACATATATTCATTTAAGTAGAATAGTTTGAGGCAAAATCACAGGAAGGCAAAATACATATTTTTGTCATGGCTGATTCAGAGATGCCACTTGATATCAATGAAACTGTTGAAAACCTGAAAAGGCGCATGAATTCTGGATACAAATAACTTTGAATAGATAGAACTATGGAATTTTGAGTAATTAAAAATCCTGCACTCAAGAAAAAAAAGAAACAACTGTTGAAAACCTGAAAAGGTGCTTGAATTCTGGATAAAAATAACTTAGAATAGATCACACTATGGAATTTTGAGTAATTAAAAAGCCTGCACTCAAGAAAAAAGAAGACAAAAAACCACACAAAGCCAAACATCTGAGGTGATTAAAGAAAGTGTGCTTCATAAGAATACATTAGCATATCACCAAACTTTGCAAAAACATCAACTGGCAAATCCGGAATTTATACAGGATTCGCAAGTATATTGATCAAGAGACGTGCGCTAACATAGTTAGAGCAATGATTTTATCTCGCCTTGATTATTGTAACATTTTGTTAAATAATATTGCGCAAAAGGACGTCGATCGATTACAAAGGCTCCAAAATAAGTGTGCTCGCTTTGTTTTCCTGACACCGAGACGTACCTCTATCAGCCCTCTGTTGCGGAAACTTCATTGGCTTCGTGTTAAGGACCGTATCAAATTCAAAACTTTGCTCTATGTCTATAAGTCACTGAATGGGCTCTGTCCCCGGTATATTGATGAGTGCCTCATTGTAAAGAGACCCCGTGATGGCTCTGTTACAACAAGATCGGACCACGGCCTGAACCTTAGGGTTCCTAAGACTTACAAGTGTGCCGGGGATAGGGCTTTTTCAGTGGCTGCTCCTATTCAATAAAACAAGATTCCAGTTCATATTTGTAGTGCTCCTACAGTCACAGGGTTCAAATCCCTTCTTAAAACACACCTTTTCTCCTAAGTTCTGCTCTTTCCCTTGTTTGTATTGTTTTTGTTTTTGTCGTTGCGCTTTGTATCCTTTGGCAAAGGCGCATTATAAATGCCGTTATTATTATTATTATTTATTATTATTAGGAATGTGATAATTCGACCATTCCATGGATTGGCTTAAAAAAAGAGAGCTTTACAAAGGTTATAGTCACTGTTTCAATACTATGGACATAATTCAAGCTATTTCATGCGAGCGTGATTTGTTGCTGTTCACGAAGCTGCGTCCAGATCATTGAAAGCGCCCGATATGTACTTCTGAGTTTACGCACGTATGCACATAATTGCACACATTGTTAATATTTTGACGCTTACTATAATGTAACATGTTAATGCAAAGGTCAATTTTTCAATATGAACCAAATTAGGTTTTGAGACAAAAGAATTTTTTTAATAGAGCCTTAAATGTATATTTATCAGCAGTGCCATTGATTTTGAAAACACATGCCTGAAGTATTCTTCCTGATGCCTTTGAGAAAAAAGTGCTTGTTCTTTCTGACTCACCATGTACAGCGTATGAGCATATGTAATTACTATAGCTTGATCAGTTCCAAATTGGCGAAGCCTTCCTACTGCGCTGAAGGCAAAAAGCGCACTGTGCATCATATGCGTGATGCGTGCGTGCGGCCAAAACCACGTGTCTGTTATGTGCCCATAATTGCGCACGTACATTTGGATTACTTTTGCGCACGGAGAGACAAAAACTAAATATTGTTCTAAAACTATAGCTCTAAATTGATACCTTACTTAATATTGACATAGATCTTTTTGCAGTTTTAGAAATTCAAAATACTATTCACTTTCATTTTTTGTTTCACAATTTTCTGCAAATAATAAGGTTGGCTGAAAACTTGTTTGGTTTGATGTGATGGGCCACAACAATCAAATAAAGCATAAATAAACATACATATACTTAAAGGTGTTCCGATCAGTTTTTTGGGGCTATGATTTTTTTTCACATCAAGATATTTTGATATCAGAAGAATCCCTATATTTTTCTCATATGTCTGTAAAATCTTAGGGACCAGATATGTTCCATTTATAAATTATAGGCTAAAATGTGGTGAATTAATGTCAAAGGTGGTTAACCACCAACCAGTTTGTGTACAACTCAATGGGGAAATGTTTTGTGACCTTGTGCTTCTAAAAATAGAACCATTGGAGTTATGCAACTCAAACTTTGGAATGCGACAATTTTTAGGGATGACCTTTCATGTAAAACAGAAAATATCAACCATTTTTTTCTTGCTAATTATCCGACCAATAACCAAGATTTTGACACCAAAACAACTGCGGATAACAACAAATTGTTGCGGATAACTAAAATATTATGCTGGGTTATCCGCTGGATAACCAGTTTACTTTTCTTATTTCCAACGCTGATTGCTCGCATAAATTCAATCCGATACATAATCAAAGAAGAATGCCTACTGTGGTGATAGTGTTGTGCTAAATTATGCACTGATGTCTATTCACAACTAGAGCTGCTGACACAAAATAAGGCCTACATTTTGTTTTGTTTGATTGGCGTAACCCGACCGACCCTATTTTTACCGCCGACCCTAAACATTTAAAAAAACAAATTGTGTGTGTGTGAGAAAAGGAAGAAACCCCCCCCAAAAAAAAAAATGTGTCAGAGAAACAGTGAAAATGTGCATTTGTGCCATTTGTTTATGTCTGTATGGTATATGTGTGCTGGTATATACAATTTCATAGACGTTTTATAGATTTAAAATTAAAAAGAAATCCGACCTACCTACCCTATTTTTGTTTCTCTATGTTACGCCAATCAAACTTTTTTTTAGGCCTAATTCCAACTGACAATTCTTATGCATCTATATGAAAATAAGCAGCAATGGAAATACCCACATGACTGTCAACCCAGAGTTGTTTAGGTAGGAACTACATACTTTGTGGACTTACAGTACATTTCACATTAGAATGGACATTGCAATGACACTGACATTACAATGACATTGCACTGACATTGCAAGGACATTGCACTGACATTGCAAGGACATTGCACTGACATTGCAAGGACATTAAACAATGCCTTGCGATGTAACCCGAATAGTACAGTCATTGCAATGTCATTGCAATGACATTGCAATGACATTGCACTGATGTGCGTTGATATTGTCCATTCTATTTTGAGCTGTACTGTAGAACACATTTCAACTCTAACTTTTACAAAAGGAAATCAATCGGTTGAAAAAGTGGTCCTAGTAGGAATCGAACCACAGACCTCCGCATTACAAAGCAAGTCACAAAACCACTAGACTAGCGAGGGATGAACTGACCAGGACATCCCTTTTAAACATTATGGAATAAAGCGATACTACTATTATGATCAGAACACAATATTATAATAGAGCTGCGATACAAATGATCGTCTAACTCGGGTTAACAGTCATGTGGGTGTTTCCATTACTGCATGAAAATAAGTCTATCCTCCTGTCTGTTTCTGACTATAAATCATCCAAAACATGTCTGACTGCATGTTAGTACACAGAATACAAAATTCTACTCTTAAAATTAGTCTACTGTTATTGCTATCGGGCAGAGTTGTATCGGGTTATTATTTAAGTCACTACTTTCAAAACTTTCAAAAGTCAGGCGATCTTGACCAAAATTTGCTGAAACAAAAAGCTTTGAGTCACAAAATGAATGACTTGAATATGACTATCTGCTATCAGGGTATTTATTCATTGTCACTTCATTGTTTTGAATAAATATCTTCACATATGTATTTATAAGATGTTGTTTGTCCTAATAAATAGGAATTAAGGTATAAAACAAAATCTTATACAGACACCCAACTATTTGAACACAGTTTTTATGGCAATTAACAATTACTTGACCAATCACCTACCTTAGCAACACCGAGCTCTCCGTCCAAATAGAGTTGTTTTGCTGAATATGGACATGTAGATTCCACACTACAATCAAGGCATCTAGAAGAGGCACCTTCAGGCTATAAAGATAAACCGTGAAATATATTGGGTTTTCTCAAGATCTGAATTTCAACCAATCAATGTTTTCCATAACCAGATGGCTTTGGATTGGAATAAAGCTATGAGGGATAATAACAAAGGCCCAATCAGGTAGAAAAACAGTTATGGCTACGTCGGCATAAGTAAAAAAATATATATCATAAGTTCCACACGATAAGGTTAAGCATGCTGTAAAGTTAGCCTAAAGACCTATTAAACTGTTGAGTCAAAATCTTAAAACACAGCAGTAGTAAAATTGTCATCAAAATGATAAGTTCTGTAATAATAAAGATATGGGCTTGTCATCAATGCTCGGAACTTTTGATTCCATTAAGGTGGGAATGACTCCATGGTGACCAGCATTAGAGTTATGGTCAGAAACTAAGTGTTTCAATTGTGTCCACTTCGATTGAATATTTTGAGCACATATCAAGTCTCTCATGGAATAATTTAGATACCTTTTGTGAACCATGGTATTTGAGCTCATTAGCTTTCGAGGTCATCACGACCCCTTCATTCAGCGTAGTGTTTACTTCCCTCCACTTGTCACCTGACCCCCTTTTGGGTGATCACATGACAGCAGGTTATTGTAGATTGTGGGTAGGTCGTAGCCGGTGTCTCGGTTGAGCGTCAGTTTCTGTGTCCTCATTTCAATGGCATCTTTTGATCTTACGTTTCCAAAACTGATCCTCTCTGGCGATCACTTAGACGTCGTCTAGCTTGATTTTGTGCTTAGAGTCTTTTGACAAGTGGAAGAAAGTAAACACTACGCTTAATGAAGGGTCGTGATGACCTCGAAAGCTACGGAGCTCAAATACCATGGTTCGAAAAAGGTATCTAAATTATTCCTAAAATCATGATCGAACCCAATATCAGTCTACATGCTGCCAAGTCGCTCATGATTACACAATCCAAGGGCTACCAGCAAAGAATTGCTGTGTTGGAAGAAGATTCATATCGTCGCTGTTCTGTCCTTCAGCATGTATAAAGATAATCTGCCCAATGGTTATACATATGGAAGTGTTGCTTTAGACATGTTCAGGGGGCAAGAGCACTTACTAGGATTTGACCGAGATGTATGTTTTGCCCTTGAACAAGTTTAATGCAGACTGCCCATACAAAATGCTGAAGGGTCGGAAGGTTTTAACAGAACAGTGACGATATAAAATAAACCGTCTTATTTGTCAACCTCATCAAGTGGTATTCCATTTCAAACAATAATATGTGATCTTTTTCATGAAGTGATCTCTATCCTTGATTACATCCTGTGAATGCAGTTTTTTTTTGCCAATTTGCATTTATGAACAAAAAATTGAAATATCTTCTCTGTTACAGAGCAATAGGATTCTTAACACTTTCCACGTGGCAGGCAGCTGCAGACGACATTCCAAAAGTTTACAAAATATTTTAAAAATGTCAACATTATTGAATTTCATTACCATTTTTATAATCACCATTAGAAGTGCATTGAAATAAGTTCAAACATGCCTATTATTGGTTCAGTAATCCTTGAGACAGACTTTGAAAATTGGAAAAGTTTTCTGAAAAAAATATTTGTATATGATGAAATTAATAGTTGCGTGGAAAGTGTTAATAACTTTAAAATTGAGGTTTAAAAATAAGCAGTTTGCAAACTACTTATCTTTCCGGCCTGTTTTAATTAATATTACATGGTTTGAAACTGTGAACCCAGCGTTGTGTGTTCATGGCTACGATAAAAACACAGACACAAGCAAACACATAAGTAGTGGGGTGCTATAAATTGAAAATTGAGAAAAATATGTTGATTATATCCAGAAATTGGAAGCTGATTTATTTTCAAATTTCCGTAAATGTCTGTGAAATATTATTACTGAGATAAGGTCAAGATGGGTTCATGGGGAGTCAAACTACGGTGAACAAATTGTGAAAAGATGGCATAATATAGCTTTGTCATATAAGAGGGACACAAAATATTTCCTACCTTATTTTCTTTTGTGAAATGTGTCAGAGATCCAAAGGAAGACACTTTTGAACACCTGTAAAAGATCAATATATAACTTAAATTATACTTTATTAATAACCTCATGAAAATCAGACATGCCCCAATCAAAGGACCGATTCATTAATACACTACACAGGCGCTGGATATATGACCGGCACACGAATCTTATTTGGCATCTGTACTCGCAAGCGGTAAAATTTGGTGCATCAATGACTTCTGCGCCCGTGTGTTTTGTCAGAATGACCCGCTTACCATGTCAGTTGCATGTAGTTGAAAAGCAGTCTTTCATCATCAATTATTTACACAAGCACATGCAATCTCAGCACGCAATGCGTAATAGCAACTGTAGAATGTACATGTGCCTGTGCTCTATTCTCTACTTGCATGAAATAGTCGATGATGATAGTGATGTTTTCATTGCAACTGTAAAGCTCTAAACCCATTAGAGAATCTAAGTTATCGACAAATTTGTGTGTAAGTACAAACTGATTTATGTCGGAGTATAGGGACCATGTGTAAAAGACATCAAATTCAGCATACCTTAAAACTTGTGGGCGATTGATATGTTCAATTGTCAACGGATGATAACTTTGTGTGACTGGTCAACAACAACAAAATTTTCCCCCACAAAAGAACTAATATGTCTCCCAATATGAACAAATCCACTTCGGAAGAAATTTCCCCTTTTTAGCCCACTCTGCATTACATCATCCCCTGACCACAAAGTGCCCTTACTTGTATTTATTCATCCACCATCGTATAAGGTCGACGTCATGACAACACTTCGCCAGCAACGCAAAACTGGAATCTTCTTTCTTGTGCCAGTTGCCTCGCACAAAGGAATGTGCAAAATGATAATAGCCTACCTACAATTGTCAAAATACATAATTACTATATTATAAATCCTTTGCCTATCCCAACCTAACTATAAATTCAATGTAAGAACCACAAATTGATCTTACTTGTATTTATTCATCCACCATCGTATAAGGTCAACGTCATGACAACACTTCGCCAGCAACGCAAAACTGGAATCTTCTTGTTTGTGCCAATTGCCTCGCACGTAGGAATGTGCAAAATGATAGTAGCCCACCTACAATCACCAAAATGCAAACAAAACTATTACTAGAAAGCATGAAATGTTTACCAGAGTCAAAATGTCTGAATGTAGCGTAATGCACTTGATTTCCTACACAATTTTCATACACATGAACATTTGTGACCAGTCGCATCAAAAAGGACATGTTGTCGGCAAACAGAGTTTTGAGATAGAAGCCAATGAAGTTGGTGAAATATAAAGAAAATAATAGTAAAATATATGGTTCTTGAAATGATATCTTGTGATTCCAAAGTCCGATTTCCTTCAACAAGATATCATTTTAAAGCTAAGAGTGTGCTCTTTCAGCTGATATGTGTAACTCAAATTGGAGTCTTGCCTCCAACATGTCCATTTTGATGTGACGGGTCACATTTTTGCTTCAAAGGCCTATATACATCTGGCTGTCCACCCCCATCTGAAAGGCAAATATTTCTGCGTCAGTAGTTCTCCGCAACTCGTCATAAACATCCTTCACCCTGGTGGCCCTAGAAATGTTTTGTTTCTACACATTCTCAAATTTAATCTTTTTTTAACCTTATATTACTTACTACCAACCTTTTTTTGCATTTAAAATCATAATGAAATTACAGTTTCTGGGTTGTAACTACATGTGTGGTGGCATGGGAAAACCCTTCACATGGTCATTTTCTAGCAACTTGGTTTTTTCTTTGGCAGAGAGCTTCATACTCTACTGATTATAGGACTGTTTACATTTTTCAGAAATTCCATCTAGAACTACAGTTATAGTATTTTAAAGTCGGCAAGTTTAAACGCAACACTCAAAATTGAAACTGACAATTCAAAGGTGTACACAACATCTTTTATATGCTCTAATAATAATAAAACTACATTGTTATATCACACAGAATAGCTTGTCAAATGAAAAGGACTTTTGATATGAACCTAGTTTTTTGCGATGTTATTAACAATTGTAAGTTCTTCACTTTCAAAATCTTTACAATGCATTGTCGGAATTCACAAGTGGTTACCATGGTAACAATGTCATTTTACGTTAACATAGTATTTAACACATAAAATTTGATAAACAAGGTTCAGAAAAGTACTAAAATAAACTTCACTTCTGGAATTTTGCATAAAAAACTCCTGGAGACTAAAGTTCAAGGTATAATCTCTATCTTGGGACCAAAGTTGGAAAATTAACTTAGAACTCATTTGTTAGGAATATTTTGGTATGACCCATATATCTCAATATTAACACTAGCGACTTCCGACGGGTTTTCCAATACCACCACACACATTAAGTTACAATAATTAAAACAGGTCAATTCAGCTTGAAGTATGCCAAATTGTGTTACAGTTGAATTTATTCGAAAAATTATCATGTCACAAATACGGCTATTTTTTCAGAGATGTTGATGCCGCAACATGTTCATTCATTACAGAATATTTCCTTGCATGTATTACAAATGTTACCAGTCACATCAAGAAGGACTTATATTGTCCAAAAAAAAATAAAAAATTAAGGGGCAAAGCTAGAGTGGCGCCAACCTGTTCCTTACTTCTATAATACATCGTCCTGATAACTTCCACTAGGAAGAAGCCATTTTTCACACATCAACATCAGCGTGCGTGCATTGATTTGCCTAATTTCTCTCGAAGCAACACATACGCTTTACCTATGATTATTAGATTAGGCCTATATACACTAGGGCGGGGCGTAAATAGGGAAGGTATTTTGTTCAAATCGGCCATGGTCAAAATGTATTCCACTTGACCCCACATGATCAAATATGCACTTTAAATTTTTTTCGGAGGGGGTCTTCAGACCCCACCACTACCCTTTATCCCCCTATAGGGGAATACATGGTAAAGTTGCCAAATTGGTGAAGCAAAATCAGGTTTCGACCTAGAACAAATTGATACATATTTTTTTCAGCCTTATGCATTTCTATAAGGTACCCATAATGACATACTAAAAGTCTGAAAATATCAGAGTGTTAGAAATATGGTAATTTGCATAAACTTAAAATGGCCGCTAATTTGAGCATTTTCATTGTTTTGGACTTATTTCTTATCTTAGATAGTTTTTATGGCACTTTAAATAGCTTCAGCATATATTTTATGAATGTATAACGTCTCAAAAGACATACAGAGACATATCAGCCCTATATGTGTATCTTAAATTGCATAAATAAAAAATGGCCGCCAAAATTCTCAAATTAGCGGCCATTTTAAGTTTATGCAAATTAGGCATATTTCTACCACTCTGATATTTTCGGACTTTTAGTATGTCATTATGGGGACCTTATAGAAATGCATTGTGCTGAAAAAATTATGTTTTATTTTGTTTTAGGTCAAAACATAATTTTGCTACACCAATTTGGCAATTTTACCATGTATTCCCCTATAAGGGGATTAAGGGTAGTGGTGGGGTCTGAAGACCCCCTCCGATTTTTTTTAAAGTGCATATTTAATCATGTGGGGTCAAGTGGAATACATTTTGACCATGGCCAATTTGAACAAAATACCTTCCCTATTTATGCCCCGCCCTAATATACACAGTTCAACAAAAATAAGCCTGATATTTTTTAAATGAGTTACTCCATTGAAACGATTTTGGCAGACATAATGTACGTGTTCAAAGCAACTCTAGACTGGGGCTATAACTACGCAGGTGATGTAATGCTTGAATAAGCACACATTGAATGTAGGAATACCTCAATTCAAAAGTTGCTAAATGAGTACAACAAGCAGTACAGCACCTGTGCGGTATTCAAGCAAAGACCCTGGTTCAAGCTGCTTAACTATCCTCCTTCAATACATCATTTAGCAACTTTTGAATTGAGTGAGGTATTCCTCCATTCAATGTGTGCTCATTCAAGCATTACAACACCTGCGTAGTTATAGACCCACTCTAGTGTTGCTGTGAACATGTACATTATGTGTGCCAAAAATCGTTTCGATGGAGTAACTCATTTAAAAAATATCAGGCATAATCTAAAAGGGAACATATTTTTGTTGAACTGCGCTATGTCCTTACTGGTTCCAAATGCTGAATATTGATAACGTCCCCCACAGCGCCCTCGTCAATGAGTCGTTTCACCGTAGTCATTGGTGGATAGTAGTGCAGTACATGACACACACCCATAATGACATTGTTACGTTTGCAGGCAGCTACAATAGCTTTACATCCTTCTGCTGTAACCTGTTGAAAGAAAACAAGGCAGACAGTTCAGATTTTTAAAACTTAAATCAATTTGATTGATTTTTTAAAATAAATTTCAAGTACTAACATTCCCTCCGAGTGTTCAATAAAGACCAGTGGAATGGTGGTCATACCCAAAACTCTACCAGGCATTTACAAAAATCAAAACATATTTTTAAATGTGCACAATTTGCAAGCAAAAATATGTTAAAAATCGAAGTAAAATCACTATTGATTTCTGCACCTTGAAGATGAATCTAATGGATAAAATGACATCATAGATATATTTAGTTGTAGCCAGAAGTTGAAGAAGTACTAAGAATGAAGTAAAACAGTAAATTTAAGAAAGAAATTCACTTAAAATTACAAACATTAGTCACAACTAAAAAAGAAGGTTGATTTAAATCAGTGATTTTTATTAAAAAAATCCTCCGGTTTCAAATCGTGATTCAAGCCGGTGATTTAAATCCGCCAACTATACTCTGGGGAAAGATAAATCATTTAATAGTCTGCTTGGAGAACTGAGCAGGGATGGAAAAAAGAGCCCTCCCACCCGTCTATAGTGGGTAACTTTCGTGTCAGGCGGGTGAAGATACAAAGGTACCCGACTGGCGGGTAACTTTTTTGAAGCTCAAAGTGTAAGTAACAGTAAGTTCAGGGTAATTTCATCATTAGGGCAATTCCATAGATTGGTGATATGACCTGAAAATTTTAAATTCAATTTGGATGCTTATTACCCATTTTATTTTATTGTATACACTTGTAGGTATATGGGACAATCAAATGTTTGAATGATTTGTTTGTAAATTTCAAGAAATTATCGTCATAAGTTGGAAAATGTTTTTTTCATAAAAAATAAGTAAAAATGTGTGTTCAGGTTATGTTGACCTCTTACATATTAATATTAACCATAAATATAAATATTTGTTGATTTCTGAAATGCATAATACCCTAGTTTCAAGTTACCAACTATGAAAAATACCTATGCATTGACACAAGTTGGGAGGAATCTCCTGTGTGTCCGATGGTAATTGAAAATGTAACGTGAGTAACGATAAACATCAAATAGTTGTCCTACTCAATTGTTCTTTGCTTTTAAATTCTGCCAAATGGAATAATAATCATACTCCAGGTACTTAATTTGAAAACAGGAAATATAATGGGCTATGTGTAGTTTTAATAAAATGGCAGAGGTTTGAAAACTGTAACGTGAGTAACAATTGTAACGTGAGTAACAAAAATGTAACGTGAGTAACGGCCTAAAATGCATTGTAGCAATAAGAAATGGATCTCTTTTTGCTTTTACTGCACTTAGTTTTATTCATTTATCAGTCTAATGTCAGTCTGGCACTTCCATCACTTCGTACGCACTATTTCAAGGGGTCATTGCGTGTCTTTCCAAGTTTTTCAACAAGTAAAACAGTAATTTTGTCCTCTGAAAGTCACTTTTGAAGGAAAATATTCAATTTTGTTGGTTACATACAAACTAGTGTTAAATATACATGCATAGTTTATGTACACAATATTGTAGAGCATTTTCTGCATATTTCTTGCGTTCATCGTTCCGAAGTTCAAAAATATTGATTTTGCGCAAAGGTGCTGAATTCGGCAACCATGATAACTATGGTGTAATTCATCAATTATATGCAATTATTTTCACCTAACACTTGTTAAACATAATGTTAAGTTTCAAAAAAGAAAATAGCTCTCAAATTGTTTCTGTTTTAATGCAAAATGATACCATTTTCATCAAGATATTGTTGATATAACAGGTAGAGAGTTTGCAAAATGTCCTGTGAACTTGTGTATCGGTCATAATTGACTGTTTGGAGACATAATAACATTTTGGGAAATTAAATACATCATGTCAAGACTATTTCATAACATTTTGAGCTAATCTGCATGAGCTATATAAATTCAATTTGAATTTGCAAAAACAAGTAACGTGAGTAACGTAACGTGAGTAACAGCTATTTCGGTCAATTTTCTGAAAAGTGTTTGTCTAATCAGATTAGTTTCACCTTGCATTTGTAGATCTTAATGTTAGCTTTATCAACCATGTTAAACTTGTTTCTAAAAATATCCTGTATGAGGACACTTTGTGAATGAAGGCTTGTTGCCATTTTATGATGGCCAATCAAATGTAACGTGAGTAACAAAAGTGTTTTCCTTCTCACTCGCAAGTCATGTCTTGTATTGCAATTCTAATTGCATATAAAGTTAGTGTTGGGTCTTGTGTAACTACTGCAGAAAAAATAATTCTGTCAAGCTTGTTCTTCTAAAAAATATGGCACTTCCAAAAGTGTAACGTAGTGAAAAAGCGTAACGTGAGTAACATGGAATTGCCCATTAGATGATCGTGTGTCATGATGATAGAGGAGATCAGGTTGATAGGAGATTTAAGAGCATATTGGAGTGATGAACATGATGAATACGAGGAGCTGTTACGGGCTAGAGTTACACTGGAACATCGTACAATAAAGACAAAAACCTGTAATTGTAGTTTAAAAGTAGTCCTGCTCTTAATTGTTTGCTGCAAAATATTATAAAAAACCTTGGGCTGGTGGAATTTGTGTCGGGCAGGTAAATTCTGTGAGTTACCTGCCCGACTGGCTAGTTGAAAAAATCTGAAGTTCCACCTCTGGAACTAAGTATAAACTTCTCAAATCAAAGTGAGTAAGTATTCATATATTATAATACATCATCCTGATATAACTTCCATTAGGAAAATTAAGTATAACTTAAAACTGAAACAGATAATGATCTTACAATCTCTGTTAGATGCCTCTGTCACTCAATGGACGAGGTAGCACATGGGCTGCATAGTTCTTTACAGTACAGATCCTGGCTTCCTCGCCACTTTGTGTCTCGCTTGTGTACATGATGAGGACACAAGGTGTCTATGGTTCAGGGTCTAATAAAAAGGTTGCCGGTTTGATTCCGGTCAGTAGCACATTTTCAATGTTTACGTGCAATGGCTTACTCTTGCAGTGTTGGGAAAGTATATACTTTACTTACTTCTCTGTACCATGAGAACTGAGGCAAAAAAGAGGTGGTTTGTCTCAGAAACATTTTTTGTTGTTGCTAATCCAAGCTTTACAAAAAACTTTTTTAAATTTCATTTCTAAAAATCAAAAAAAAAAAATCAAAAAAAAAAAAATCAAAATTATAATATATGAGGGGGTATCAAAAAGTTCTTGAAATCCCCCACAAGTGAGGGAGGCAGAAACTTTTTTTGTTATGTGACCCTTAAGACATCTTTAAAAAGTCCCTGTGCAAAGTCACACATCTCTCCCACTATTTATTACCTGTCCACAGACCGCCATTGTAGAGATCCTCAGATTGACAGCCATTGATTGATCCTCAGACTACGTTATTCCCAAAACAGCAATAAATAGTTTAAATTGCTGACAGAAAGGGGTCAAAGGCCACTACAAACAAGCTTGGTTACAATAATCTTGTGGGTAACACAGGGACGGGTGTACACAGATTGACCTCTAATGACCCCTACATGACCTTTGACCCCTTTCTGTCAACACATTAAACTATTTATTGCTGTTTTGGGAATAACTCAATCTGAGGATCAATCAATGTCGGTCAATCTGAGGATCTCTACAATGGCGGTCTGTGGACAGGTAATAAATAGTGGTAGAGATGTGTGATTTTGCACAGTGACTTTTTAAAGATGTATGAAGGGTCACATAACAAAAAAAAAGTTTCTGACTACTTCACTGCTGGGTGATTTCAAGAACTTTTTGATACCCCTTCGTATATATATATTTTTTGCCTCAGCGGGTAGACCTATGCGCCAAAGCTCATTTCACATACCAATGCGCGCTGGCTTCTGAGACAAACCTTCTTCTTTGTTTGGCCTAAGCAAAAATATTCCAAAATTCTTCAAGACTGACAGTGACATTCATACTTACATCCATAGGTTTTTCAATCAGTAAGTGATATCCTTTATTAGCAAAGCATATTGCAGGTTCCTATGGGGATGACAAAAAATATAATAGTATAAAAATGTTAAATTTTGATCACATCACACATTAATTGTTATATATGCTTGAGTTACATGGGTAAATTGTTAACATGATGTTAATATCAATGCTTTTTTACAATATCTAAATGTGTAGATAACTTTTTAATTACTTATATTTAATATTAGATTGTTAATGCATATTATCAAAGAAAAAAAAAATGTATACTTCCATAACAATACATGTATGTGGTTATTCAACTACTGATATAAAAATTATGTAAAACATAAAAATGCAACTGCAAATATAGCAAAATGCAGATATGATGTTGTTGCACTCGCACAACGAAATGCCAACCCTCATATTCTACAGATATTTCCGTAGCTTATTCAGCTCAGCCAGAAGAGATATGGTACAGTGCTGGGAAAAAGCAGGAGAAACAAAAACAGACATTGAATAAACCGCAAAATTACGATGGTGCAACCATAACAGGCAAAGGGTGACAACTTGTCAACTCTTTGTGTGTAATGGTTGCACCCACGCAAAACATCTTCAAAAGCATGTTAGAAAACCTAATTATTTTCTTTTTGTTGTAATGATTTAAATGTATTACCTTGTGGTATCTATCTGGTGTGGCTATAATTACAGCATCAGCAAACTTGTCCAGTTTTAAGACATCCTTGTAATCTTTAAGAAAATAAAGGTTTTGCATCAGAATTCAGTCAATTAGGAAAGGATTAATGATACAGATAAAGAAATATGATATCTTTGATTAATTTGTACAAAATCTGGGGGAAAGACAAACCTTTAAAACCTGACATGTTTGTGAGGATCATAGTTAACACTTTGGAGTGATTGATGACAGTGGATTGTCTAGATGTAATGTCACGAAGTGGTGTAAACTTGAAGTGAAGAGATACATAGGAAGTAGACCCTCATCCTTGTTCATGATGTCCGGTCCCTCCTGAACCCTATGGCTTTCACAGACTTAGGATGATCTGTGTTAATCCCTTTTTTTAGTTCTTGGCATTGTCCCAGTTGATGAATTTGTTCTTTTGAACTGCATGGTTGCTTTGTACCATTTTAGACTGTTTTCTTGTCTAAGGAATAAAGCTTGTATATGGTATATTTAAGGTATACTGAATTTTGAATGATATGATTACAGTACATATATTCTTATAGACTATGAGCGTGTTTCTACTGGGGAAGAAACCGCTAAGAATCGGTAAGTTTGCCCAGTAGAAACAGGCATAACCAGCTAAGAATCTGTATTTTTGGTAATCCTAAAAACCTTCACAAACCAGGTTTGGAACCGGTAAGAAACGGCAAGAAACCCCCCAAAAACAGAAAGGTGATTAATCTTAGCGGTTTGTGCCGTGAACCGTGTCACGCTGGGTTATACACATTGTGAAGCAATCTTTTTCAGGTGCGGTGGCATTGTTTGGTATTACAAAAGGTCAAATTTCGTGGCCCATCGACTATCTATCTATCTATCTATCTAGCCTATTTCACTCCACTGCAGAAGGAAGGCCTCTTCATCAATTTTCCATTTCACTCTGTCCTGAGCTGTCCTTTTCTAAGTAACGTTGCCATACTCTATGATGTCGTCTATCCACCGTCAGTTTGGCCTGCCTCTTCCTCTGGTGAATGCTCTGGGGGATCCAGTCTGTTAATTTATGAGTCCATCTGTTGTCTTTCCTCCTGGCTAGATGGCCCATCGACTAGGATCGATAAACTTAGCGGTAACTTTTCGCGAGTAGAAACAGGGGGATTAAAAACTTTGCATTTAATCTTAGTGTTTACTTTGCAGTGCCCCAGTAGAAACACGCTTTATGTCGCCTATCAACTATGTTAGGTGCCCAGTCCCATTCCATGCATGCATAGGGGAACAATTATTGATTGTTGCATTGACTGCTGTCGTATATAGATGAATGATGTTGTTTATTGTATTGTTTATATTGAAACATAGCTTTTGAATTATGAATTACTCGGGGCTAACTGATGCTGACCTGTGTATTAAAACCTTCTAAA
Source organism: Ophiura sarsii (assembly GCA_035610835.1). NCBI lineage: Eukaryota > Metazoa > Echinodermata > Ophiuroidea > Amphilepidida > Ophiuridae > Ophiura > Ophiura sarsii. Next base: position 10,903,665 of record CM069456.1, on the reverse strand, counting down.
TATGTGACCAGTCGCATCAAAACGGAAATGTTGTCGACAAACACAGTTTTGAGATAGAGGCCAATATATTTGGTGAAATATGAAGAATATAATACAAAAAAATATGCTTCTTCAACTCCTATCTTGTGATTAGAAAGTCCGATCACCTTCAACATGGTATCATTTTCAAGCTTTAAATGTGTTCTTTCAAGTCATGACAATAACTCAGAATTGACTCATGCTACCAACATGTTCATTTTGATGTGACGGGTCACATAATATAACAAGCCGTAATGCACAAAACAAGTTAGACAGAACTTTAGGGCCAGGTCTAAATTAAAGCCATAAGTTTTCTGTTATACGGAAAACGGAAAAAAATAACGGAATCGGAGGAATAAAACGGAAAACAGGATTTCAGTGTAAAAAATAAAAAGTTGAAATAATTGAAAAAAAGTGAATAAATACTAAGGAAGAAAAAAAATATGTGTCTGTTGTTGTTTTCAATGAAATAAACGTATACAGTGTATTATATACCGTACCAATATCCACATTTCTGGCCAAGCACATCCAGTCATCCAACATCATTTGCATCATTTCACACATTCGCAGTTGCGAGTCCCAACAAATGGGTACCAAAAATAGATGTTCATCGTGACGTAATGGAATTTCCCATTATATGGTCACAGTTCGCATGTACTACGGTTGTACACCTTTCCACACGGCTGTATACGATCGTACATGCACTTAGTGTTGTTCAACATAACAATGGCGAAGGTGAGTCAATAACGGTAAGTTACAACACACATAGTTTGTAATACCATCATTAAACTTCTTGTAAAATGGACAAAACATGGTAAAACGGACAAAACATGGAAAGTCACAAGAAAACAGAAAAACGCGGAAAGCGACATATTGATAAAACGGATTTTTCAAAAGTCAAAAACGGACAAATTATGGATTTAGTCTAAATAATGACTAGTCCTTTTGGAAGGACAATTATAATCTTTTATATTCTTTGTATGCCCCTAACAAAGTCCAAGAGTAAAATTAGAGCCGCATGGTAGGCCAGGCCAAATATGCTTCAGGCAAGTTGCTGGGACTAGTGCATTGATGAGTGTTGACATTTTATTAACTATACTCACAAACCACAAGGTTGTCTGCATAGTCAGTGTGCATACAGTAGCAAGTCTGTGTTTACAAGTTTTGACCTTATTTTGTCCTCAAATATTTATGTTAGCCAACTTAGCCAATTATAAAACCATAAAATCCTACACATGTGTACCACTCAAGTTGATATGTTCCAGGTTTTTAAGCAGCCCTTTAAATAAGCTAATGCCACAATAAAATATATTTGCCTCTTATAAGGTTCATTAATAATGTAGAATGAGCTCATCAAAGCCTAAAATTGTCCTTTCTGGGAGGACTATCCTCTATTTTGACCAGGTTTAAGTTGTTTTGTGCATACGGACCTAAAAATCTGTTATTTATTGTTTACCTGCAAATACTTTGTCTTCAGGGATTGCGTGTTCTTTTTGGATCCTGGTCCTGGCAAACTTCCTTGGGTCTACAACACCGACAATCTGAAATTAAAATATAGGGCTATTAATATTATGCTAACATCCAACTTGTACAAAGATATCATGTCCGTCAACAAATTGTAAAGGATAGTTTTCATGGAAGGTCGATGAAAAAGCATATACATTGCATTATAGGATGACAACATTTTTAAAAAAAACAAGTCACAAAAATTGTGAACACTTCTGTAAGGTAGAAAAAAGAGTGGACAAAATCTTTTTGAACTACTTGGTTTTAAGGGTATCTGTGTGTTATCTGCTAACATAAATTATTTTTAGAGAGCAACTAAAATTGAACTTTGAACACAGATGAGATGACTTCAAAAGGGCACCTAGATATCAACATTTACTGTAATTTTATTCATGCCGTTGCCAACATGCACCAGAGTTCTTTGAATTTAATAGATAATGGTTTTTATTTTAGGTGGCCAAGTACTTTTCCGAGCACTGCTTTGATATGGTCAACCCACCATAGTATAATTAATTGTATTCTCATTGTATCTCAATTGTGGTGAATAAAACTGAACTGAACAGTACATTTTACATAAATTCCCTCAGAGATCACCTGGAGTCTGGAATTGATGCTTCCCCTGCTCCCTGGGAGTAATCAGGACTGGAACTTCAGATTTTGTTCTCAATAACCATCCCCTTGGGCAAGTAACTCACAAAAATAACTGCCCAACAGAACTTTCACTAACTGGCCAGTGTAACTCACTTACACTGTAATTTTGAGAAATTTTACCTGTTAGGTACTTTTGCATCTTCACTCGCCTGACGCAAAAGTAACCTGCTATGGGCAGGCGGGCGGGTGATATTTTCAAGCCTGTTGGAGTTTGGTGGCCACCATCACCACTAATTACACAATACCTTAAATCTTTGAGGAAAATCCAGTGCAAACCCTCCATATGTGTGACCTCTGTTTCCTGCACCAACCAATATTACCGACACTTGCTGGTCCTGGCTAAAATCGTCTGTAATGCTTGCCATAGTTGGTGATGTGATCATCAAAATCCTAGGAGAAAATCAATACTTGTTTTGATTAATTCAGTTGGGCTTGATCATGTTTTACCAGTGAAACTGGTTTTACTGATTAATTTAGATGTTAATGAGAGCTGACAGGAGTGGTGTAATAATGTATGGTATCTTATCACAGCTCTTATCTGAATGTACCAATATTAACATCCATGCACTACAACAAATATAAAATGGGTATGATGAGTATTTGGTAGCAGTCCTCTCCGTAGCGCATGACCAATCTGGCGATTAGTCTTGGTCAGGGGAATATATTTTGGAAAATATGTCAGGCACTGAGTTTCCTCCCCATTGCCAAAATTAACAATGTCCCCCTTTCCTGGCATCAATTCTTTTAAGCCTTTTCCTCCCCTTCCCCTAATAGCTTCTTCCAAGTCCCTCTTTCTCATTTCCCCCATCCACTTTGTTTACACAGAGTGGATCAATAATCACTCTTCCCTCCCAGAACCATTTATAAATATATTTATCTGACTGATAATTTCTTTATGAATATTCATTGGATTTGTTATTTTTCCTTGATGGGGAAATGCAACAAATTTGATTGACCCACATTGTTTTGTGTGCAAGCTCTAAAAAGGATTTTTTTTTACCCAACAATTGCCAAGTTTAGGCTCCTGGTGTTTTCCAAATATAGGATGAGAATCTATTTCTGTCAACTCCTGGTCACTGTACACTTGGAGGCTTGTTTGTACTTTGTGACGTGTCTCATGAATGACTATCAATTATTAATGTAATAACCATTTTTTAGCCAAAGTCTAAAACAAACTTGAGTTTACCACCGATTTTGCCAGTTTTTATGCTCCGGTCACACCCATGTCGTGCCCGTTTCTCATAATGCCATTCGCTTTATTTGGCTGTTCCCTTCATGGTCGCGCCCTCACATGTGTTCATTGTGGATTGATATCATGTGTCAATTTAATTTCTTGTGATTTCGCGAGTGGTTTTACTTCTCAGTCATATGTCTCCATTCTTTCAACGTGAGAGGTCACTGTTCTTCCAGTGGAAGATTGATAATTTCTGGTTGTCTGATTTCCTCTTTTGATATCTTGCAAGTGTTTGGGGTAATGTATAGTTATCGAGATGTAGTTGAGACTAGTCCATATTGCTTGACAGTCAGTCAATACTTCGAGAGACTACGTGCATTGGAAGAATTGGGGAACATGCCCAACCCACCACAAAACCCCTTCCCCACCAGGGCTCGCGTTCTTGCGCGTCCTCTCCTCGCGTCCTAGGACCCCTTATTTTCTTGTTGGACGATAATGGACGCGTAAGTTTACATATTGAACTTCACTAACGGGTCCCAATCGAGAATAAAGGGACCCCTTAAATCCGACGATGTATGGACGTGGAAACCTTAAGACATTCTGAAAATTGTCAATCTCCATCCTGTGCCTACATTTTAAATTTATTAATGTCCGTAAAAGATAAATACAATGCAAATCCTGTATTTTTAAAAGTTGTTAAACACACTAAATCGCTTTCGAATTGCTTCCGCAAAAGTTTCAAGCGATTTCCAAAACATTCTATATATAAGTATCTTCTACTGATTAACATGGACACGACATAGGTATATGAGTTACATGATCTTACGCTAATGTGCGTATCTGTGTTAGCGACTGTTTGTCCCTAATTTTTTTTTTTGTTGACCATTTTCAAAGGCTCAAACTTTAGGACCCCTTATATTTCTGGAGGACCCCTTAAATTTAGTTTTTGCAGTCCTTAAAGGGTCCCGAAAAATGCAAATGGGACTCCTCACATTTTTGAGCCAGTGCTACCCCTGTTCCCCACCACAAAACCCCTCTCCCACCACCGACACCCCACCCACCCCACCCCATGCATCCACGCCACCACAACCCCCTCCCCATCACAATCCCCCACCCTAAACCCCTCCCCTTCCCAACCCCACCAACACCCTACCCACCCCTCCCCACCAACACCCTACCCACCCCACCCCACGCCACCATCCCCCCTTCAAACCCTCTCCCCAGGTCCATCCCATCCCCATTCGCCACCACAACCCCTGCCCTCCACCACTACCCCCCCATCCCCAACCACAAACACATCCCCATCAACCCCTCCCAACCACAACCACAAATACCATCCCCATCACTAACCCCTTCCCAATCACAAACACCCTCCCTATACCCCCACCTCACACCAAGCCCCCCATTACAAAACTCACATGGTATCATTGCGCCGCCCCCATCACTATACAACAACTTTTTTACAATAGACAACACTTTTGCTTGATGCTGAATTGGATGTCTCTGACACACCCCTTGTATTTCATTGGCCACAAGTATTCATTTAGGCTAGTGGATCCACCCCTGGAGATATAGTGCTGGGATCAAGCCTCTCAGTCTCAAACCCAAAATCACAAAATGTTCTTCATCTCGTCAACAAGCATGACAACGTATCATAATTTGCTTAATAATTCAAACAGGAAATCAAACATAACCCTTTAAACCCAAGCAGATTTTTACTCCATTGGAACAATTATTTTGGGTTTCAAACATGAAAAATAGTGAGTTTATTACGCATTTTGTCTTGGTGGCCATATTTGCCCACTTAATCGGTGGAACAATTTGACCACCTGCTAGGACTGCTCTCAGTCTCAGACTAGTGCATGGAAATCCCATGAAAATACCGACTAAAATACCTACAATACCTCTACAGTATACCTCTACAGAGAGCTAGGATTCAGAGCTACAATACCTCAAGACACGAACACACACACGCCAAGATATACTCTTTTGAAAGTATAAAAGTAAAACACTAACTTATAATATTGGATGTGGCAATCAGGTCATCAGAATTTGTTATTGCTGGCTGCGCAGAACTGTGACCTCCATATGCGCACAACCAAAGTTCTACACTGCATACGGGCTGTAATTAGTGTTATTACCGCGTAATTTCAATCAAGAGCTTTGGAGGAGGAGCCAGTGGCAGGTGGAGGGGGGGGGGGGGGGGGGGGGGGGGGGGACTCAACTTTTGGGGGGTTAGGGGTGTGCCGCCCAGGGTCTCAAAAAGGGGAGCTACAGAACTGAACTGGGTGAATTTTATGACGAAAAATAGGGTCTTAGGAACTGATTACCGGTATGTCAAAAGTAGGTCTTGAGACTAACTGCACTGGCATGCGCATAGTTCAATTTTGATTAGGCAAAATAGAAATAAATACATGTTTAGCGTCCCCTCCTGCTCCTTTTTGGGTCTGCTTAAAATTTCTTTTCTTTGTTCATTACTTTTTTGTTCAGGTGTTTCAGAGTTTAAAGGTAGATGTTCCGATTTTCAACTTGAAGTTTTCTATTCTACATGAAAGGTCATCCTTAAAAAAGTCGCGTTCCAAAGTTTGAGTTGCATAGCTCTAATGGTTCTTATTTTAGACGCACAAGATGCTGTGAACTGTACCCATTGAGTAGTACACAAACTATATCGGTGGTTACCACCATTCGCAGTAATTCGCCGTTATTTCATCGATTTCTCCGTAATTATACCGATTTAGGCCGTCAAATTTCAGTATGATGATGAGAAAAATACGAGCTTTCATATGATATGAAAATGTCCGTATGTTTGAAATAATTATGTGTTACGAAAATGAGATCGGGTCATCTACCTTTAAGATGTTTGTAAAAGCTTTCTTTCTTTCTATTCTTATATGCATTTTAAACAAGTTTTGTGGTGACAAACCCCTCAGAAACATGAAATAAAAATAATCTAAAGAGGCCTCCTCCTCTTTTAGGTTCACAAAGTTTGTCGCCAATCAGGTGACGATTTTGCTCCAAAAAGTGCAAAAAATAAAAAATAAAAAGGGCCTCCTCTTTCCTTTTTTTGAAAAAGTCAGGACGCTAAACATGTTTATTTTGTTATTTGGCCTTAGCAAGAACGCAAATTTTCGCTTATGCATAATTTTCAAAGAATTGTTGCAACGCAAAATTTCGTGAATTTTGAATTTTCAAAATAATTGGGGTCTTACTCTTAAGAACTTATGCAGGCTAGGGTGTGCGGCTGGGCAGTCTGAAAACAGGGGCTTACCGAACTGAACGGGCACCAAAACAGGGGCTTGGCCGAACTGAACGGTCGCCGAAATTGGGGTCTTAGAGAACTGAATTCTTATCATACAAAATTGTGTCTTATAAACTGAATTTTAGGCAAAATTTTGCCATATGAACTGCAAAATTTGAGGCTACATAACTCAAAGTCATAAGATTTTCACACTTTTCATGATTTTTGGTTGAATTTGGGGTTTAAGGGAACTGCTGCCAATGGATGAAAAGGGGGTCTTATGGAACTGCCAGTGGATGAAAAGGGGGTCTTACGGAGCGGCCGAAAGGCGTGAAAAGGGGGTCTTGACAGCCGCACATACCTGTATGGCCAATATACGTGAGTACCCCCCCCCCCCCCCCCGGGTCATTAGAGCCAGCAGTAGAGGGTGAAAAGGGGGGTCTTCAGCGCGACACATACCTATACCCTTTTCCAATGTCAGTGCCCCCGGGGTCATATACGGAGAGGGGGGGGGGGGGGGACATAATAGCAGATCCCACCCCACTTTTTTGAATAACCCTGAGGCTGAAAAGTGTCTAATTATGATGATGACGATGAGTGATGATGATGAGTGATTTTTTTCGTAAATGAGTTTATAAGACAAAATCAGTTAATTTGTTTAAAATTTTTAAAAATCATTTTATTTAGTGAATTTTGCTTTATTTCGTATTAAAACGGAATAAATAATTTTTTCTCAACTCATGTACGAAAAAGAAATCGCGCCCGGCCTAGTTACGGGGATGATCAATTGATCATTATCATGAGATCGCACGTATATAGAACGGCCCTCGGGTGACAGGTCTACTCAGGGTTGCACAAAGTTTTGGGTTATGAGCTGTGGTTGCACAGGTATACGTAGGCCCCCTATACTAACATGTTTATTGTTTTATTGCTTTTCCCCAGTGGTGGAGCTACAGGGGGGCAAGGGGGCATTTCCCAAAAAAATATTTTTGTGCCCCACCGAATCAATTTATACAATGTAGTTAAAATTACGAAAACAATCGACAATTTTAGCATCTTTTCTTTCTACATTCTAGGTTAAATTAGGCAAAATTTGACAATTTTAGCGTAAAATGCCACAAAAAAAATTCGCGCTTAGCGCACATCATTTTTTTTCATGCCCCACTAAACAAATTCTTCACAAATGTTAAATTATTACTATGGTACTGGTACATCGAAAGAACATAGCTTATTGTAATCGGATTTTTATCAAACCTGTAATTGTAAATGTAGGTGGGGAAATGTTAAGCTCAAAACCTTGCTCCTGGGGAAGAAACAACTTTGTGCAACCCTGAGTCTACTACTATACATGTAGTTGATGATCACTTAGCTACGAGCTGTTACAAACTTGGCAAACCCTGGGCAAACTTACAATAGCAAGGCCTACGGATCTAGGTCGGAAATTCTACAATCAAATCTTAATTCAGTGAGGGTTAGTTATCGGAGTCTCTTTCCGTGGTTTAAGCTGATAATCAGATTTATTTGTAGAATTTCTCCTCTACCCCATTCACTGTGTACAACGTGCAGGTCTATAATTAGTCTAGAGGCTGGGACCCCTAAAAAAAGTGATCGTTCAACCGGTGTACCTTCTCAAATCTGATCACATAGGTAGTTAGTAGAGACCCTCTAGATATGTGCCAGGTAGTGAGTCAATCCAAATTGTGGTGTCACATTCTTTTTACAGGCCTTTTTAAAAAGTGTCTCATTCGATAGTAAAATAGCACGATTTCAGGGTAAGGGAACCATACATCATCATATGGGCGATTCGATCCACGGTAACACGCGTTACATTTAAGCGCGCCATTCTTGATTCTCCACCCTATAGCTGTAAAAGTAATTTGAATGAAGTTTTCATCTTTTGTATTGTAATACCCAAGACTTAAGGCTAGATCCTCATGCTAACACCAATATGAAATATTAGCTCATGTTAATGTAAGACCGCTCCGAATATCGGTAACACGCGTTACGAAAAAAGACGCACTAAAACAATTCCCAACTTTGTTTTGCTTGTGTTTTTCAACTAACCAACCTACAATCAATTGGTCACTACTGTAAGCAAGTACCTTTCTACGGTTTATAAAACTAGAATAATAACAAGAATTAAAGTTCTCACTTTTTTGTAAAATGCAAAATAGTCGGTAACACGCGTTACACTTTGTCCAGCCATTATTTACTAGCCTTAGATTCTTAATTCTATTTCCAAATTAAAATTAATTTTGACTTTGGTAATTGAACTAACATATTAACCATAAATAATGATAAATAACACTTAAAAAATTGAGGTTTTAGCACGTTTTCCTGAATTTGAGTTTGGTAACACGCATTACGACATTTTGATGGCTTATTGTGGAGTGGTGGTTATGAATTTATCTAATTGTTTAATATTTTTAAATAGGGCCTAACTAGTAGAATTAAAATTATAAGTGGCATAACTTAAAACCAAATCAATTAAGGAAATATTTTCAAAAAAGTGTTGCTCCGGTAACACCATTTTGGGGGTAAGAAAAGTATAATTTTTTCATAGTAAACATTAGCCAAATGTTGTAACATTTTTTTCCTGAACCTTTGCATGAGCTTTGAACAACATAAAGGTAAAAATAAATCTTTTGGAGCCATTTTCAGTTTTTTTGCTCCGTCACATTTTCATGGAATCGCCCATATATATTTATTTTAACCGAATTGCGTCATTTTTGCATTAAAATATGCCAAATGGTTACCTCTCTCACGTTAATATTTCCATGAAGCTGTGTATCACACAATAATTCGAAATACTATATCCATTTGACATTAACATGTTTATTGCATACCATTTTCAACATTCAGCAAAGTTTATTTAGAATTAATTATAAGTTATTTATCATTAAATGTTGTCGTATTGGCAGTCAAACATGTTGTAGTCGTATTGGAAATGTAATGGACCGATAATAACTTCACTTGTTTACATGCTGTTTTTATACAAAGTGTCCTATAGATGAGGTGACATTTGTTGACATTTAGGACGCCCTCTGTTGGTTTGAGACAAAACACACCGGGCAAGAGTTTCTATACAGGGTGTATCAAAAAAAACGTAACACTTTTTGTCGCGAGCTTTCCGATTACAGCAAATCACAAATCACTCTAAAATTTGTATATTCTGTTAGGTGTACTTATTGGCTATCACATAGTCAAATTACAGCGATATCGACTATTTATTCACTGAGATATCAACGATAAACGTAAACAAGTGCAAAACACGTTTTACATCATTTATCCTGTATGCCTGATTTTCTTGTCAGGTGAATATTAGCAAGACACTTTAATAACTCACTGTACTTAAATAATTGGAATCAAACTCATCATTCTGAAAAGAAAATGTCATGTTAAAGGTATCAAATGTCTGGCTATTACAGTATCATATCAATATTAATTAAATCTGGCAATAAATTAGTTGATATAGTTAATGACACAACTTGAAAATCCAGATTTCAAAGTCTGTTTGCAAATCCTCTCTTTTTTTCTCTCGTTAATGTCATAAATAAAACAATATGCCACATTATTCAAAAGATAAACAAATGGAATAATCCATTGAAGATAGTAATTATCTTGTATGAATCAGTCATTTTTAGTCTGTTGTGAATGGGACATTATGGTGCTGCTCGACCCTCAAAATGCTGTCATTGTTTTAAGATGCATCGATTATGAACTTTAATTTATGAACGAACGTACCATAGACATATTATGTGGCGATCATAGCAATCGGTGGTTCAGAACTTTAAAAAGGTAATTGACGTATTCAAATGGTCGAATGATTATCAGATTACACGATTCAATGATTTTATGTACCACCTTACTCAAACAAAGGAAATTAAGATAAACCATTCCAGACATTAAGGTTACATAGTTATTAGACTGTTAACCCATAACACTAATCGGACAGGAAAATCCAAGTTTTTAGAACGAACGATGTAAAACGTGTTTTGCACTTCTCTACTTATACCTTAAATATCTCAGCTAATAAATAATCGATATCTTTGTAATTTGACTATGTGATAGCCAATAAGTAGACCTAACAGAATATATAAGTTCAAGAGTGATTTGTCTTTTACTGTGACCGTACAGCTCTCGACAAAAAGTGTTGCGTTCTTTTTGATACACGCTGTAGTTTACATAGGCCAGATCAGGTTTTCTAACTAGATTGTGGTGTCACATTGTTATCAAAACTGTCTTTAAACTTGCTTAGGAATGCTATAAGCTATCGCATTTCACACAAAAAACTAAAACTAAATGAGTTTTACAATTCATTAGAAAGAAATTTCATGTTGTCTTCATTAACTTTACTGTATATTCTGCCTGGAGGGAAACAACAGAGGGTGTCCCATTTGTAAATACATGACATCATAGGTCACCTCATCTATAAACAGTTGAATTTTATCGTTTTAGGTGAGAGGAAATATTAATTGTCACATCATTGCATTTAATCAACGAAAATAGGTTATCTTGGTACCCATATATACGGTATGCAACTCTCTCCTCTTGGTCCTAAATAGTTCTCCTCGACTATCTGTTTCAGAAGTGAGGAGCCAGTATCCAAACTGGTGCACCAAGCATGGCAAAAGAAAACCGGGAAGACCTGCTCTGACATTTATTTATTTACTCAAGCAGGATACTGGATTGGAGACAAGTAACACAAAGACAGCAATAAATGACCGACGGTTCTGTTCCCTGTATGTTATCCAACTTTCTTGATCACGGCTTTGATGCTTTATCCAGGGTTATAAATTATCACCATTCATCTGATTTCTTTCTCACCACATATGTCTTGCCAGCGTGCTTGCTACCATTTTTACCGCTGTCCTAAGCATGGCTCAAGGCTATTTAGTCTGGGTGTAACTAGAAGACCTATGTATTGCCTTGACTTACTTGACTAAGGGCGGGTGATATTCCCGAACCACGATGCTTCTCCAAATCTTCCTTTCCAACATAGCTGTCTTGATTTCTTTTACCTACCTGCAATCCTGTGTCGCGCTTTAGTATGTCAATGTAGGTTGGGCTGGTCTACCACGCTTTCTTACTCCATGTTTTGGTTTGGAGACCAGCTCATTGGACCCTCTGAAGCAGTGTCCTGCAAATCTTGACACTGCTTCAGAGGCTCCAATTACTTTGGAAAAATGTTGTTGTGTTAAGAAATTCCAACTTTTAACTTCAATTTGTCATCGAAACTAGTGCTATATCATATTTTGTAAAAACCAAAAGTTCAAATTTCGAAGAAAAAAAATCACATTATATTTTCCGAAGAGCAGATTTTAGTTTTAAAACTAGCCCAAATCTGGCTGAAAGTCACCACGTGTGCTAAGTCATGTGGGCATGTGGCAAGACTACAGCGCCTACGGGCTTGCTACCAGTTCCACCGCTGCCACACTCAAGGTCCCCTAGCATGCGGTCAATGGTGTTGGATGGATGTAATTCTGGGGTGGAACTAACTAATACTAGCGTCATGGCCAGTTCAATCTGTCAAACTTGGGCTCAAACATAACAGGCAACTGGAATGTAATGCAAAAGTGTGGAGAGCCATCGTAGATCGGGGACACCACCGAGTTAAACCCTCAGGTCCACTCTTACCAGCCATATCCTTTGGGAATATCTCTTAACTCTATTTCATCTGTCACCAAGTGAACAGGTGAACTAGCCAGAGTGGACCTTTGCCTTTAAGCAAGCAAGTAAGAACCCCTAAAATGCTTTCAATTAAAATAAATACAAGTCAACTACGAGGTGACTTCTAAGACATACTTCACAAATATGGGTTAAGCTGTATAATAGAATATCACAAATGAAATGCTAGTCTTGTCATGTCATTGGTCTGGAAAGACCATAATCGAAGCTAGTCGAGGAGAAATATTTCGGACCAAGAGGAGAGGGGTTCATACCATATCCATAATCCATGCCTACCTCGTATTTTCGTTGATTAAACGCAATGCTGTGACAATTGATATTTCCTCTCAGCTAAAACGATCAAATTCCACTGTTCTATGGGTCACTTTGAAAAAACATAATGTAAAAATGTGAAGTTATTATCTGTCCAATTTATTTCCGATATGACAACAACATGTTTGACTGCCAATACAACAACATTTAATGATAAAAAACTTATTAGAATTATTTCTAAATAAACTTTGCTGAATGTTGAAATAGGTATGCAAAAACATTGTAATATTGAGAAAGACATCCGATCGGACGTCGAAACTGTCTGGAACAGCAAGTTCAATTTTGGAATTATCTTATGAATCTTCTAATTATGTTTCCTTGGATTCCTGATGAACCTATTCTCTGATTGTAATATTTTGTCAAATGGATATGTTATATTAGTATTTCGAATTATTTGTGCGATACACAGCTTCAGTGAAATATTAACGTGAGAGCGGTAATCGATTGGCATATTTTGATGCAAGATAAAATGACGCAATTCGGTTAACATTAAGCATAGATATGATGATTTATGTTTCTACCCTGAACTCGTGCAATTTTGCTATCAAATGAGACATTCTTTAAAAAGGCCCGTAGAAAAAATGTGACACCACAATTAGGATTGACTCACTACCTGGCACTTATCTGGAGGATCTATACTAACTACCTATGTGATCAGATTTGAGAAGGTTCACCGGTTGAACGATTCACTTTAACTAGGCCTCGTATGAGAGTTAGCCTCTAGTCTAGACTATATACAGAAAAGTGCGAAAAGTGTTGAATCGTCAGCGTACAGGTAGAGCTCGTTGTCACAGACATCCACAAGGTCATCAATGAAGACAGAAAACAGTAGTGGACCAAGGATAGATCCCTGTGGAACAGAAGCATTTATGGGTGCAGTGTTGGATGCTTGTCCCGACATGACGACATTGATAGATCTATCGGATAAGTAGTTGTGTATCCATGAAAGCAGTCTTCCGGTAACACCCTTCGACATCAGTTTTGAGCAGAGTCCATTGTGCCATACTTTGTCGAAAGCTCCTTTTATGTCAAGGGCAATGACACAAACCTCGTCACTTTGGTCTAGGTCTAGGGAGTTGTTCCATTTCTGTGACAACATGTTGAGGAGATCAGCTGTACTGTGGCCTTCTCTAAATCCAAGACCTCCAGATATTTACATTTTCTTTTATTTATATTTTGATGTTGTTCTCTATGTTTTGGCTTTTATCGTTACTCTTATGTCACTTTCATTGGCATGTTTAACCCCAGCCTGTCCATTTGTGTTTCTTGTATTATGCATGTTTTTGAATCTATTGATCAGTGTTCCTTGTAGACAATTGCCAGAGTGTGATTTCTTAGAGAAATACCAGTTTGATTTCTAATGACTTTCTGAGTGTATTAGGCAGACTTGGCAGTTTGATAAAGCTACCAGTATGGTAGCGAAACGTCATTATGGTTGTATTTTATACTATGCTATTGCATTTTTACACAAGCAAAAATTCTCAATACTATGAATACCAAGTCTGCAAACACTCCTGATGCTATTATCAAAAGAATTCCAAATCGTGTTGGTTGTTGTCAATGCTAAATGATATGACATGCTATAGACTAATGCTTATCATTTGAGTAAACAGGACACTTTTGGATGCTGTATGATTCGGGGTGCTGCCTTGTTGTAGTTTGGGAAACGCCATTCGGACGCTATAGTCACCAATCGTCACGGCAATCATGTGGCTTTGCGTTACTTTAACATTTGCTTGTATTATTCAGATAAACGCCCAACCTGAAGTTATTGTTGAACAAGGACAATTAATGGGTAAAACAATACGTTTTGATGATGACTACCTGAATCTGAACAAATTAATGGATGTTTACGAAGGCGTCCCGTATGCGGAACCACCAGCCGGTGCGAATCGCCTAATGCCGCCCGTTCCAAAGGGCAATTGGGACGGTGTTTACAATGCGACGTATTTCCGTGATATTTGCTTACAGTTCAATGCTGAGTCTGAGGGTTTCTCTCAAAGTGAAGATTGTCTGTACTTGAATATTTACGTAAATAATCCGATGGTAAGTTAATTTGATATACAAAAAACCAGGCATTTAAAAAGAAAGAATTGTGCAAGCCTACTTATACTATGTCAATATAGCGTTGTATTTATATGACGTGTCATTTGATTTGCCTCGAACCCGGGGCCTCAAATTCATTATATATGAATTTGAGGTAAGCCTATGTTCATGTGCATGTATAAGAAGCTACTTAGTAATGCCATTATGCATAATAAGTCGACATTTATTGATGGTGGACAACATAATACTTCAGAAATGGTCTATTCCGAGGGGTACATAGAGATGTTTACTGTTGATGATGAATGTTGTTGTTGAAAGAAATATTACGTTCATCCAAATATTGATTTACATAATTAAGACGTCTACCGTTCCCGTCTTCACATTGTATTGCCTTTTTGCCATGTTTGTTTCAGTGTCTCAGTCAGTAACATCAAGTTTCAATGTTCAAGAGACGGCCACTCAGTTCTCGGCCGAATGAGATTTGTTATACAGTTTAGACTGATATACCGTAGTATAAATGAGGCGCAGAAACTGGGTTATTATCTGGTCTGCTTGACAAATGACCCCCCCCCCCCCCCCCCCCCCATTTGCACGTAATGTCTTCTGTAGGATGCGAATTCGTCTAAATTTAAGAATAATCGCACCAGCGCTTGTTGGCGCCATACTAGATACTGTCTATTTTCCAAAGACCAATAGAAATTCTTAACTTAGTATTTTTGGAATCACTGCGCGACCCCGTTATCAAGAGGATGGTGTAACTTGCGCCGAATGCTCAGAAACAAATCCTTGCTAAACACATCTCAGCATCCGCTCTTTGCCAAGACACAACGGCTGATCAATTACCGTCTTTGGTCTGATCAACCTACGGTAAAGTTTTGAACCAGCATAGTAAAACCATGGTGAAACTGAAACTCACTGCAGAATTATTTTGTTAATGTTAATGTATAACACACTCATGATATTCTATTCTATGTTATGTCATTAAGATTACAAATTATAACCTATATAAGAAGTTGTTGACACAATCATAATTTATTTCTGTCACATGAATTATTTCTTGCCCTTTTTTCTGTTCAAAGCCCGTAAATGCGCCTGTGATGGTGTTCTTCCACGGTGGTGGTTTCGATACGGGATATAGTTATATGTTTAATGGCATACCGCTAGCAGCTGTGGGTGATGTCATTGTCATAACGGTAAATTACCGTTTAGGACCGTTTGGATTTTTGACTGCGGGTATGTACCATGTAGTGTATTTTATGTTTTAGGAATGATTCTGCTTCTAAATATTGAAGAGTGCCGACAAATAAGTAAGGTGATTTATGTTTGTTTAGCTAAAGGGGTCAAAAAAAGTAAGTCCCCCCTAAAATTAGATTACTTTTGTTTATATAACTTCAAACACAAATAGACGTTTCGAAAAGTTGAAACGATTATGAAAAGATAAAAGGCTTGGCTACCATTAGAATTTTTTAATTTATTTTCGATATCATGTTTACTTTTCCCAAAACAGTCACATTTCCCAAAATTATTTTTCTGAAAAAGTGGCACTTCGTCCATACCAGTCAATTTAAAAATTCTTTCTCGTGATTTATTTGTCCGAAAACTAGACCAATTTTGTTTGCATAACTCCGCACAGGATTGATCGTTTTGAGAAATTTAAAAACTTGTGAAAAGCAAAAGTGCTTGGCTTCTCACAAAAAGTTTCTTTTGTTCAGTATCATGTTTACTTTTCCCAAAATTGTCTCTTTTCCCCAAAACGATGTTCTCAGAAACTGTGGCAATTTTCAAAATCCTATACAATTTTGTTTGCGTAACACCCCGACACAATTAGACGTTTTAAGAAATTGAAACTTTTCTGAAAAGGAAAAACGCTTAGCTATCCGCACAAAGTTTTTAATTTTCAATATCATGTTTACTTTCCCCAAAAAGTCAAATATCCCCAAAATGATGTTTCCGTTATAAACATGAAATTTGCCAAAATCCAATACAAGTAAGTGCCACTTTTTCAGAAAACATCATTTTGAGGAAATGTGATTGTTTTGGGAAAAGTAAACATGATATCGAAAATGTAAAACTTTCTATTGGTAGCCAAGCGTTTTCTCTTTTCATAATCGTTTCAATTTTTAAAAACGTCTATATGTGTGTGAAGTCAGAAGTTATGTAAACAAAAGTAATCTAATTTTAGGGGGGGACTTACTTTTTTGACCCCTTTATATTCCGTGATATACTAATATCATTACAATTAATGAACGAACTTCTTCCATTCACCCGTGCACGCACTTAAAACTTTCCTCGCGGTAGGCGTCTGCAGACGATATTACAAAATGTCACAAAATGTTGCAAAAATGTCAAAAAATATTGAATTTAATTACCATATTTAGAATCATCATGAGAAATCCATTAAAATAAGAACAAACATTCCTAGTATTGGTTCAGATGGACCTTGAAAGTTTCAGTTTGACACGCCCATTCCACCGAATAATCTTTAGGAATATTCTACTTATAAAATGATTTTACGTTTATAGGAAAGGCATGCAATTTTAGGTGTGATACAAGATCAAGATCCCAAGTTTGCCCGCTCTTTAAATTTCATTTTTCAATCCAAATATAACTTATCTTGCATCAAGTTATCGGAATAAATCGCAAATGAAAGCTGTACTTAAATGACAAACATTATGGCAAAATTTTTCGCGTGGATGAGACCATAGAACTTTGTAACATTTTTGAGATCAGTTAGTTTCTTATAACCTCCCCATTATGTTCTCCACAATTGAATTTGTAATATTACTCATGCTTCAATTCTCAGGTGACGAAGCCTTCTCAGGAAACTATGGAATGTTGGATCAAGTAGAAGCATTGCGATGGATACATACAAATATCAACGGTAAGTTTGATATAGTTATACAATGTACTGCAATACGGGCTCAGACAAATATATGAAGTGCGCGTTTTATGATGGGTTGGCCTATGATTTTGTTCTTTATTCGCTTACGAAATCAGATGCAGAGAACAAGACGTAGTCGTCTGTGCCTGCCCAGTTTTTCTGTCCAAGGTACAGCTTCTATTACGTGAAAAAATTACTTCCAATCCAACTTTTAAGATGAAATACCTGAACACGTCAGACCTCAAAGCAGCCCGGTGATTATAGAGGAAGTGATCTCCTCCGAATGGGGTTTCCACACCCTCTCACAGTGTTAATATCAAGTAAATTTACCAGGGATGCAAATAGTGCGGGAGCGGGGAGCACCGCTCCCAGGAAATAACAGCTAAAATTGAGGAAATCATGCCATTGTCAAAACAAAAAAAAAGGAGGAGGAAAAAGAGGGAAGAGGAAAAAGAAGAGAAAAGAGAAAGAGGAAAAAGGGAAAAGAAGGGAAATAGAAAAGAGAGGACAAGATGACGAATAGGGCAGGGCAAAGCTAGATTCAATTTGAAGTGAGGCAGTGAAGCCACAAACTGACGCATGTGGATGGAATGTATCATACAGGAAATCTCAAGACCTTCGAGGAACATTTACAATATCATCAGGGCAGGCAGTCAATGAAAAACAGTGAAAAGAAGATGAGTCGAGTCGTGAAGGTGGATCTGAGGAAAGTTATACAACGAGGGTTCCGAGCCATAGGAAATTCAATTTATCAATGCAGCACTAAAAATTGAAGGAAGAACTGTTGAGAACGACCTAGAAAACCTTGAGGAAATATTGGATCAATGAGATATAAAGAAAAACCATAAGCACCAAACAAGTTGGAAAGTAGTATAGTTTGAGGAAATGGAATCATCAACATCAAGAGGAATAAGCAGTAACATGAATGGAGATGACTAAAAGGACAGCAGCTGACACCAACATCTCAGATTTGAGGATATCATATTTTTGCTAAAAAGATGAAAAGGGAAGACAAGGCCAAATTGATAGTCACGTTTAAATAAACCCTTTCAATGCAAAAATAGAGAAATTTAAAAAAGGAGATGCACATGATAAATACACAAACAGACATAAATCTCAATCATTGTAATCACAAGCGTACAAATGGGACTACGGGCTGCCAGCAGGAGTTCAAAGATAAAAGTAACCAGTGGTCTCTTTACTCTCTTCATATCCATGCGAGTGATGCGACAATAAATGTTTGACAGCTCTGCTCATAAAGCTTGCTCGTGCAGATTTCTATGCAAAGTGCATACATCTTGTGCCATGTAACAGAGTCTATCATTCATCATGTACCATTGAGAGGATCATACCGTACTATAATCATTTGAGATCTGGTAAGGAAAACTATGAATATGGAAGCTTTCAAAATCAAATTTTTGTGTATATACTATACTTTGAGAATGACTTATTATTAATAATAATAATAATAAACAATATTTATAAAGCGCAAAATACAAAGGTTTCTAAGCGCTATACAATACAACATGCACAACATATACACTATAAACAACAACCAAATTGACATAAATACAACAATGCAATACAATTACTTGAACATGAATGTTTTGAGTTTGGATTTAAATTGATTAATTGACTCAGCTGAACGGATATTGACAGGGATATTGTTCCAGAGTTTGGGTGCAGCAACTGCAAAGGCACGGTCGCCATAGGATGATGTTTTGACCCGAGGTCCTGGTTTTAATGCGAGTTGGTTTGAAGAGCGAAGAGGTCTGTGAGTGGTGAAGGATATGAGATTGCGGATGTAGGTAGGAGAAAGTCCATTTACTGCCTTAAAGGTTAAAAGGAGAACCTTGAAGCGTATTCTGTCCTTGACAGTAAGCCAGTGGAGGTCACGTAGAATGGGTGTGATATGTTCGTGGCGTTTAGTATATGTAATAAGACGAGCGGCAGAATTTTGAACTCTTTGAAGAGATGACAGAAGGTTGTTTGATAGGCCATACAAAAGAGGGTTGTTGCAGTCCAGATGAGATGAGACGAAGGCGTGGACGAGTCGCTCTGTGGATTTACGATCTAAATACTTGCGAATACGGCTGATTTTATAGATTCCAAAAGATGCTCTACGACATATATTGCGAACATGGTCTTTTAGCTGCAGAGTGTCATCAAGCAAAATGCCTAGATCTTTGGCAGAGCTTGACGCGGATATGTCGGAGCCTCCAATGCTGATGGGAAGTAACTCAGAGTAAGACCTGAATTTGGAGTGGAAATGGATGATTTCAGTTTTTGAGTCATTTAGCATCAGTTTATTTTGGATTGCCCAAGAGCGAACGTCCGCAACACAGGCTTCTATCTTATTGAGAGCGGCAGGTTGGTGATTTGTTTGCATAGTAATATAAATCTGGGTATCGTCGGCATACTTTACATGGCTAATATCATGATGAGCATTTATAACATCGCTCAGTGGAGCACTATACATTATAAAATCAAAGGGTCCTTTTACAGAACCTTGGGGAACACCCCAAGGCAACGGGAAAGTGTCAGAGATTGAGTCCTTGATTACAACAGCTTGTTTGCGACTGTCCAAGTATGAAACACACCATTTATGTACTGTACCACATATGCCATATCTTCTTTGGAATCTTTCAAATAACATAGTGTGATTTATAGTATCAAAAGCAGAGGAAAAATCAAGAAGAACAAGCACAGCTTCATTTCCTTTGTCAAGCGCAAGTAACAAGTCATTTGTGACACACGGTAGAGCAGTTTCTGTTGAGTGGAACTGTCTGTAGGCGGATTGGCTCGCTGCAAACAAGCTATGCTCATGCATGTACTCTTTAATCTGAGCAGTCACGACCCTTTCAAGGACCTTAAAGATAAAAGGCAGATTTGCGACTGGTCTATAGTTTTTGAGCTCGTTCGGGTCTAGATTCTGTTTTTTCAGTAACGGCATAATATAGGAAAGTTTGAATGCAGCAGGCACCGTTCCGGATGAGAGCGATAAGTTTATGATTTTGGTGATATGTGGAAGCAGGACATCAAGGCACTTTTTGACTAAACAAGTGGGTATTGGATCGAGCTGACAACCCTTTGATGCACTCTCGTTAATAACTTTGCGAACAGTGTCCTCAGATACCTGCTTGAAATCGGTAAACCTGCTTTCACATGATTCAGTTAAGGAGATAGTTAAAGGTGGAGTACTTATGCTGTTCAGTTTATCACATATCTTCTCAATTTTGTCATGAAAATATATACCAAATTGAAGATTATTACTGAGTCATGAGGAAAATAATTGATCTGAGCAAACAGGTTTAACTTTAAACATGTTAAACAATGAATGTTCAGTGCAGTTAACATATACGGGTGTAAACTACCTCAAGTTGGAGTATATTATTATTTATGCTAACATGTATATTACAACCTATTCATAATCTGGTGCTGGTGTTCATGAAATAGCCCTTTCTGCATCAAAAATCTTGTTTGATTAATTTATTTTGCATGCTGAATTCAATTACCATGATATGATGGAGTAAATTGTCATGATTGTTGGGCTGGAATTTATTTTAGTACATTCAAATGGTAGACCTTTGAATTCGTTCATGCTCATTGTTCAAAAATATTATGAATTCAGAAATAACATGGAATTGAATGTCAAACTTAAAACTATATTGCATTGGGTTGTGAGTTCTTATAACTATGATGAGTGTTATTTTAAAAATGGTTTTGTAATTGCAAATCAATATCCCGACTGACACCATGGCCCACAGAGCATGTTGTGATACAAATAACTGTTTATGTCTCCTTCATAACAAGAATTATCTTTAGCGTTGGTTATCAAATTTAAGTTTTAAGTAATGGCATTCCCTGTTTTACAGATGGTCCTCACCGTCTTCCAAGCACAAGTCATAGTCAACCGTGTCTCAAGTTCCGGATTCGAGCCTCTTTATATCAAGCATTGTTCAAGAAAGATGTCCAAGTCAAGTCAAGTCAAGTCATCCCAGTCCGGTCAAATCAGTGGTTGAATGACGTGGGCAAATGCACAGTTAGATAGAAAGCTGCAAACTGAAAAGGAATATATTTATGGTACCATTGTTACGGTTTGATTGAGGAAATCATAAACCTTAGGACCATGCTCCTGAGGAAGAAATGACTTTTTGCACCCCTGGAATTTACATTTAACCTGAAGGAGTGAAGTAAGTCCCAGAGATTTGGCGGGTGGCTCAGCGGTTCAGCGTTCAAATAAATGTCGACAGGGAAAAGACCGGATGTTTATTGAGAGCCCTGTCAATCAGGGGTCAGGTGGGGACGCCCATTAGACTGAGGGCGATGATGCGATAACAGATTTCTCTCTCACACAAAGAAATTGAAAACGTGTCTTTCAATTGCTTTTACGTGTTTCATCGTGTTCATTGCCCTCTAACCAGATTCGTGCTTACATGCAGATTTAACGATAATACATGTAATACCACCAAAGTCTTTGCAAATAATATTGAACCTCTTTACAGCATTTGGCGGTGACAGCAACCAAGTAACCCTGTTTGGTGAAAGTGCAGGGGCTTCAAGTTCATCCGCTCATTTATTTTCTAAATTGAGCCATGATCTATTTAGCCAGGTTATTCTTGAAGTAAGTATGTGACACCAACAGTTCATTCATGGTATTCAAAGCAACTTTATGACATACCGGTAGCCGGCAAACGCCGAGCTTCACCGTTCTGTTCAACCCCTTCCCAAGGGTGGAGCGTAACGAGAGAGGGTAAGGAGCATTATAATACCCTCTTCCCTTAACAGAAGGCTCGCCCCTGATGCCCCCAAATCGTATATAGTAACTTAAATTAGTCGGCTATGCCCCCTCATGCAGATTTGTCCCCCTCACCACGCCCTGATCTGAAGAGTGACCCTTCTTACGCCACTGTTCGACTAAATGACCATGCCATCGAATTCGTAAGATCGTGGCCTAGATTTATTAGAATGTACATAGTACATGTAGCATTAGTAGTATTTACGAAGTAATTTATATTATATAAAATCAAATCAAAAGTATTAATATATTTGTCTTAATAAAGGCCTAGTTTTAGTTTCTACCTGGGTTGTTAATACTTTTAGGGCTACACTATACAACGTAATTAAAAGGTGAATTAAACTATACTACAATTGATTTTTTTTTTTCAAGAGTGGAGGTATGTTTGCACCGTCGGGATTTCATGATGAGTTAGAACCACAGATCGAGATTGCATTTAAATTAGGAGTCGAACTCGGATGCTCTGTAAGCAGTGGTGCTGAATTACTGAAATGCTTTCAAGAAGCGGACGCTAATGATATTAAGGAGAAGGCAGCCTCGGTATGTATCCATCCTTCACACCCTTAATCTCTGCACCTAACCATACCATTCGATCTAAACGGGAATTCCCGTGCGTAAATGTACATGCAGGGTATCCACAAAAAAAAACGTGCACGTGTTTACCCAACTTATTGACCATGAAGTTCTAAAGGTTGGTGTAACACCTTTATACATATTGAAAGACCAAACGCTTGGCTTTCAGATGCCGTTTATTTCACCTTTATTTGGTTTTGTCAATCCTGATATATGACCAATTAACTAAAGCTACCTAAAATCGACGTTGTACCACTTTACAGTTTGCAATGAATAGAAAGTTTTACTCAGGAAATACAAATCTTTCACCTGTTCGAGTAGTCTTAGCAAATGTTATGCAATTATCATTTGTTTGTATTGCGATTTAATAGGTTTAAGTAATAGAATGCCAAGTCTGTGTAGCCAAACAGGTCTGTGTAGCCAAACAGAACTAAATATTTTAAAAATTCAGACCAAATGCCTCCACGCTCTTTCTGTAAAAGTGGCACAACATCGATTTTAGGTAACTTTAATTAATTGATCATATCTCAGGATTGGCAAAACCAAATCAGATGAAATAGACGGCATCTGAAAGCTAAGCGTTTGGTCCTTCAATATGTATAATATGGGTAAACATGTGCGCGTGTTTTTTGGGACACACTGTACATACATGTCTGTTAAAGATACTTCGCCATAAGGCCCTTTGCAATTAAATGTGAGTTTACTGTTGCGTTTTTGAAAAGCAGGACGAGGTGACTATTTAATATTAATATTGTAATATTTTGGAGTAAAGTCACCTGATTTAATATTGTCGGCGTTGTTAACTATTATCCAAGGTACGAATACAATTCAAATGCTGTTAATTGTGTCCTACCACCACCTACTGCCTTGGCTTTGCATTTTGTTTCTTTTATACAGGAGTCTACTCATATTTGCATCCCTATTTTGAATATTAATGAGATATTCGATCGATGTTTGTAAAAAAAAATTCTCGTTACGCTAGCTCGAAGAATTTTAAAGATGGTGATCGTAAACAAACCTGAAATATTACCCAGAATGCACTAGGAAACTCCAAAGAGGTTTTGATGTGACGTCATGCGCTGAAGCGATTGCGCAGTATTATCAATTGCCGTGCCCACGAATATGCTTCAAATGCACACATTTCAATACAAAGCGACAGTTGCAAGTTTCGCTCAGAGTTTTTTACTTCCCAGAAATGTTTTCCTAACCCGGAAGTATTGCAATGCGGCTCATTGGCTAATTTTATCGTCAGAAAAGTGATAAAAAGCTTATGAAAAAGCTGTAAACAATGAAATAATTAAATATTTTAAAAATATTACATATATCACGCGGGTGACTTTTGGACGCGCGCGGGCAACAGTAAACTCACATTTAATTGCAAGGGGCCTAATAGGCCTATTCACATCTAAAATCTTGGAAATAAGTCCTTGGAACGCTGAGCGCACTTCTTGGACAATGCATGTACATGTCCAAGCTATTTGATTAATGAGTATTGTTTTTTGTGCTTACTGAGCACCTTCGAATGAGATTTTTCTTCCCCACCCCCATCAATCAATTTTGGGTCATTCTCAGTCAGCTGTAGACCGGGGCCCCGTTTCAATTGAGGGCGGTCTATTTAGTGACGCACTGCCGTCATTATTTACAATTTACACGGCGATTCATTAAGTGACGGAAGTCAGTCGCCCGCATGAATACGAACCGTTAATCACAGAAAAGCGTTCCAAGACTTTTTTCCAGGATTGTAGATCCTAGGGTCAATACGTTCAGAGTGAAATTTGTTCTTCACCGCTTGATTGAAAGCGAACTAATTTAAATGTCATATAATTCCACACAGAAACATTCTTTATTATTTCGTTATTAATTAGCTTGGATTTGACGCAAAGATGACTCTAGATGGCGTGTTTCTGCCCGAGGAACCTTCCATACTGCTTGCCAATGGTGATTACAAGAAATGCCCTCTCATCTCCGGCACTAACAAAGATGAAGGCAGTTTATTTGTCCTGGCATTTGCTGACAATCCCAACTACAATAGTACAGAGCCTCCGTTTGTATCTGCAGAGGAATTCGATAACGGTTTGAGGACACAAATCAGTGGTTATAAAAATGAGCTGATCTTAGACAGTTTCAAACAACAATATGTGGATTGGACGGAAGCAGACAATCCCAATGCAGATTATTACAACGCCTACAGTGACGTCATTGGTGATGACAGGTACCGATGTCCTGCAAACCGTGAACTCAGAGCGCATGCGTTAACCTCAGAATATGATTTGTATCAATACTATTTTACCCACTCACCGAGCAAATCCAACCTTTATTGGTATATGGAGGCAGGACCGACATGGCTGGGAGCAGCACACACTGAAGACTTAATATTCGTCTTCGGGTATCCTTTCTATCCGCCATTTTTCTTTGAGGGACATGTGTTTCCTGAAGAAGAAAAACAGCTGTCTCTCAACTTTTTGAAATATTGGACAAACTTCGCCAAAACGGGGTAAGGATCTTATAATATGTTTAAGGAGCGAAATAGTAATGATAAGTAATTGCTACAATGGCAGTGGCGTAGCCAGGTTTTTCTCAGTGGGGGGGCAAAGGGGGGGCCGGGAGTTTTGGTGGGGGGGCAACAACCAAATTGAGGATTGAATTTCCTTGTGTTGTGAATAGGTTAGTCCCAAATTATTTCAACTGACATTTCCCACAGGGGGGGGCAACAGGGGGGGCAGAGAACCCCACAGGGGGGGGCAGCTGCCCCCCCTTGCCCCCCCCTTGGCTACGCCACTGTACAATGGCAAACTTCTTTGGTGTCGATATTATCGGAATGATCTCCTTGAATAGCTGGTGCATTTACAAAATAATCCTTCAATGCATTACATCTAGTCTAGACCTTCCCTTTCGTGATCATTAGCGAATAAAATGGCTTTATCTGACAAATACAAATACAAATCAAAACATCAATTGTGTGATGAAATGGAATACGCCAACAACATTAACACTTGGTAAATCTAAAACCCTGATTGTACATCTTGGATCGATATATCGTTTATTTCAGAAATCCAAATAAGGAATCGCCAACTTCTGAGCCATATAATGACGATCGATCTTGGCCGCCTTTCACTATCCCGGAGTTGCAGTATAAAGAACTAGCGGTGGACCTGGCTGACGGTAGAGCAGTGTCGGCCGATATTTGTCGTTTTTGGAATGATTATCTCCCTAAACTGGAAACCTTTTCAGGTAAAATGAAAGCTGAAATACATCGTACTTAAAATGAGGATGTACACTGAGCCAAACAAGAAACGTATACTATTTTAACAGATCACCAAATAAAATTCTGTGCATGAAAATGTACCGAATTTGGATACAATAGTTTGAATGATATGATTGGAGATGAAGTTAAGGCTTTTCAATAAAATATTGGTCAAAATTACACACCAAAAATTCAAATGGATCAAAAAATGTGTTTTTTATAATTTTCTCCAAAATGGTCAATTTCATGGTTGGATTCAGTGAACCCTTTCATCCAAGAAAATGTATACTTTTATATAGATTAAATGAATAATGAAGAAAGAAGTTACGGCAGTATTACGGAGGCTGTACCTGAGAGTCCACCCCCCCCCCCCCCCCCCCCCCCCCTAACTCCTCGCAAAAGCGTTTTATTAGACAATTAACATGAATAGAGAGAGGGGATCGACAAGACAAAGAAGGCAGGGCTTCGAATTTGGAGTCGGTTTAAGAAATTCGACGGTCCCATACAACTGAGAGTCCTATTATTCCCATAGGCATACGTGGAATCTAGGCTGCAACCTTGAAGATGAAACTGAGGAACTACGTGCAGTACGAAACACGAACAATTTAGGTAGGCCTAGGACTCTCAGTACTCGCTATAAAATTCATGATACCGGAATCTTGATGCGGATTATATAAAAGACTAGTAGTCCCAACCTAATGGGAAAGTAATCGGATACTGGGAACACACATTCATTGAAGATTTTATTTTATTATCCTTATCTTCTTAAAAACACAGACGTCTAAGTCCAGGTCCGCCACACATTTCATATCACGGATGTTTCAGTTTTGAACATGTTGGAGCAAGTTTTAATGGAGCGTAAAAGAAACATATAAAATAACAGCTTTCATTTTAAATGTCGTGTGCTTATCTTTCATTTCAGCGGAATTGGAAGAAACCGAGCGTGAATGGCGGGAAGAATTTTACACCTGGAAATACACTGATTTGGAGGATTGGCGGCATGAATTCGACAAGTACAAGGAAACATCAGAAAATTAGTGCGAAACAATTTACTTGAAACTTCCGTTGTCCCATTGCACAAAACATAATTATTCTATTTTAATGCTGGTCAAGCATATTTTCAATTGGAAAATAAAAATAAAAGTTTGTGGCTGTTTGCTATTATACGTTGGTCTCATTATGTATCTATAGGCTGTGCCATATTTGGAGTACATAAATATGGTAAACCAATAGATTTAAAAGGGAAATTAACCAAATTTGACATAGGCCTATACGTTCATAAATCTGTGGGTACACCCTATACGTTATGAGACAAACGTAGGCTATATCAAAACATATATATATAGTACTAAAACTGCTCAAAAAAAGGTAGTCGGACATTTGATTTCAATCGGCAAATTGTCAAATATTTTGTGGTATTGTCATATTGTGTTTCATATCACCAAAAAGCTCTCCTCTTCCTAACGACATCTCATTCGTAGCAATCCCTTCGGTTTACTGCTTAGCTATCTACTTAATATGAATGTGGGGAGGTCACATTCAAAATGTGCCAAATTCATCACTATTTCTTGCTCAATAGAACAGACTCTTCAATAAAGTGTTACATTGACGGCTACACTGTAAAACACTGTTTAAAACCTTTAAACAAAGCCAATTGTTGAAATACCTTTAAGGGGGACTTAAGGAAGTTTTTTGTTGAATTTTGTTAGTGCTGTAATTATTGAACCATGACTCAAATGTGTATAAAAGTATACCTTTTTGGAAAGGAAATGGAACAGAGAATCCAAATTTGGCAACAATTTTGACCAAAAATTTTGAACAAAGCTAACAATCATAATTTTGAGTTAAAAATGCCCAAATCACTTGATGATGATGTTAAGACTCTAATGAAGGGACGATTTTTTTTAAAACCTAATCCAATATTTTTTGACATTTTGACAAAAAAGTGTAAAATTAAATGAAAAAAAATCAATTTTTCACGTTTTTTGGCACTTTTTGGTCAACATTTGCAAAAATATTAGATTAGGTTTAAAAAAAAAGTGTCTTAACATCATTATAAAGTGATTTGGCCATCTTTTACTCAAAATTATTGTTGTTAGCTTTGTTCAAAAGAAATTGGGTCAAAATAATGAATTTTGTGATTTTCTCAAAAAAATATACTTTTTTGGTCAAAATTGACGCCAAATTTGGATTCTCTGATCCATTTCCTTTCCAAAAATGTATACTTTTATATGCATTTGATTAATAGTTCAATAATTACAGCACTCACAAAATTCAAAAAATCAAATCAAAAACTTCCTTAAGTCCCCCCTTAAACAAAGGCAATTGTTTAAATACCCTGCTCAAACTAATGTTTAAATACGCAAAACTTGTTTACGCAGGGTCCTTGAAGATCCACTATTGTTTAAAACTGTTAAACACATTTTTTGCTATATAGAGAGATGCTCTATTGTCTTTTTGAGGACAAAATACTCATGATGATTTTTGGCATTCAGATTGAGACCTTCACATATTCCCAAGCACTGAAACATGTTATTGCTATAAAGTTGGTATCACTGGAAAGATGAACACATCAGCTTTCAATTGGTATGCCACACAATATGAACATATTCCAGACAGAGCTCAGTCACGTACTTGAGAATAGGGAGATCTCAACCTGAAGGTGCCAAAATCATCATAATGTTGTCCTCGGAATTCAAAAGATCATCTCTCAACAACACAGCAAACATGATGTTTAACAGTTTTAAACAACGAGGATTCTTCAAGTACGCGGCTTAAACAAGATTTGCGTATTCAAAAATTCGTTTGGGAAGGATACTTGAACAACAGCAGTTTAAATGGCTTACACAGCGTTTTTACACTGTATGTAACACTTCATTGAACAGATGACAGAGTTGTTCTTTTGGGCACGAAATAATGGTGAATTTGGCACATTTTCAATGAGCCCCCCCCCCCCCCCACAAGCAGGTGGCTAACAGGGGTCGCATTCTGACGCGTCTGCGCGTCCTGGACCTCTCACTTTCTTGTAGCGACTCCTTAAATTTGATGACGTATGGAAATGGAAACCTTAAGAAATTCTGTAAATTACATATCCATCCTTTGCTCACAATATAAATTCATTAAACTGTCCGTTATAAAGTAAAATGTTCAAATGCCCAAACTTCAGGACCCCTCATTTTCTTGGGGGACCCCTTAATTTTGTTTTTTTAAGTCCTACGGGTCCTGATAAATTTCATGGGACCTCTCACATTTTTGATCCAGTGCTATCCTTGGTGGCTAAGCACTGACACAAGTGATTGCTACAAATAAGGTATTGCTAAAAAGCGGAACACATCAGCTTCTCATTGATATGAAACACAATATTCATATTTTTGAGCAGTTTATATTGTACTCTGAATCTTATTTCGTTTATTGGTTAATATTTTGATCTTTTATAATAAAAATAACGCTTTTAGTTAGATTCGTTTTAATTAAAACAACAACAGACTTCCCCCCCCCCCCTTATTTCACCACACCACAAATAGACTGACCTATATATATATATATGTATATATATATCACGGTCGAGCTGAAAATCCCAAATACCGAACTGATAACAACGAAAAACAGAAATTTCGGGATGCAAAATGATCCTGTACATGCCAGAACCGTCCCACGATAAGTTAGGTCATTTGTAATGTTGACTTTTCTATATAAAATAAACAAACACGTCGCCCGTTGGTTTTTATTGACATACATCCTTATAATCATCAATTTACAAGGAAGAGGAGGAGCAGTATTTCTGACGAATGTCGACTTTTTCGGCCCATTAAATGAGAATCGATGACCTCGATTATGGTGCGTGGTTTGTGCCATGGGCCGGGGGACGTGTCTTAGAATCGGAAATGAATTTGTATTACATTTTAGAGCATTTTAGACCCCGTGCTGTACGGAGAAGGGGGGGGGGGGGGCGGAAGTATGCAGAACTTAATTCAACCTTAAATATTTGGTTTAGATCATTAGTGTCAATTCCACGCGTGTCTTAGAACCGGAGATGTATCTTTAGTGACATTTTAGAGCATTTTAGACCCCTGCCGTACGGAGGGGGTGGGGGGGGGGGGGGGGCGGAAGTTTGAACTTAATTCAATCTTAAATAATTGGTAAAGATTATAAGTGTTAACTCCACGTGTCTTAGAATCAAAAATGGCTTTTAAATACTATTTAAATCATGTTAGACTCCACGCCGTTCGGAGGGGGGCGGAAGTAGGCAAAACTTGTAATCAAATCTTTTCTTTTCCTCATTAAAACGTAATTCGTTTAAAATTATATTTTTAATATTAAAAAAACAAACTTTTTCTCCGAATTTTGTTCCTACTAGCGAAAGTTAATCACTGGTATTTCTGCCATTTAGATAAATAAACATGATAAACTTTTATCGTTTAGTGTCATGTCTTTCGCAGCAGGTCTTTCCCGGTCCGTTTCAACTATTTGGGGGGCTTTTCTCCGTTTTTACACTCAAAAGTCAGGCGTAAAATATTAGATGAAAATATTGCCTGTTATAACTCGAAGGCATGCCAGAACCGTCCCACGATGAGTTAGGTCATTTGTTATGTTGACTTTTCTGTATAAAATAAACAAACACGTCGCCCGTTGGTCTAATAGCCTACATACAAGACTGTGTTATTTACATCCAACAGAGTTTCCAAAATTCATCATAAGTTTATTAGTGTGCTTTTTGGCGGCATTTTGGCGGCCATTTTGAAAATGGCTGAAAACTCATATATATATAGCTACCGCTTTGAATTTGCTATCAGCCATTTTCTGAAACTAGAGGTTAATACCTTTCCAAAAATCCAAGTTAGCCTTACTCCCAAGAAGGCATATCAATTTTAAGTTAGGCACAATTGGACAAGGTCAACATATTGACAAATCATTAAGTTAGGCACAATTGGCACACTACGTACATGTACGTACCCTACATTTTAATAGTACTAGCGGCGTACCCTCGCTACGCTCGGGTCCCCGCTAGATGGTTCACATTATAGTAGATTCATAAACTCTGGCGTATCGGTTTCGATTTTGGACCTCGTCCATTGGGCGTTAGAGGAACCCATTTTGACCAATGATGAAACAGCGGTACTTGTATAGATGTTATTATTTGCGTTATCCATAATCAAACGCTAGTGTGGCTTTAGTGATTAGTGAATATAGCTGATCATGTAGCTTTACAAATCACGGCTTCCAAATACTTAATCCAACAGCTTGAAATATGTTATCCCTTTGGAAGCGGTCACCACAATAATAAAATCGACCATCATCGACCTGATATAGTTTTCAAAAGAAAAATGTTATGTTGGTCAACCTAATCATAATTTAGTGGATAATCAAGTTTCACTTTTTATTATTTTCCTTTTTAAAATTTATTATGCACGTGACATAAAGGAAACATTAAACTAAAAACGACCCGTTCTACATATTCATTTGTGAGAAAAAAACAAATTAATTCAATCATCATCTTTTGTATAAACATGATAAACCATGTACAAAACCATTTGGCCTAGATGGAGAAAATGTTATATCAACCCGGAGATACGGATTATAAACGTTACTTTATGTATTTCTGGCTATGAGACCCTCTGAATACCTTTATCAATTTATCTGAATAACAACACATCTTCTTTATCAAAAATATGCGGGCAATTGACAACACCTATTTGCAGGCAAAGTAAATGCAGATCATTTTGCCGCAAGTTCCCAGTCACTAGGTTTAATAATAGTTGTTCACCCTATCTTTACATAGTGGTGAAGACGTCACAATAGTACAGCACTGATAATGACACAAGGTATTATCCATGCATATTACGATCAAAATTCGAGTCCCTCCCCTCTTTTGCTTCTGTTACCTCTGACTGAAATGGTGAATCGGCCAATGTCTGCGAATCAACTATAACTACCTCTGAAACCACATAAACCCCCTACAACACCCTAAACCAGGTTGATTTATAAGCATATCCCTTCTAAAGGCATTATAAACCCCCTACAACCCCGCCCCCCCCCCCCCCAATCAGAATCAGAATCAGGTTGATTTATAACCATGTTCCTCCTAAACCATTTACCGTGGCTACTTTATTAACCCTGTATTGTATACCTCTCAAACAGCATCAAGTTAACCCTCGGTACTTTTAAAACCACATAAACCCCACACAACCGCCCCCCCCCCCCCCCCCCACTGCAACTACACCAACCAGGTGGATTTATAATCATAACCCTCCTAACCATTTCCCGCGGCTACTTCATCTGCTAGATGGTTATGCCATATTACCTACCTCTGAAACCACATAAACCCCCTACAACACCCCCAAACCAGGTTAATTTATAACCATATCCCTCCTAACGGCATTATAAACCCGCAACCCCACCCCAATCAGGTTGATTTATAACCATATCCCTCCTAAACCATTTACCGTAGCTACTTTATTAACCTCTATATAAAACCTCTCAAACCGCATCAAGTTAACCCTCGGTACATTTAAAATCACATAAACCCCCTACAATCGCCCCCCCCCCCCCCCCCCCCCCCACTGCAACTACACCAACCAACTATTTCCCGCGGCTACTTCATTAACTCTTAACCCTATCCTAAAACATTTCCCGTGGTTTAACCCCCCCCCCCCCCCCCTGCACAAACCACTTTGATTTATAATCCCTTAGATTGTTGTTAAAGTAAAGAAATCAGGTTGCTTCATTAACTCCAGCAAAACGCTAATTGTACCATTATAACCCTAGGCCTATCCTAAACCATCCGTGGTTTTACACCGCGTCCCCCCGCCCCTCCCCCAACATGACACTGTACACAGGCCTATAACCATTTCCCGTGTGGCTTCTGCGCCATGTGTAGGGGTGCGTGTGCCGCGGCAGTGAGACCATTAATGTACACAAACCGTCACAATTACTTACATCATTAGGTTAGGCAAATGGGTTACCGCACTGAAATATTTATACAGACCAGTATAAAGTTGATCTATTAAAATAATGTTTTATGTTGGAATACCCCTTAACCATGTAAAATGCTGGTTGCGGCTCTACTAGCATTTTTTGAATCGACGTTTTGTTGTACAAAGGGGTTGATTTTTCTTAATCCTTATAGATGTAAGTTCATACATGTAATACAATTGTAAAAATATTCAAATCCCAGTTTTTATCATATAATTTTGTAATTGAGGGCACTACTTCCACCACACCTCTTAAAGGTATATTATGTGATCTTTCCAGGGAACGCCCTCAACATCGAAAAAAAAAAAAAAGAAGATTTTCTTGCAGATTTACATTTCTGATCATAAATCGTACATACATTCCAAGTTACAGGGCGATACGATTCTTAATTACTTCAAAATCATGATTTTAGAGTGAAAATAAACTGTCGGATAACTCCGACAGTTTATATTTTCACTCTAAATTCACTCTAAAACCATGATTTTGAGGTAATTAGGAATCGTATCGCTCTGTAACTTGGAATGTATGTATGATTTATGATCAGAAATGTAAATCTGCAAGAAAATCTACTTTCTAAAAAAAATATTGAATAGAGGGCGCTCTCTGGAAAAGATCACATAATATGCCTTTAATGCCCCTCATACCGCACGCAGCGCACCGTTATTTTCACCAATAGTTGTAGTCGCCGTCATCAATTTAGGCATATTCTGGCATGTACACCGTTAACAGCTTCGCTATCTCTATTATAGACATTTCTATCATTCTTTCTTTGATCTGAAATACTTGAGTCTTCACAAATCATGAAAAATCACAACTTAAAAGGGATATTGTCACTTCCCGAGACCTTATCTAAAAAATATTGGAGTGTACACCAACAGTGAAAATTAACAGGCACGTTTCATTCCACACTGTTATTTTCACCAATAGTCCCCGTTAACAATGTCGTTATCTCCTCATACGCTATCTCCCTGCACCAAAATAACCTGTAGTATTCACAGCGATTGAAATTTTGAAAATATTCTTAAGACATTTCTATCATTCTTTCTTTGATCTGAAATACTTGAGTCTTCCCAAATCATGAAAAATCACAATTGAAAAGGATATTGTCACTTCCCGAGACCTTATCTAAAAAATATTGGAGTGTAGACCAACAGTGGAAATTTACAGAATTTCCGAGTTGTAAGCATATAGGTTTATATGAGAGGGTGTGTGGTCTAGCGGATAGATCGCAGGTCTCACGATACAAAGGTTGTGAGTTCGAGCCCCGCTACGGCCAACATGTTTGTATCCTTAGGCAAGGTACTTAGTCTCAATTGCCTCGTGGTTCAGAAGTCACGTAGAAATGGTGGTCTCGTGCATCAGAAGAGCAAAATCCGGGCACGTTAAAGGTCACAGACTCCTTCGCAAAGAGTAGGGGATCATCCCGGTCTGTGTACATAAAAACTCATGTCCCTAGGTTTCAGGGGCACTGTACCGTTAATGCCCGAGGTAGGGCGCTGTGTACAGTATAACAGTATGTAGTATGCATGTATGCAATTTTATTGTTGTTCCGTGCCTACTATTTTCTGGGATTATTTAATTTAGTTGTACCTAGGAATGTGATTTTTAGAATTTTTCAATGGGTATCCGCGATTACGTGTTAAACCAATACGAATTGCAAATTTAGGCAAACCGTGACCGCCATCGTCTGTCTGCATGTCCGTAAATGTAAAATACCACCCTCAACATTTTGCATTGCTATATTATATACTTTTTGGTTGGATGGACACAAAACATCTAATGCCAAGTAACAAAAATTATGTGTTTCACGTCCCTGCACGCAGCGATTTTTGACGCCGCTCCAATATTTTTGTTATATTCAAATATTCCTTCAAAATTCCAAAAAAAGTTCAGAAAAAAATCAAAAATCATAGTCTTTGTTGTGTGTGAGTGTGTACATCATTTTCAACTATATTTAAATGAAAAAGATGTGAGAAACACTCGTTGGCATAGATAGTGATACGAATATCGAAACAATTCTTGCAAAAAGCATGTAATTTGGCTTCTGAAAAATAACAAATAGTAAGGGCCGCCCTCACTGATTTTTTAAAAAGTCCGGACGTGAAACACATTATTTTTTATACTTGGCCTAATAGCGCGTACCTGAAATGGAGTTGGATTTCCATTCAAACATCGATGGACTCAGTACTACAAAAGACATTAGTAGGGACAAAATCAACATATCATGTAAATTATTAACAAAATTAGACTATATATTTTTCAATCAACTGCAAGACTTTAGAGTTGGGCTAAAACAATGTTCTACAATGTTGAAACATGAAATGTGCATGAAAATTTTCAGTATTTTAACTAAAATCTTGCTTTGACCCTATTACAATGGTATTAAATTCATGACCCTCCCTATCTGTATAAAAAAACCTATGACTCCACCCCCCCCCCCCCCCCCCCCCCCCTCCCCAAGCTATTTAGGACCCTGCCCCCTACCGAAGACAGCAAAATCGGTTGCTAGCGTGGACAAGAAAATCAAGCAGATAACGGTGACACAGCAATTGACTGGCTTGGCTTCAGACTGTTTGAGTCTGTTCAGATGACACTGCAAGTACCATTGATAATTTGACAAATAAAAATAAACAAATAAAGACAATTATATATTTATTGACATTATCTTGTTTTATTGGATCTAAAACGTAGGACTGTGACAAATATGTACATAAGTCAATATATAATACAGGGTTAAAATAACACAGTATGGTGGCTCTGGGCCCATGAATCAAATTATATCAAACTGTTGTTTTGAAAATAAAAACACTCTGCACAAACGTATATATAAACCATAAAAGCAACTTATAAGTAAGAAAAAAATACTGCAACAAATAGAAATTTGAACATCATTATAAATACATTGTTAATATCAGTGCTTAAGTCAATTTGGTTTCCTCAAAAATAGTTATGTCATGGCATATACCAATACTCTCTATGTTGCAGGCTAAATGTAGAACTACTGTATTCAGTTAAATAATACTAAAGTTCAATCTGCTCCACCTTGGCAGGCCTCATAACAGTAGCCAATTACAGAAGAGTCTGGGCGCGCGCATGACGCTCGCATCACTCAACAGGCGCACTTTGGACCATGTGTGTGGCGCATGCGTGCATATGCCCAAACTAATTATACAATTAAGATTTCATATTATTAAAAATCATACTTTCTTTGATGTTATTGTCATTTTTAATAGAAAAGGTTTCAACATCTTTCCGCAATAAGTATAATACCTTAAAGTTCTATCAAACATACACAATTTGTAATTGGCGCCTTCCTGCCATCGACTACATCTAAACCATTAAGGTGTTTGCCTATATCTAATCATGTAACAAAATATCGCCTCGCTTTTGTAACATGATATTGTTATTTATCCCATCAACATTAGGGTATAGCCATTGTTTTGATAAGTAAAACATATACCAGATAGTTTACAATAACTGCCACATGCAGATCTCTTTGGAGAGATTTCACTACAGATTGCTACCTTCTATGGCTGCCAGTGAGACACAGAAATGTGTGAACATAAATGTGTCTATGCGTCGGTATAACTAAATGCACCTGTAAGGTGATATTACATTCTTAACACTTTCCACGCGACAGGCGGCTGCAGACGACATTCCAAATCCAAATGTTGCAAAATGTTTAAAAAATGTCAATAGTATTGAGTTTAATTACCATATTTGGAATCACCATGAGAAATGCATTAAAATAAGTATAAACATGCCTAATATTGGTTCAGTAATCCTTGAGATAGATAATGAAAGTTGGGCAAGGTTCTGAAAAATCTGTTTTGTAAATGGTAAAACCAATAGTCACGTGGAAAGTGTTAAGGAAGCCAAATTTACTAAATACTGATCAAATAAGCATAATGCACATTATATTCTTATACTAGTACTTCCTCGGTATAACTCCAAACTGATTTACACCTTCTCCTATTGTAAATACCCAGTTGAAATACTTTTCTCCTTAATATGCACCCATCAACCTCTGAATAGGCTCTCATAGCAGCTAACTTGACATGTGGCATTTCTGAGGGAGGTCTTGTACTATGTACCATTGCACTATCTATATAGTATTATTGCTTGCGATATTAACAGCAACTATAACTTTCTAACCTATAAATTTGGAATGTTTGGAAATGTCTAGCATATTTTGAGCTTAGGTGAAGTCATGCATATAATTGGAAGAGTCTTAGCCATTTAGTGTCGGTTATTTATGGTGTCAAACAATTTTTTTTTACATAGGTCAATATGAAGTGCATTGTGTTATCAAGTCTATACGGCTATCCTTGCCATTAATTTGAGGACAGTTGGTGTTTTTCTTGAATTTCAGATATTTTCTGGCTGTTAGGATCATAACGTTGTATCAAATTTCTCTTGTCATTATAAACAAAAGGATTACTTTAACCCCCTGGGCACTACCGGCCTATCTTACAGTGGTTCTGATTGGTTTATTGCAAGATACATTCATTTGAATAGCCAATTAAAATGCAGCTCATACAAAATTTCACTCCAATCTTTATCAGGGATACAATTATTCTAACTCTGTCTCTGATCGGCACAATCAATGATATATCTATTTTTCTAACCATTCGGCCGGTAGTTCTCTGGGGCTAATTACAGTGAGCATTATAGCTGCCGTCATAATCCTTTGGACAAAATTCTAAACAGGCAAACGACGGCTACATAAACCAGGGCAAATTCCCCACATGTACAGATTTGCATTCTAAACTTGCACTGAAATTCAACCAATTTTGGTTGAATTTTGTCCAAAGCATTATGACGGCATGCAACCAGAGGTTGCTTCAATGTAATCCCAACATTCAGTGGAAAAGCACTGTGCACTGTGATGATAGAGACAGTTCAACACCAGATTGCATTGAAATGTACAGAAACATCATGGTCCATTAGAGGAACTAATCATTGAGACTTCTTAACTTATTTGGTATCATTGTATTGAGAAATAGAATCCCAATTCATATATTGATACAGATATGAAAAGTCTCCATTATTAGTTCCTCTAATGGACCATGATATTTCTGTACATTTCAATGGAAATCAGGTGTTGAATTATCTCAGTGCACAGTGGCTTATCTACTGCTTGCTGGGATTACATTGAAGCAACCTCTGGCATGCAACTATAGTATAAATGGTGATGGTATTACACATATTTCACAATTTGAATGTAACCCAATAATTTATACAGATTTTTGATATAGGTCTAGCAAAACTGACAAATAACCGCTTCAATCCAATTGTTGCCATCACTGAAAACATCTTCCTTATTTGGGTGTAGGATAAACCCTTATTTGGCGCTTTCTCACACATGGCTGGTAGTTTAAAGAGAGAATTACAACCCTAGCTGATTAAAGTGTAAACACACCACTGCAATACATACATTCAGCAATTTTAAAAAAGAACACATTCTTGGCTCATTGTGGAAAAGCATTGATAAATGGCAATATCATGTTTCCTGTCTTACAAGAATAAACGCATGCATTTCACAGCTTATTGTGTATGTGTATATCCATGGCAGAGAACATGATATTGTCGATAAATACAGACCTAATGGTGCAAAACATAGTATTTTACAGTATGGTACATGGTTATATACACAAAGAATTAAGTTAAGCACCCCCTAATATATGTATACATTGGCATATATTCTAAGGTATGTGAGATCAAATAATAATGATTGGTATGACATTAGCAATTATCCATTGATGAAATGCAGATGAGTGCACTCATCTGTGACGCCCATCGCTCGTGTTATCATCCACGTGGTCGTAGGTCGTAGGGTTGAGTCAGTGATCCGATCACGTGGGTCCTACACACGTTATTGACGCAAAGATCGCTAGAGGTCTTCTCAGAACAATGACTGTACGTTAGAAAACATAAACGTCATCCACACTGTCCGTGATGGACCTATAGCTCCATACTTAAATTGAGGTGAAAATATGCCTAAAATTCCCAAAAAATGTCACCTTAAATTATTCAGAATAAAATATTGAAAACGGCATGATTGTTATGTTTTTATGTGACCATAATATCACTTCTCCAGAAAATATAGCAATATCATGGGTATACTACACTGTTTTGACGACAACAAACTTGTAATGTGCGAGGTTGTAAAAAAACGGGGGGGGGGTGCTTAACTTAATTCTTTGTGTATACATAAAGGAACGCAAACAGAAAATGTAACAAAAAGCAGAGTTTTAAGATGTGAAAATAATACATTTTTACAGTACCTGTAAAAGTAGAATTTTTCACACTATGTTAATTTTCACTGTTTTAAAATTCAGTACAAATTAAATCTTTTAGAGATGAAAGTGATAAATACACAATCCAAAAATGTAACTACATGAAGGATTTGTTCTTAATTATATGATTGAGAAAAAATGAGTCTAAAAAAGACCACATGTCAGTGGCGTAATGAGATCTTAAAATGGGGGTGGGGGGGGGGGGGGGGGGCAGAGGGGAAAGGTTGAGGGGGTGGAATCAAGGATCTCCAACTGACCGTTTGTAAAGTGAATATTCATTCATTGTTATGGCTGAGGGTACAAGGTCCCAAGCCACACAGCTGCTACTTAACAGAAGTTTCTATAGATGGAGTGATATGTGACGTCATGTGAGGCGTTTGGTCAGCAGTTGCCATTGTTCTTTGCCCGGCGGTGTGCGCGCGCATACCGTTTTGTTAAGGCCCATGCTTTTAAAACTTGCGCCAAAGCATTATAAAGGACAATAAGGCATAGTGGATAGTGTTGTGGTCATATGCTGTTCCCTCAAGATGTAGCTAGCGACAGTCCAGTCCCTTCAACCGTTGCTTTTGTTGGCAAATATTGCTGTCACACAATCTATACACAGTGAATAAAAGTCCCTCTAATATCAAAACATATAGTTACCATCATAAACTTTGACTAATCGCTTGCGCACCACCAGCAGTCAAATTTCAGTGCGGTGAATCCATGCTGCACAACAAAGTACAGAATGCACATTTGCATTGCAATTAAGCATTTTATATTCACTCCACAGATTTTAATTTCCTGCTATCTGATTGGTGCCTCACCATCGTGAGTGTATCAATATGCCGAGATAACTCATAGCCACACAAGTTATTGTCTCATCTATACAGACATGTGTTTGTCATGGAAGAGGACAACATTCACTGAACATGTTTAAACTTTGCAATATTTCGCACACTGTAACATTTGTTTAAACAAAAATGTGCCAATAACGTTCCTTAAGTATATCAATAAGTCTCTGTAAAGGGCCTCAAAATTGAGAATCCATATAATATCATCACTTTTCTGTCAAAACCATACATTTTCTGGCCCTTTAGCATGTATAAAGTAAAACTGCTCAACTGTTGTGCATAGGAAGTGTTGCTTTATGCATGTTCAGGGGCAAGAGCATTTAAACGGCTTTGATAGATGTGTTTTTGGCCCTTGAACATGTTTAGAGCAGACTGCCTAAAGTTTATACATAGAGTGAATTACTTTATACATACTGAAGGGCCATACATATGTTTTTAAAATTAGATTGACAGAAGACACAATCATACTTAAATAATTTACGGAGTTTAAGTAACAACTATAGGCCATCACATACATTCCTACACCATGGTAATAATATAATGTGAAATGCAATGAACAATCAATGGTGGATTTCAAGTCAGTAGACCATTGCCTATTTTCTATTTTGGACTACAGGTTCCTAATACATGTAGGCCATAAGGCAACACTGTTCTACGGGCCAAACCGACCCAATACTTTTAAAATTTTCAACAACAATTATTTTCTATGACACATTGTTTGAAATATTTGAAAAAGTTTGACATTTTTTGGATTTGTAACTTTTTAAAAAACAACCAACCATGCACTAAAATGTTCACACATTTAAAAACAAAAATGACCGAACAACTGAAAATTCGGTTTTGTAATGGTAAAATTTAGAGCCGCATGGAAAGTGTTAAATCAACCTCTGCAATAATCCTTTCATTCCTTCAAGTAATCGTAGAGATAATTTCACTCCTTCAAATAATCAAGTTATTTCAATGCTGTGATAATAATGAACAAAGGTATTAAGATATCGGTAAAAACTTCTTCTTAAAAGCTTATGGTAAATAGATAATATTGTAAACATTCATTTATTGCACAAATTTAGAATTGATGTTTTTTACAATGGAGAATACCTTGACAAATCCATCAAAAATACATAGAATAGCTTTAAGCATATTTTTTTTTTTAATACACTTGAATTTATGAAATAGTTTGAAACTGATGTAATTGAAACATTTCAGAGGGTAATGCTTGACATTATTTTGGACCAAAGGATCTATCTTACATCTGGTTCACTATAAATATACTCCTATTTGTCATGGTAAGTTG
Source organism: Ophiura sarsii (assembly GCA_035610835.1). Classification (NCBI taxonomy): domain Eukaryota; kingdom Metazoa; phylum Echinodermata; class Ophiuroidea; order Amphilepidida; family Ophiuridae; genus Ophiura; species Ophiura sarsii. The sequence continues at coordinate 10,862,138 of CM069456.1, read as the reverse complement.
TTATGTTTCAAAGAGACCCAGGAAAATGGGAATATAAATCTGAGATATTTGTATTTTGATTATAAATTCTTTACATAAACACCTATATAATGTAACATGAGCAATGTAACCCGACACAAAGCAGAGATGAGCAAAATAAATAAAAAGTCCATAAAAAGATACAATGTATAGTCTGCCAATGTCAAATTCATACGTTCAACACATTTTTAATCCATAATTTTAAAATATGATCAAAAGTGGCATGTATTTTCTATTTGAGCACTTATACAATGTATTTGCCAATTATTTTAAATTGAGAAAATTTAGAAGAAATGAATGTTTTTTGTATGAGACTGCTCAAACTGCAAATCCTAACTATGCATTTTTCAAATCATGAAAATACAATTATTTTTCAATATCCTAAAATACATTCATGTCTTATCCAACCTGGCCCCAGTTGATGTGCCAGTGTGCATATACTACCATGAAAGCTACAATAATATATATATAAATATATCTTAATTAGAAACTGAGCTAAAACAGGGAATTAAACTTGGCATATTTTGGAACTATTCCTTAAACTATGTTTTTAATCTTTGATTCAAAATTGTAATTAGAAGCGAATCTACACAAATATTTGGGAGAATATTGAAATTAAAGAAGACATTTTGAGGTTAGAATGAAAATATTGAGTGTTATTAAAGAGGCGATGTATATAATATATCTTAAGAACTTTCTAAAAGTGCGCTGTAAAAATATAGTGTATTCCTCCTCACTAAAAAGGGTTTATGTCAAATGTCAAAGCAGATAGTTTGCTTATACAATTTGTTGTGAACATTGTAATAAATATTTTAGGGATTTGGTGAATTATCATCAAAGGCTGGCTGACTATGCAATCCATGATTTGAAATCACTATCCCATATTGAAATAAGGCCCATCTGAATCTGAACCAGCTGATGATCCCTTTGGGCCACATTAACTAACACTAAATGAAGGCTACAGGTTGGTTTGAACCATCTATATTAATTTGCCTTTTAATTCAATAGACCATTTTAAAGTGAGATTAAAAAGGTTTGTACAATTGAGGTCATAACTGGGTGTCCAAACAAGTGTGGTAATATGTCATGCTCTCCAAAAACTTCAATTTAAAAAACTCCATAACCGAAGCAATGTTACAATGGGTATTTTTGAATTACGTCAATATTCATAATTTTCATACTCTATTCCATCTGAAGAAAGAATACGATGTCTGGGAATAATACAGTGATAGACACAACATTGACGCACAAATTGAGGGTTTAGTGCAACAAAGGGCTATCTGCATTCCCGTCATTTTGAGAAAAAGTGAATTAAAGGTTTAAATTCATCATTGTCACCTATTAGTTTTGACAAGTTAGAAGAAATGCTATTCAAACCTTTTTGATTAGGTAAATTTACTATTTTCTCATAATGAGGTTTCTGATCTTGTGCGGATCATTTTGATACCAAACTATAATTTTGGCCAAAAATGCAGATAGCATTTTTTTGCACTAAACCCTCGAAATGTTGGGATTCATCTTTGATTGCCCAAATAGGCTATTCCATTTGAAATCCTTGCACCCCCTATATAGAAGATGTTATATGAAATATATACCCCTGTGGAAGTCATTATCTTAATCTCCCCCCCCCCCCCCCCCCCCCCCCCCGCCCACCAGGGAGTGTAAATTTCAAATGGGGTTACCTGCATGGGTGACTCAATTAGAAATCTACACTCCCTGTGTAGAAGATTAACATCATGACTTCCATAGGGGGTATATGGATGTCAAATGCAAAAGCCAAATGCATACGCCAGCATTGTACAATCACCAACCTAATAACAAATCTAATAAGTGTCTTCGATAGAAAGGGCTCTGATATCATTTTCAAATTTCAAATTTCAAAGTAGAATGGAGTATACGCTACCTGCACGGTACAGACGGAACCATTGAAAGTGAGGCTCTCCCCTCACCACACACTATCACGCCACACTGCGCCGTGGTTTCACGCAGGTTTGTGCATCGTGTGATGCGGTTGGGTGCGCGCGCTCTGAGGGGAGAGCCTCGCTTTCATTCTAAAATGGCGATTGCGTGCAAGTAGCGTATAGGGAGATATAATGGAGGGTCATTGATCCATGTGATTGGTATTGTACTACATGTATGCATGACCTCTTCTGGAGGATGATTTGAACTAACGACCTTCCGTGCAATCACCCTATATGATGGCTGTGAGCTGTTGTGAATGAGCATATAGCCAATAAGTACATAAGGCATGTGAAAGAAAACAAACATGTTATTATTTAGTTTGGTGTATTATAAGGACGATTAAGCACTGGAAAATACCCTCTTTTAAGTACTTTAGTTTGCATTATATTATTGTAAGTACAAATTTCTGTATGAAAATACATGATATATGATATGTCTTCACAAAATTTATATATGTTTTTATGATTTACACAACACAACCTGTCTCAGTTTAAGAAAATTATACAGTTTGTACATGATATTCAGGCGAGGAAAAGAACACCCTGTTTTACGGCCTGACCGACCCACTTTTGTGTTTTTCAAGATGATTTTTTTGTTTTGAATTTTGTTTCTCAAATCACCCGGATTTTGGTCAAACAAACGCACCTTAACCTCTTCAATTAGCCAAACAATACATTATAATTAATTTCCCCTGTGTACATGAAACTTACAAAATCTTTTAGTGAGACAGGTTGTAAAGAATTAGGCCTGGTTGTTTTGTTTACAGATATTCCCATGAAAAGTTTTTTTCTCTCATGGAAATGTTCATGTTTGAGATAGAATCAGTATATTATGTACATAGCCTAATATTGTTACTTCAATATCAGGGCAGCAGTTTATCTGCACATTTTTTGTGTGGAGGGATGGAGAGACAATGATGACCATTTGTTAATCATTTTAAGTAGGCCTGCATAAAATGAATTAGGAAAAAGAGAAATCACTTTGCCCATCATTTTATAGGCTTTCAGTATACCGGTATTATATAATCAGTGAGGGCAGCAGTTTGTCTGCACATTTTTTGTGTGGAGGGATGGAGAGACAATGCTGACCATTTGTTAATCATTTTAAGTAGGCCTGCATAAAATGAATTAGGAAAAAGAGAAATCACTTTGCCCATCATTTTATAGGCTTTCAGTATACCGGTATTATATAATCAGTGAGGGCAGCAGTTTGTCTGCACATTTTTTGTGTGGAGGGATGGAGAGACAATGATGACCATTTGTTAATCATTTTAAGTAGGCCTGCATAAAATGAATTAGGAAAAAGAGAAATCACTTTGCCCATCATTTTATAGGCTTTCAGTATACCGGTATTATATAATCAGTGAGGGCAGCAGTTTGTCGGCACATTTTTTGTGTGGAGGGATGGAGAGACAATGATGACCATTTGTTAATCATTTTAAGTAGGCCTGCATAAAATGAATTAGGAAAAAGAGAAATCACTTTGCCCATCATTTTATAGGCTTTCAGTATACCGGTATTATATAATCAGTGAGGGCAGCAGTTTGTCTGCACATTTTTTGTGTGGAGGGATGGAGAGACAATGATGACCATTTGTTAATCATTTTAAGTAGGCCTGCATAAAATGAATTAGGAAAAAGAGAAATCACTTTGCCCATCATTTTATAGGCTTTCAGTATACCGGTATTATATAATCAGTGAGGGCAGCAGTTTGTCTGCACATTTTTTGTGTGGAGGGATGGAGAGACAATGATGACCATTTGTTAATCATTTTAAGTAGGCCTGCATAAAATGAATTAGGAAAAAGAGAAATCACTTTGCCCATCATTTTATAGGCTTTCAGTATACCGGTATTATATAATCAGTGAGGGCAGCAGTTTGTCTGCACATTTTTTGTGTGGAGGGATGGAGAGACAATGATGACCATTTGTTAATCATTTTAAGTAGGCCTGCATAAAATGAATTAGGAAAAAGAGAAATCACTTTGCCCATCATTTTATAGGCTTTCAGTATACCGGTATTATATAATCAGTGGAAAACAGTTGCTGCATGGATTTTGAGAAACTGCAAAAAATTATTTTCCTGCTTTTCATGCATCAGGTGGGATTTAATCAATGTAATCATTCTTTATAAAACAACACATCATTGTGAATTTGACGACACAAGTAATTTGCTTTTGTTTTGGCGGGTACAAAATAAATATATTAAAAGGACACACAAAAAATAAAAAATAAAAATAGAATCCCCACAGCTTCTGTCCCTTATTAAGTGATTTTGATGGTTTCCATTACTATAGTTATAATGAGCTACGAGCTATGAGTTGGTAAATAAACACTTCTTTAACTCCCTGGGCACTACTGGCCTATTTTACAGTGGTTCTGATTGGTGTATTGCAAGATATACTCATTTGAATAGCCAATTAAAATGCAGCTTGTAAAATATTTCACTCCCATCTTTATCAGGGATACAATTATTCTAACACTGTCTCTGATTGGCGCAATACATGATATATCTATCTTTCTAACCAATCGGCCGGTAGTTCTCTGGGGGTTAATTTATGCTACTTAGCTTACTGAATGGTGTCCACATTGACCTCACATTTTATATTTATGGAAACTTGAATGGGATCAAAGAGTCATAACAATGTCTAACACAACTATACATATTGCAAGTGATTTACAAAACACATGAACTTCATTAAATCATCATTTGTGATGTATATCACATGTAAGTCACATGGACGTCACATTAACATCCGATGCATGTCACATTAACATCCCATGCATGTCACATTGACATCACATGCATATCACATGTCTATGTGACACATGCATGTCGTATAGACATTGTCCAGTAAGCACTGTTGAAGAGGATACACTAATATACTTAAATGTTATTAACATGTAATGTTTAAACAATATATATATACCAATGCACACTATCTATTATGCTGATCCTTGCTAGTTCAATCCATCCTCCTATATGGACCTCTTTATTAAATATATTGTGATGGAGTTACAGAATTTTATTAGCTGATTTTCTCCCATTCATACACAGTACTCATTGCCGGCATCAAGCTCAGTGCATCAATACATCTGTTTACTGGCACAAAAATGCTCTTTCTACATTATGTTCCCACTCCCTTAACACTTTTGGACCGGTGATTTGACATTTCGCCAGTAATAAATCTAAGGATTTGTCTATTTCTCACTATCATGTGACTGCAAATATGACATAATCTTGCCCCAAGGACATAAACTAACCTTCATATCCCTGCAAATGGGCCACAGAGTCAGCGGTTGACAACATATTAGATGATTTATTACGGGCGAAATATCAAAATCACCGATCCAAAGGTGTTAAGGGATGGGAACATAATGTATTACAATATAGCCATGGCATTTCGCTGATGAATTCATTTTGTAATCAATGTAGCACTTATGCTTCAACTTGTTGACTATATGTGCAAATGCACCAGCATTCTCAGGAAGAGTTGTCAAGGAGATCATGGATGGAAAGAACCAGCACAGCTACCTGTATATATCATGGTGAGAATTTTAAAAACTTGTATTTAGTACAATGTTTTTACCTTTTTTTTGTATCCTAACCATGTAAAATCACGATATAGTAATATAAGTGTCTGAACAAGGGAGAAATTACCGTGTCCATCATCAGTAGTCTAGATGTCTAAATACTGGACATCAATCAAATAATGTTTTATCAACATGATATCACATAGAGATAGAAATAGCATTTATAATAATTTAGTATATGATCGTTATATTATAAACAAATTGGTTTAAAAATTGCATATCACTAGTGACTTTGTGTACACATAACTGAACAACACAATGATTAATGAATTGCACTGAGCTAATTAATATCTAGAACCAACACACAGATAAAATAGCCACATTATATCGGATAATAATAATAATATGAATCATCTAATACTCTATGTTGGTTTTTGCATGGCCATATTAAGCCTCTATATGCTTTAGATATAGTATAGATCCAAGCATCTGATTTTGCAAGGACATCACATGTATGTTACATTGACATCACATGCGTTGTCACATGGACATCACATGCGTGTCAAATGGACGTATGCATATCACATGGACATAACATACATGTCACATGGACATCACATGCATGCCATTTGACAAGGCAAGACAAGGCATGTATGTCAGTCACATGATTTGATATTGCATCCAATCAAGATATTTTTAAGGATCAAATGTTCATAATTATTTTTATATATTTAACAAAGAACTAACATCTTTAGACATAAAATTGACTTGGCATATTATAGATTATACCACAAAACTGAATCAGCCAATAGCTTATAATTATACCTCTAATGTGATCTTTCAGACCATACTTGGTTCATTTCAGGCTTCCATTTGGTATACATGTGCACTATCTGTATGTGTATTGGTGATGTTTATAAACACCAATGAATATATCACTGTGATCATGTACCATGTTCCAGCAAACCAAAGTAATTTGATTTTAAAAGAAATTGCCAAAGAAATACACAATTTAATATATTTATTGCATGGATATGCAACTAATTTCATTAGCAAACGGCATGCATGTGATAAATATGATTATCAGCGCATACGTAAAGGGGCTATAGCCAGGCTTGAAATTGCTAACTAATCACATGCCGATTGGTGTGCGTAGTTAATAGTCAGTGTATATATGAGATTTATCACATTTTGTGATAAACCTCATTTTTATCAAATTGTCCATCACAGATTTTCAGTGAAGTCATATTAAGATGTAGTATTGTATATATTGCTCCATTCCATGGCACACTGAACTGCCATAGAATGGTGAATACAATCCCGCACCTGACTCACAGGTGGCATTAGAGATGTTCAGGGGCATGTGTGACATTCAAGAACTGTAAATTGTGTGCTGTCAAAAAGTTCATATTGTTTCGGTCAGTGACCAAGATTCATTTGATTGACTATAGCGGACTATTAATTTGACAAGATCATTCATAACACCTGCTATAATCTCAGGTGGGATAAGTAAAGACCTTATACAGCCCATCATGCTGGTTAAATGAAACCTTTTAACACCAAATATGGACATCCATTCAGGAATAAGCCGAGGAGAAAGGGTGCTGTTTGCTTGCCCTTGACATTGATGTTCTTATATACTTCCTCTCCGTGCTATACCTGGTCATGACTCACTCAAAGTTCCATTTATTGACTGAGCTGCTCTTACAAACAAAAGCTTCGGCATCATCTTCTTTTCTACGAGTCGACCCAACAGTTTTCCCCACACCAGATGACATGGTAATGATGATTCCCATGCTATACATTATGTGCCATTAAACAATAGCATACATGATTGATAATCCTTGTTATATGCACATCACATGGACATCATATGCATTTCACATGGACATCACATGTATCTCATCATGTGCATGTATCATGCATGTATGTCACATCACATGTATATCACATGACTATCACATGTATCTCATCATGTGTATGTATCATGCATGTATGTCACATCACATGTATATCACATGACTGTCACATGTATCTCATCATGTGTATGTATCATGCATGTATGTCACATCACATGTGTATCACATGACTCACATGTATCTCATCATGTGTATGTATCACATGGACATCACATGTATCTCATCATGTGCATGTATCATGCATGTATGTCACATCACATGTATATCACATGACTATCACATGTATCTCATCATGTGTATGTATCATGCATGTATGTCACATCACATGTATATCACATGACTATCACATGTATCTCATCATGTGTATGTATCATGCATGTATGTCACATCACATGTATATCACATGACTGTCACATGTATCTCATCATGTGTACGTATCGTACATGTATGTCACATCACATGTGTATCACATGACTCACATGTATCTCATCATGTGTATGTATCATGCATGTATGTCACATCACATGTATGTCACATGACTATCACATGTATCTCATCATGTGTATGTTTCATGCATGTATGTCACATCACATGTATATCACATGACTGTCACATATCTACCATGTGTGTCACATACAAACATCACATGTATGTATAAGTACACATGTTAAATACCCCAAACTCTCTTTCCACTTGTTCTATCTTCAGATTTTATACAAAACAAACATCCAACACAAATCTTATAAATAGTCATATACAACACCTAATTGAGAACTTCCATCAGATGTATCCATTGTATAGGATCTGTACATTAGAATGGATTTAGTTAGTAACTAGATAAGAATCCGATTATCGAAGGCGTGGCCTCAAGATGCTGTTTCTATTCCATTTTCGTTGCTGACCAATTCATCTGCAGGCTTTTCATTGTCGTCTGTGGGCTCCTCGTTAGCGCTAGGAGTACGTACTCTACCATGATCTGTTCTGGGTGAGGCTGTGTCACGGAATGAAAGCTTTTCATCTTGGATCTGGAAATAATGAAGCGATGGAACAAATTTGTTAAAAAGTAATGACTTTGAGGGCCAATCACTTTTTGAAGAATGTATATCATAACTCTCATATCCTCATAATTTTATTATGATGTTAGAGAATTATGCTGCCATAGAAGTCATAACATTTTTCACAAGGATGTCACATGCACATTATTGTATGTCACGTACATGGACATCACATGTATATATATGTCACATGGATACTATTGTATATCACATTGACTTTGCATGTGTGTAACATGGACTTTGCATGCGCGTCACATGTATATCATATGCTTGTCACATCGACCATTGAATGTTTGTTAATGGAGATCATGTGTGTTATACAGACTTGTATGCCATGTACATTACATGAATATCATGTGAACACCAGATGTAAGTCATATGTTTATTGCATGTATATCACATGTATAATTCATGTGATTTAATATCAGTATTTAAATCAGAAGAGCTATTGAAAAAGACCATCACATTTTACTCCGATCGATATTATGACTGAGCCTGAGGACATTAATTTCAAAAATAAAACAAACAAACAACAGCACATCAGATTATCAGTGAAACAAAAACACAGCACAGTGATATTAAAAAAATAACAATGATTCCATCATCAACATGAAATAAATACATTACACACACACAAAATAGAACACAATGAAAACTAGATCTAGTTCTGGTCTGAGACCAGGGCACCTTGATTTTTATGAGAAAATGATCCCTAGTGACCTCTTCTTGACCTTTGACCTGGTTATGATGATTGACTTTTATTCTTGCCTGATTGAACCAAACAAGATAAAACAGGTCCGATCTAATTCGGAGCATGTCTTGCAAATCGGAACATGTTTTAACTTTTACCCCTGTATAGGTCAATGACCCCTAGTGACCCCATACGACATGTCAATTTTAATCGCTGAAATACTGGTATTGGCATGGACCTAAGGAATATTTTGACCAATTCTAATGCACATCAGTCATTTCCTCTGAGACGAGAAGCATTTTAGTTGAACGGATTGAAAATCGACGTTTTGACTCCTAGTGACCCCTTCTTGACCTTTGACCTGATTAAAATGGTTGACTTATTTTCTTGGCTCATCAATCCAAACAAGATGCAACAAACCCGGTCCAAATCGGATAATGTCTTAACTTTTACCCTTGTAAAGTTCAATGACCCCTATTGACCCCTTCTTGCCTTTGACCTGGTCAATATAATTAACGTATTTTCTTGGCTCATCAATCTAAACAAGATGCAACAAACCCGGTATAAATCGGATCATGTCTTAACTTTTACCCCTGTAAAGTTCAATGACCCCTATTGACCCCTTCTTGACCTTTGACCTGGTCAATATGATTGACTTATTTTCTTGGCTCATCAAGCCAAACAAGATGCAACAAATCCGGTCCAAATCGGATCATGTCTTAACTTTTACCCCTGTAAAGTTCAATGACCCCTATTAACCCCTTCTTGCCTTTGACCTGGTCAATATAATTAACATATTTTCTTGGCTCATCAATCTAAACAAGATGCAACAAACCCGGTATAAATCGGATCATGTCTTAACTTTTACCCCTGTAAAGTTCAATGACCCCTATTGACCCCTTCTTGACCTTTGACCTGGTCAATATGATTGACTTATTTTCTTGGCTCATCAATCTAAACAAGATGCAACAAACCCGGTCCAAATCGGATCATGTCTTAACTTTTACCCCTGTAAAGTTCAATGACCCGTGTTGACCCCTTCTTGACCGTTGACCTGGTCAATATGATTGACTTCTTTTCTTGGCTTATCAATCCAAACAAGATGCAACAAACCCGGTCCCAATCGGAGCATATCTCACATTTTACCACTGTATAGGTCATTGACCTCTAGTGACCCCGCATGACACGTCAATTTTAATCGCTGAGATCGCTGTATGTGCATGGACCCAAGGAATCTTTTGACCAATTCTGACATTCATGAGCCATTTCCTCGGAGACAAGAAGCATTTTAAGTGATATGGTTAGAAAACCAAAATTTTGACCCCTAGCGACCCCAAATATTTGTTGATTGTAAAAACCGAACTACTATATATGCGTACGGTCATAAGGAATATGTTGACTGATTTTGACGATCCTAGGTCATTTCACTAAATTGGAAATGCGTTTTAAGTGAAAATCACGTTTTGACCCCTAGTGACCCCCCTGTGACATTTGACCCCAAACTGTGAGGTCCTGTAATGAAGGTCTGGTAGGGGGTCCTACTGACCAAATATGGTGATTGTAGCATGTAAACTGTAGGAGAAGAAGCATTTTGTAGATATATTGCCAGAAGATGATGATGATGAAGAAGAAGAAAGAAACGGTAGAGATAGAGTACCTCGATTTTTGAAAAAATCAAGGTAATGAAAGAGAAATGTGTCAATGAATTTGAAGGTAAGTTATGGGTATGAAATGGAGGGCAGCGTCGAGGAAAGCAAGTAATCTATTTTAGAACATCAAACAACTGATTTGATTCATAACATGCACATTGCAGAATTAAGTGTTTTATGGAAGGGATTTAAGGCTTGCACCCTTGGCAATGGTTATACTATGAATCAATGCTAGTATTCAATGTGAACTACAAAATCCTACCATTAATAGTCATGCTTTAGCGAGCAATAAAATTAACAATGGCAATGTTAATGCTAATCTAGAAAAACATTTTTTAAATCCATGGATAATCACTAAATGTACCCAAATTGCAAAAAACCCACTCCTTAACATGGGTCCCAAATCGGTCCCCAAAAACCCATCCCCTAAACATGAGTCCAAAATCGCAAAGATCATTTGAGTACCCCCCCCCCCCCCCCCTCCTGGGTATCCAGCATCTTGTTTGAAGGATGGCTCCTGTGATGGCTTCTTGAATCTTTCTCTCAATTGCACAGTCTTGGACATTTCCCAGTCTGAAGAAGATGTCATGAGGACATTGCAAGTTCTGGTGCTCATCAACAACGATGATCAAAAGGGTATCTATTACTTGATTATAACAATGCAATGAAATCCAACTAAGCCTTTGGTATGTGTCTGAGACTCTTGAGGTAAGAATCTATAAAGTGAAGATGACACCCACATTATTGTAACATTTCACTCGTAAGTACTTAACCAAATTTAACAACTTATAGGGCTATACAAATTAACAACTATGAAATCGTAAGCAAATGGCACCTAAAGGAAACACCTCTATGTGGCCTAAAATTGGGGGGAATTGAGAAAATATGATCTTTCTTCTGATACAAAAACACACCAATTTAGATGGGGGGAAATTGGAATGGATGGGGTCATACCTTTGACAACACAACAAACTTCAAGCTTATCGATGGTGACGTATTAACAGCAAACAATCAACATGTAAACACACTTATTATTAAAGTATGAGTTGAATAAAAATGGGTTAGTTTTCTTGAAGCAAAAAGAATGTTTGTGATAAGCAATCTATGAAGAAAATAGTCTTGAATACACAATATCGTCAGCCTAGCTGCTTCGATAATTGCCTAACTCACTTTTCAGCAAAATTGGGCTTTTTGCATATATTATGACTTCATTACATTATGCACATCCTGTAATAATGCTTAAGTCATTGACCAATTAAAAGTGTTGATAAATGCACAAGGAATGCGAAGGCAGTCTTTTTCAGGTGGGTGGCATTGTTGGTATAACAAAAGGTCAAATGTTCTGGCCCATCGATTAGGACGCTTAAAAACTCAGCGGCAAATTTTCGCGAGTAGAAACGGGAGGGATTAAAAAGTTAGCGTTAATTACCGTTAAGTTAACTTAGCGTTAACTTTCCAGTGCCCCAGTAGAAATATACGCTCTAATGATATTAGTATTCAAGTCCAACTTTCTCTAAAATAGCATGACACATACAACACTTTCTATTCTACCATCACTTCAAATCAGTTGATCATCTACAGTTCTACATGAACACAAATTATTTATCTACCCTATTCAGTAATTTTTTTTGTATGAGCGCACTAAAGCTTGATTCAGGGGTCTTATACTTATGGGTTACTAAGAGGGTATTACACCTAGCACATAAAGTCCCTGACCAGGTGCTTTGAGGTTGGCTAATTCAAAATAGATAATCGGTACCAAAAATCTGAGATATACTTTAAACGAGCAAATTTTTTCTCCGCAGTTTGATACCTCATTCAACAAAATTGAATGAATACTTTTAAAGTTATGGCGATTTCAATGACCGCGCATAACAACAGCAAAGTTGCAATAGGTATAGGAAATCATTGATTTGTGTGTGATTACGCACTGAAAAACTCACAGCTAATCAGCTAAGACTTTTATTCTTCATAGCTAGTCACACCCTTTGTCCCACAAATGTTGGTTATCAATCCAGACCCATTCATCTAGCTCGTTCAGATAGCACACAGTTATGACAGTAATCACACACAAAAAGTATCCATTCAATTTTGTTGAATGAGGTATCAAACTGCGGAGAAGAAATTTACTCATTTAAAGTATATCTCAGATTTTTGGCACCGATTATCTATTTTGAATAGGCCAACCTCAAAGCACCTGGTCAGGGACTTCATGTGCTAGGTGTATATAAGTGGCACATAACTACTGGCTTTCAATGCGCCACATGGGTTGAGATCAGTCAAACTTCAATCTAAGCTATAGTATAAACTATCACCAAGAAATGTATGAATCACGTCAATAATGCACTACCTACCTGTACTTGACCCCCACCCGCTTTATGCCCGATATTATCCCGAGACCCACATTTGCTAGTTGCTGTCTCTTTAAAATGTAGCTTGTCATTCATAATCTATGTTTGTATGTTGAGGATTATACCAGATGATAGAAGCATATATGGGTCAAAGGATAATAAGGGGTGAAAATGGTATAAAATACAAAATAAAATTTAATAATTAATTAATTATTTACTTTTATCTTATGTTTATTTCTATTTCAATATTGAAAGAAAAAAACTATTCCAACTACGAATTTGATAAACTTGTAAGCAAAAAAGAGGAATTGACATTTGTAAAAGATATACAATACTTTTACTTTCCGATTATATAACACATAGACTCAGACAAACTCTCTGATTATGATACAAAAGCAATCTACAAAGAGGTGTTAGCAGAAACAATGAATCCAAAACTGAATATTACATAAATGGATAGGATTATCCCACATTTAAACATAAATATCATCCTCTATTTTTTTATAAAATGTTGGTGTTATAAGGCATCTATGAATTTAGGAAAAGAGATTCTTTCCAAGAAAAGCCGGAAGGTTGCAGATTTGTATCCATCAAAAATAAATGGAAATGGTTGTTTTCTTGCAAGGAACTCTGAATTGTCCCTCATCTGATATACAGAGTGGTAAAAAAGGTACCCCTTTTCAAAGGTCGATTGTTCACAATTGGGGAGACATTATAATATTACATTCATATATTCTTAAACAACAATTTATTGGTCTACCGAAACCAGACGAAATTGGGCAGAGCTCCAAACTGAGAAATAGCCCAAAAACTAATTAGGGGTGATTTTTTGGGAATTTGAGTTTCTTTTAAATGATTAATCTTCAGAGTGTTTATAACATTATTGTGAAAGTTTCAGATTAAAAAATCAAACCAACAACAACAAAAATGCATTTTTTTTAAATTTTTCTTTTTATAAGTACATTGTAAGTACATCTTTAACCACTTGGCCGCGACTCGCGTAAATATACGTTACAGACCCTGCACACGGCTGTGCGGTGGCCGTTGACGAGTCGGCAAATTACTTGATTTGTTCAAACTCGCCGCACAGCCCTTCACAGTATGGCAATAGGACAATTGCATATCGGTATTTTCCTTAGAAAATTTGCCAAAAGATGGCGCTATTTTGTCAAGGCTGGCGAGAATATTAACCTCGTTATAAGCAATCAAAGTTCAGCTAAATATTGAAAAAGAACAGTGCATCGACAGCACGAGCCGGGCACGAGCGGTCCCCTTAGCTTCGGGTTCTTACGCTTCACTGAAAGTGTAATAAAAATAAACGGAAACCAGCGACACGCGTAGAACTGAATAAAACCCGGAAGCGAAGAACATACAATATTTTGGTTACATCTGGAGCTATTTCTTCAAGATAAATGCGGTCATATAATGCTCAGACTACAGTTCTAGTTTGAAATATAAACTGGTATGTTACTTCAAATCGTACAAGAGTATATTTCACAAGAATAAGTTGCCTGAAATCAACACGAATTGTGAAGAATGACGTAGTGGTTTTGCGTTTAGATATACAGCCGCCTGAACCAAGTGAATAAATCTACAGCAAACTCCGGTGAACGAGTGAGACTGATAGCGTGTTGAATTTGGCATGAAATAGTAAAATTAGTAAGGACAAATATATATCGTAGTTACTATGATTCTCATGATATTTACATAAAATCAGTGCTTTATTTATTTATTGGGAATTGGGATGTGTGTGAATCAGTGAATATGTACTATGTATTCAATGTATCCATGCATGTGCTGTTGTTACACGTAGCCTACTGTACCTGCAGGGTGCGTGCTTGTATGCAGGTATATGGAGCAGTGCTGTGTGTGAGTGACCTCCATTTATAGCGTAGCACAGGGGTGCACAGACTAATATTTAATAGTAGCAGCGAACTGGTTAAAGGACGATATCTCAGTATGGAGTTTTCATAAGACGAACTTGAAAATGATTTAACTCCGCTTTAGGAAGTCCGATTAAAAAAAAAAGGTACCATTGTAAAGCTGAAGATCTCTACTTTAATAATCAATCACTAACTCAATTTTGATATCTTGCCCAATTGTGTCTGGTTTCGGTAGAAAATGTCATATATATGGTGAACGTAATTCAAAATAAAGTTTGAATTAAGAAATGATAACAGATCAATGAAATTTAGTCAAAAACCAGTTTTTCCACAAGCAAGTCAATGAAATCTACAGAACTGTGCAAAGAAATGTTACACTTTTCTGTGATATAGCCCTAAAAATTACCAGGTAACATTTAAAGATTGTATACAATATTCATAAGCTACAATAACATCCATGATATTTGCTGAAAACAGTATTGAAATTGAACAAATATTAAAGAAATAGCGAAAGTTAAAAGGCATCTTAGTAAAACCAGTATTTTTTCCATCACAAGTCTATGAGAATGCGAGATGTCAACACAATAGCACTATGTACACATTGAAGAGCCATAATGCAGGATCGCCATAGACTTGGGTGTAGATAAAAAAAATTGTACCCTTTCTTCATTAAATAGCTATTATTTTGTATTTAAAGCTTCAATTTCAACATCCTTTTCACCACATATGCCCAGATGTCCATGTTTAATTACATTTACAGTATCGCAGCAATTGTCATAAACATACCGTAACATCCCCACCTCCAGGTTTATAATCAATGTAATCTTTGGAGCCGACCTTTGCCTGGGCTTTCTCTTTAAACTCCAGTTTCTCGTCTGTATAATGCACATCACCGCCGCCAGGTTTATGATCAATGTAATCCTTGGATCCCACTTTAGACTGTGCTTTATCTTTGAAATCCAGCTTTTCTTCTCGGATCTCTATATTTCCACCTCCTGGTTTATGCTTGATGTTATCTTTGGATCCAATCTTGGACGCAGCTGTAGCCTTAAAATCTATTTTGGCATCTGTAATCTTGACATTTCCGCCGCCAGGTTTATGATCAATGTAATCCTTGGAACCGATCTTGGACTGGGCTTTCTGCTTGAAGTCCACTTTCTCGCTGCGAATTTTGACGTTTCCGCCCCCAGCTTTATGAGTGATCTTATCTTTGGAACCAATCTTAGGAGCGGCTTTGTCCTTGAAGTCCAGCTTTCGACTTTCAATCTGAAAAAACAAAAAAAGGTTAATTAAGATTCTATTACACTGAATCCATTCCATGGCGAAGATTTGTACCAAATTTTGCAAAAACTATATTAGACATTCTTTGTAAAAATGGCTGAAGGGCAAAAGGTATATTAGTTGACACACATTAAGAGGATTTTCTGAAACACAAAATAGAGTGAATGTCACATTTCTTTTTAGATATTCCGAAAATGTATGTAAAATTCCAAATTTGCCGATGCATTTCATGATAGTAAATGGCACAATAAACATAACATCAGGGTGTATAAAAGTTACATTTGATAATGTTGGTGCTGGTGGAGAAGCATGTTGCCGAGTCATCGCATCTGAAATTTGAAGAACACATTACAATTGATAAGCAGGGCAGGAAAAAGAGGGCAAAATGGCAAGCTCTTTGCCGGGAAAGGTTGCCATCTCCCGGGAAATCCCCCGCCCCCCCCCCCCCCCCCAAAAAAGATTATTTTTAGAGTAATAGCCACTATACAGCCAATATTACATAAAATGATGTACCATGGCATCAATCGGACCTTAATTTTCCAAAAAGCTTAAGCTTCTGAAGGGGGCAGCCATCTCAGACACCCCATCCGCCGCTAAAGCAGCGGGAAATCTATTTTCGTCGAATTTCCCTTGCAGGGAAACTTGCATTTTTCCAGCCCTGTTGATAAGATGGATCATTTACCAACATTAATTTATTGATACATATTCGGGTTGTTCAATTGGTTCAATACATGATTGGATGATAAATGATAGACACATGAAAATTAGGAACTTGACACTTCAAATTGAGATTGTTTGAGCTGATATTGTGAACGACTCACCCTCCACCAGATGGCAGAACAAATCAGATCATATGCAGGAAGAAAAAAATCTTAAGTTATTTAGGTTTTTTAGTATAAATGTATGGGTATTTGTTTTTGATTTTTTTCTTCTTTTAATGCATTGGTTTTGTTTGGGTAGTAACAAAGAATACGTTTTGCTTTTTGGATCTCTATTTCTGTATTTTAATTGACTAATTAAAGATGGCAAAATAATAAAGTCAAATAAAGGTGGGGGGGGGGGTAAAATATTTTAAATCTTAAAAAATGCCCAAACTTTACACACTGAGCTGTTTAACTGATTTATCTTGTTATTTGTATATTTTTTCTAAGTTATTGGTAAGCCATTGTGCACTGCAATTGTAATTTAAAAGCTATTAATTCAATGATATATATGTAAATACCAGTATATTGATTTATAAATTGTGTTAATTTAGACTCTCATTGTCGTTTCCTTAGTGCATGTTGAACATTTGAGATGGCACAGTTGCAGAAGATTGATGCATTTACCCTAACTCCCTGGGCATGTTTAAGCAGTACAAGCATATTACCCTCAATAAAGAAAGCATAAATAATAAATAAATACAATAACTATCTAAACGGTTTACATTTTTTGGGGGGAAATGGAAGTCAGACACCTAACTTATTGCGCTAACAGGTTAGCTCGAAAAAGTTAACATTTTCAATTCAAGACTTCTTGATAGTCCAGCGTATCGTGCCACAAGATAAAGGACGCACCATTAGATTTTCAGGGGGAGGGGTAGGAAGTTTTTGGAGAAAAAAAATTCCCTCTCTATGCAGGCCAAAAAAAGAACCCCCCCCCCCCGATGAGTTAAAACAAATCTAATGAAGCAGTTTACACTTCATGGTATACACTCACACTCCATGCCATCTGAAACAAATGGCTGAAAATGCAACCAGTCACATCCTCATATGTGACCTGCTCCCACAAAACCCACCATAAGTGTTGAAAATATTTTATCTGATTTGTTGATGTTGAAAATACTGATACTACCAGTTTTCAAATGATGTATCACTTGTCATAATTGGTTAAACTTTTGACCATGAAAAATCAATATTTTCTCTTGAAAATTTTATTGTTTTCTATTGATTTGTGACATCTTTATTGAGCTGTATTTCCATTAGAGTTCTGGTGTCGGGTTTTGAGGAACAGATCACAATATTGCCTTTAAAAACTTATATACAAGTCAGTGGTGCTTCCTCTGTCATGAACCTTGCCCCAGCCCTCAAATGTCCCCCTAGTAGCTCAGAATACAGAATTTGACTTTACTGTCAAAATCAGAATTTTGACTTTTACTGTCAAAATACCTCTAAATTATCCTTTTTAAAAGATAATTAGAGGTAATACAGCCTATAGTAGACCAAATAAGCTAATTTAGGCATTTTGACATTAAAAGGCCATTTGCCACCGCCCTATTGGATGGTAGTACCGCCCCGGTCTTCATCAATAGGGTTACAAAAATTACGAAAATCTCGTAAAAGGTAGCCCCCAATTTTGTTGCGGTCAGCTCAGGAAACTTGAGAGCGGGTGGGGAAGGGGGAATGTTTTCTCCAAAACCCGGGTGAAAAATGGTCCTTGTAAATGGTTATAATGCATATACGTACTACATTCAGAGAGTGGGGCGGGGGAACAAATAGGACTGGGGGAGGGTAGGACTACTCTATCTATAAGCCAAGAAAAATTGCTCCCAATCCGATAACCGATCAACCCAAAAACCGACACGTGACTCAGCTAGAAAGATGGCTGACTCTGTGTTTCTATATTCTATCTTAGTAATAGGCAGGGACACAAAGGCTTTTTTTCTGCCAGGGAGCATTTGCATCCCCTGCCCACCCCCCGGTAGCTAGTAGCTATCGCCACTGCTTGCCTGCCCCCCCCCCCCCCCCACCCCCCAACCCCTCAATTTTCAATTTTCATGCGAGGAGGAAGTTCCTGTCTAAATATGATGGTTTACATATGTCATACTGGACCATTTTAGTTCAAATTACAATTTTTTACGAGCTCAAGCATAGTTTTAATGTTTCATCAATTTATGCTAAATATATGCTCAATTTGTCACACCAAGATGGCTTCAACGATTTTCTGGACTATATCAGTTAAAAAAATGACAATTTTGTCTACATGTTTCACATTATAAAACTTGGGGCTTGTCCCCCTAAATTTGTTTGCTTCCACCATCATAGTCAACTTCATAGACCTTGTGTAATTTCACTGTCACACAATCGAACAACACCCTCTGATACTTCGCCTTGCCAAAAACTGATCCCATCCGAGAACCACCCAATACATGGTCTACTGACATTCGATCTAAGGCAGAACTGCGCTTTAAGCACACCAGGGGCGATGCTTTTGATGCATAATTCATGTCACGATAGTATCGATCACACCCCTTCATAACACGCTAATATTGAATTTGACGCCTGAACATTTAGAAACACAACATATAACATAATTTGCTCATTATGCATTCATCCAGTTTTTGGATGTAGCGCAGTGTAACTGTATCAAATAAATATACGGAGTTCAAAAGGTCAAATCCAAAGTATGTAGACCCTTTTTAGTCCGGGGTGAGATCAGAGGATGGGGAGCGGTCACAGTGAGTGAGCCCTCTATTGATACATAGAGAGTAACACTGACAAGGAAAAGAAAAAGGGTCTAAACAAAGCAGACTATCACCACCACTGCTAAGAATCACTACCACATACTACCATTTTGTAAATAAATCTCATTCTACCCCCACACCCTCAGGCATTTGCAATAATCTAATAAACTTTCAAATTTGACTCCACTCCCCTGATACAAGTAAAACAAAAATAGAGATAATCATTCTCAATTGATTGGAAAATATGTCGAAATATTAAAAACAAAAAGCATGTCATTATATTCTTCCATTTCCCAGGTTGTGCATCAATCTTTATCAAATAACTATGTACATCTATGAGAACTATTAACACTTTCCACGCGGCAGGCAGCTGCAGACGACATTCCAAAATTTCATATTTTTTTCAAAAATATCAAAATTATTGAATTTCATTACCATATTTGGAATCACCATGAGAAATGCATTGAAATAAGTATAAACATGCCTAGTATTGGGTCAGTAATCATTGAGATAGACTTGGAAAATGAAGGTTTCTGAAAAATCTGTGTTCAGTATGGCAGAAATAATAGCCGCGTTGAAAGTGTTAATATTATAGACAACCACTTTATATCTGAAATTACAAACCACAATATTGAACGATTTGTTTTGATTTCTCATCATTTCCTGTCATTCTATCCCAGGGTGTCAATTAATCACATATTTAATTCATCAAATATCCATTTTCTCTTAAGAATCTGCGATTAACGGGGAAAAGGCAATCACGATTTTGTAATTGTGCCAATCCTTCATCTTGTTTGTCTTCTTACTTTTGACATTTTGCAGATCAATTCTACTCTTAGTTTATACATTTTGCAGATCAATTCTACTCTTACTTTTCACATTTTGCAGATCAATTCTACTCTTACTTTTCATATTTTACAGATCATATCTACTCTTAGTTTTGAAATATTACAGATGATTTCTACTCTTACTTTTCACATTTTACGGATCATATCTACTCTTAGTTTATACATTTTGCAGATCAATTCTACTCTTACTTTTGACATTTTGCAGATTAATTCTACTCTTACTTTTGACATTTTACAGATCAATTCTACCATGTTTGACATTTTACAGTTCATTTCTACTCTTACTTTTCACATTTTACAGATCATTTCTACTCTTATTAGTTATGACATTTTACAGATCATTTCTAATCTTAGTTTATACATTTTGCAGATCATTTCTTCTCTTACTTTTGACATTTTGCAGATAATTTCTACTCTTTTGACATTTTACAGATTAATTCAACTCTAATTATGCTTCTGACATTTCGCAGATCATTTTTACTCTTACTTCTGACATTTTGGTAATATCTATTCTTCATAATGTTTGTCTGGATTTCAACTTGTTTATCTTGTTCCATTGTAATAACAATAAAAAAAATAGAATGTAGACGCAATTCGTTGACGTAGTGCATGTTATTAACTCATGGTTACTGGTTCAAGCCCACATAAATCCGTTCCAAATTATTGCCATAGACTTTGTATTATGATCATGTGATTAGTGGTTTATAACAAAGTTAGCATGAGGCAGTTGACCTGGCAACAGTTATATTCTAGATCAGTGGCGTAGCTCAGGGGAGGGGCCCCCCTGACAGAAATTGTTGTGCCCCCGCCCCTCTCTTTGGATATAGTGCTTATATGTGGGGTAACCATTTAAAAATGACCATTTTCTCCTTGTTTTTAAAAATAAATTTGGAAAAACTGCTTAAAACCCTGAGGATTGGCCAATATTTGTTGACTGCAGTGCTTTTTGGACTGCGAATTTTTGTGTCCGTGCGAATTTTTTTGACTTCACCCCCCCCCCCCCCCCCCCCCCCACTTACGTGAAATTCACGAGGTGACTGAAATTTTTTGGGGCAACCTTTTACGAAAATTTTAAATTTTAGAAATCTTGCCCCCCCCTGAAAAAAACCTAGCTACACCACTGTTCTAGATAACATACACTACATCAGTGAATAGCAGTCGCAATAGTGCGATAGGCCTATGACAGGGTCATTTTGACTTACGGATGGTGTCAACTATACGCCCAACCAAAAAAAAGGTCAAATTTAAGGTCAACATTTGTCCACATTGTCTTAGATTTGGTGCATAGCTGACGTCGTCGTTACTCCAAATGACCCATCGTTTTAAGAGTGTAGTGCCTGGTGCAAATGAAACGCTCACTCATTAGTGTCATCTAGCCCTTCTCGTAGGGCCGCTATTTCAGATCTAGGGAAATACTAAGATTAATTAAATATAGAAACACTGAGTCATGCCACCCTATAGTCATGGAAACAGCACCATGGGCGGTTCTCAGATTGATAGCGGTTCTCGGAATGGGAGCAGTTCTTGGGCTTAGATAGGGTAGAGTCATATGTTAGGACTATGTGTCATCTGCACTTTATTGGCTATTATGTTGTGCTATGGTGCTTTCTTAGTCTATCTCAGTATTTGTGCTATGTAATGGGAAAATAACAAGAAATAAGTAGTCTGGGATCCACTCGCTTGAAAAGGCTCTAGAAATAGGTGAACCTTGCATAATGGCTCAATATAGAACTCTTTTAACCAATGGAGCGGTAATTGTCAATTGTCATTTAATTGTGGGCGTCCTTGGTTACCGATTGACCATTCACGGTTCACTTTGCCCTTTGTTTGTTTGTTTGTTTGTTTTGCTCTGTTCATTTGGTACCATTTGTACCTCATTCGCTTTTCGGTTTCCATACCATGAGGATCTGATTTAAAATAAAATCTTTAATCTTGAAATGTATAGTTGTGTAATAAAATCTTATTGGTATGGAGCCTCAGAGCTATTTAACCTATTTCTGTCTTTGGCTGTTTTTCAATTTCCGCTGTCTAAGGGTAATGGCTCAATATAGAATATATTCATATTCACACTTTGCAATTAAAATATCAAATTCAAACTTATAAATCGTTCTACACAAAAATTTGTGAGCCTTGAGAACTATTCAGAAACCATATCCTGAATCAAACATCCCCATCAAAAATTGATATTCTTTATCTTTTCCTCGAAGGCACACTACAAGATCATACTGTTTTTATCCTAAATATGCACATTCCTGGTTGATTGAAAATTTACAATTACACAAATTACTGGCATATGTGCACTCGTTAATTTCTACATCTAAAACCCCTAGATTACCAATTAATCTGTATATAATTTCCCATCTTTCATGGTTTGTGGCATAACGATGAATGTGTATGCAAATTGCTAGATTTCTGCATATGCTGATCATTAGTATTTTACTAGCTTAAAAGCTATAAGACTATTTTGGTTTGTGTATGGTTCGTACATGTGGTACCCGCCTGAAAAGAAGGTGTGCATTTCCCTACATACAGAAAATGCACAAAAGTTTGGTTGCAATTTTTCTCTATCTACAAAATCTAAAATATCGATGTAATAACTGTATAGCATCAAAAGGGGGCATTTAATTGTCAAACATAAAAGGATTATCTCAAGGAACAACAACAAATTTAAAAAAATTGAGGGACCAAGCGACCAGCTATATATTTTTATTCCATTAACAGTATAAGACTATCTTCATTTTCGTATTTTTCCTTCATTATTTTCTTCTTTTCATTTTCCCCTACCTTGTCTGGCATTCTGGTATCTGATCATGAAACATGTTCATAGCCTGCAGCAATGCAATTATGTGATATCCCACAATGCATTGGGGTATTCATTATATCGATTCCCGTTAGACCTGAAATTGTTTTTTCATTTTGGGTTGGAAAATGGATCATTTGTAAGCTCATATGTAAGCTCATATATGTAACCACACATGTAAGCTCTCATATCATCACAGTTTTTAGAGTAATCAGGTTTTTAGATACATGAAATAAGTAAATAAAAATCCACTCGCATCATTTTATAACCTCTTTGTAATACATAGCAAAATTGTGATGAATAAATCAATGGAATATTTCATTTTGATACCTAAGAAATTCATTGAGGTATAAAAAACATTCAAGTACAATACATCCTCCAAGAGTCATACACTTGTGACTTGACTAATAAATATTGTTTCAGTCAGTCAACATTTTTGACAAACAAATCGAGGGCTCATAAACAAAAGGCCTCATCTCCATTTTTCCAAAAATGTGAGATTTTGGTATCAAAATGTTCAGAAAGAAATTCTCTTTCCCGTAACACACAGCCTATCTCCATAACACAACCCCTTTCAATGCTATTGCCAGTATCACAAGGCCTCATCTCTATCTCCCCAATGTGTTTATAATTCTTCAATAGGCTTTTTCTCAAAATGGTCAAAATGAAGATCAGGCCTTTTGTTTCTGATCCCTCAAAATGTTAGTTTAGATCCCTTGTTTGCAAAAAAAAGGGTTAAAAAGGTATTTTTTTGTTCTCGTTGAATCTTTCTTCTAATTTCAGAGCACTTATCAAAGAATGGATGGTTTCTCCTTCAATTCCCATCCACACCCAGATAATGGTGTAATCCCATATGGTTTGACAAAAAGATGTTAAAGGTCCAAATAATATTGAAATAATTCAACTTTTCTTTAAAATTGGTCGTTTGTTATTATCTTTAACACAACCCACCTGCATATCAAATACCAATACTGTAAAGCATGAATTGTTCGCGGCATTACAATTTGGCGAATCACTGACTTCTGCCTTTTTCGCGGCATGAAAATTTCACAAATATGTTGAGTAGTCATTACAGGCCTTTAAAAAGCAAAACATTTGTGTGCATGAAAATTTCGCGAGTCAGCTGCACTCGCCAAAGTGGGCGCGAAAGTTTTGATGCACACGAACATTTCATACTTTACAGTATTCTATTGAAAAGACTTAGAGGCTGAAAATGAGAATTGATTGATCTCATTTTGAATGGGCATTATTCTCAATTCATGCAAGGTTGTCAAGGTTATCATTACCACATTCTCAATCACAGGATATCATAATGCTCAATACCTCAACATGAGCTCCTTAAGTTGCATAAATCGTATCCCGTCCGCAACTTGTGTCCCAGGATCACAAGCTTATAGATTTATTCCGTATTGGCGCCCTCAACGGAATAAAGTGCAATCCTTGTTTTTACCTCCCCGACCACCAACCTCCTGTGTTTTGACATACACTTGTTCATGAATATCATTTCAGCGGTGTCAAAATATAAACACTTATGGTCCTGGGACACAAGTTGCGGACGGAATCAGATTCATGCTCCTTAAGTTGACTAGTTGCATAGTTGACATTGCCTCATGCACAGGGTGCACATTACTTAATGCAAATCAAATAAACCTTGACTTGATCACTCTAGGTAGGGGGGAGTGGGGCAAACCTAAATTGTAGGTAACCAGGAACAATGCAATTTGAGGGCAAGTGTAATTAGTACAATGGTTAAATGTGACTACCTTTACGGTGATGGTCACAGCAGCTCACGGTATCCTTCTGTAAAAGAAACCTTGAAGCATATTATCGAAATTGGGATATCAAGTGACTCGTCATAAGAAGAAAACAAAATTGGCTTAAATGACCATCGGGCATTACCAAAACCTCCCGCATTAACTTTTTTCCCAAAGCATCTTCAAAATTAAAATAATATTGCAACTTTGCTAACGATATCACTCTATGCAGAAATCTCTTTATTTTGTAATAGGCCTGCAAACTGAAGATGTTTACCCCTCTCATCCCTATGTCGTTATCATTTTGTCTCATGTAAAGGAAATACACATTACCCATGATAATTAAAGCAAGCATGTGCAACCTTTTCTACCACCTGGGCCTCATTGTGATTTTGAGATCCATTCACGGGCCGCAGTGATTGTCAAACATTCCAAAACACGTCCAGAGGAGGAGTAAACAGCTATGAGGAGTAATAGGGAGAGGGGTAGCTTAGGAAGACAAATCCTCAGTCCATTGCTCATTGAATACACGCTTCTGTTTGTGTAATTTCCTCTTTTTACTCGCTGTTGCTGCTACAAGCGCCATTTTAACCAGGGATTTTAACACGCAATCACGCCTCGAGTTATATTTACTAAATGCAGCGCGTCACCCTACTAATTATAAGGGAGCACACCACTAAATCAATCCGCCATTTGTGTAAACCTAGGGAGTTCCGGTTAAAACGGGCCGCATCAATGGGAATTTTGGGATTGCTTCGCAGGCTGCAGATTAGAGGCCGGCGGGCCGCATGTGGCCCGCAGGTTGCACATGCTTGTATTAAAGTATGTGATTGATATTACCTCATGCACAGGGTGCAAATTTCTAAATGCTCATTCAATATATTGTATAATTGACATATCACCCACTCTAAGTATGTGATTGATATTGCCTCATGCATAGGGTGCAAATTGCTAAATGCTCATTCAATATACCTTGACATCACCCCCTCTGGGTATGTGGTTAATATTGTCTAGGGATCGCACATGGCTCTTTGCTTTGGAACTGAAGTTTATTTTCTTGCTATAAATCTGCAATAATTCAATATTATTGAGTACTTGGTGAGAAGGAATACGAGCTAGGGCGTGCATACGGTATCTTACTTGTCAGCATGCTTTGTGCAATTCATGAGTTATCTTTGTATTAGTTATTATAGTCATACATTCTTAGTAGTTACTTTTAGTGATGCCCATGAGACAATCATGTGATGCCCATGAGACAATCATGTAATACCAATGAAACAACCATGTGATTCCCATGAGACAATCATGTGATGGCCATGAAACAACCATGTGATGCCCATGAGACAATCATGTGATGCCCATGAGACAATCATGTAATACCAATGAAACAACCATGTGATTCCCATGAGACAATCATGTGATGGCCATGAAACAACCATGTGACGCCCATGAGATGACCATGTGATGCCCATGACTTGACTTGTGACTTGTTACAACACTGACCTGTACATCACCTCCTTGAGGTTTATGATCTGCATTCTCTAACGAACCGATCAGAAAGCAAGAAACTAAATTATGAAGAGTGCATTGAAAGTGTCTTATTGCACTCTGCGAGCATGCCATACATGCGCGCAACACACGCTTGATTCGATTTTGTGATATAGAACTTGTTAACTTGTTGCAAAATGTATTTGTTATTAAAGTATGCACAAAATTGTAAATTTTGATTTGTATTGTTGTGTATGGGGAATTAGGTCAATACGTGCATGTTTTGTTTCTCAAAAAATTAGAAAAAATCAATGCACTTGCGTAAATGTTGATATGTTCACAATAGAATTCCCCATACAGATTCATGCCATTATTCACACATCAACATCAGCGCCCGTTTGATTTGTCTAATTTCTCTCGAAGCAACACATACACATTTATTGACCTAATAAAAAACTATCCTTATATTTGAACATTTCCAGACCTACCACCCGATTCTCCTGAGTATATTATTACCAAACCTATATACCATGGCCCAAGCTCCTGGCCCCACAATCCATATACATGTATGCACTTCACATGCAAATTGTAACATGCTGCATGCTTGCATCTCTATTTGTTCCTTTTTTATAGCATGCAAATATGTGTGCATCTCTCTGCAATTGGTTGATAAAAAAGAAAAAAGGAGTGTTTTGTAGCCCAAAAACCTGCATGCCGGGTTAAAGTAACATTTTTTCTGCCCAGTTGCCGTGTGGTGTAGGATTAGGATTAGGGTTAAGGTAATCTCTCCCATAGAGAGAGTGTATGGATTTCAAATGGAATAGCACAATTTGGTCCTGCAAGTCGGAGCTAATCCTGATGAAAGCCTGACAGTTTAAAAAATGTCTGACAGCAAAATGAGTTCGCGCCCAGTGATACATGGGGGGAGGGGGGAGTAAGTCAAACATCAGGCTCTAAGCATGTGTGACCAATAATCTTCCAGAAACCCCCTTAACATGTATTTTCTCTGAAGCCAAAAATCACCATAAAATGTGATATTTGTATGTTTTCTTCCAAATTTGATCCCTAAACAAGTAAAATATATACATGATTTTGAAAAAGGTACCCTTTTCTTTGAACAGGGTTGAGATCCCTTTGGACCCCTTCATACATGATGGTCAACTGCCCCTTCCACCTCCCCCATCCCATCCAGAAAGGATGCATGAAAAATGTGGCCTGTATTATTTATGATCAAATTGTTTAAAAAGAGCACTTCCAATTGTGTAGTACGACATACTTAGATCTGTATTTGACTTTTCAACATGTAATTGTCTATATGCAGTGGCCTAATTCAACCACATCTACTTGCCATGACATCATGCCATGTCTATGTGCAGCAAGATATATGCATCTTCTTCCTTGATATCGCCCCTTGATGAACATGACATCATGCAATGTCTATGTGCAGCAAGATATATGCATCTTCTTCCTTGATATCGCCCCCTTGATGAACATGACATCATGCAATGTCTATGTGCAGCAAGATATATGCATCTTCTTCCTTGATATCGCCCCCTTGATGAACATGACATCATGCAATGTCTATATGCAGCAAGATATGCATCTTCTACCTTTACATCGCCCCCTTGTGGAATATGACAGACATTATCCAATGAACGAACACGACTTTTAGCAAACGATTGATAGTTTACTTTTGCGCTATAAATCTGTAAAAATGATTGTAAATAAGTGAAAAATCATGAAATGTCCATGCCTATTGACAACAACATTGGTACTTAGTAATAAGAGGTGTAATTAATAAGGAAATACATGTATATTGCTCAAGGATAACATTTCAAATGACGCCATTGGTTTACTATTTTATTGATTAGACCTATTCCATTTAACATCAGAGGAATCATAATGGACCAATCATAACGATATTGACATCATTTAGATGGTATTGGTGTCGCTGCGATATAATGGACTTCAAATCGTTGAAGCAACTCATCTCCAAATATCATGCGTCCATGCAAGAATTTAAACTAACCCAAGCAAACAGCGAGTTATTCAAAGGTACCATCTTAAAAAGTGACACATATCGATCATTTCTTCATACAGTTTTAGTCCTTGTTGTATAAATGAGGATTACATTAGAAAGAAAATCAATTTGGAGCAACGGCACGAGAGAACTTTGTCACTATTCTGGATATTAACTATATACATAATATGATGTTATTCAAGACACAGAGAAGCATAGAACCATATGTGTCAATGATTTAGATTTCAAATCACTGCCTCCCCCTCAATTGAAAGCTATTACCTATTCTGAAATGGTACACCCGCCAAAGTCTACGAATTTACTATAGTACCCTTTCAATGACTTTGGAAGAAACAATATTAGAGAGGCCAACGGAAAGGTTGAAACAGGTGACAGAACAGAAGTTTCATTGATGAATTTCAATATGTTGACTGTCTTTCAAATAACATAACAACAAATTGCCCCTCTACACAGCCACAAATCATTCACTGTATGTTTTTAATGGTGGAAAATGAGGGTTCCCCCTTGAACAGATAACCTGATAATGGGCAAGTTGAATTGATATAACAGCCATGCAGATGATGGCAACTACCTTTACGTCCCCTCCTCCTGGTTTATGATCTGTGTTTTCCAATGAGCCGACTTTGCTTGTTGTCATGTCGTCATAGTTTGTCAACTTTTCCTTAAATATCTGAAATAAGTTCACCAACTAATTTACAAACAAACAAAAATGAACAAAAAAACCCACAAAAACTGGAGTTGGGTGGGTATCCTTGGATATCATGCACAATCGTAGTCGAGAATTGGGTTCAAAAATTGACTTGTCTCTTTAGAAAATCTGGAAGTTTATAAACGATATATACAGTGATATTGAAGCAAACACCCTTTTTCTGGAATTGTCTAAAAATGAGCACCTTTAAAACACAAGAATGCACTAATAAATTGCCAATCTCTCTGTTAACTTCACTCCCAGCAGTCATAAATAGGGGAACCTAAATTTAACAAATGTCTAATTTATCCATGCACATTTTAAAATTCAGACTAATCCATTAAGATTGATTACTCTGACCTATGTAAGGTTGCGTGAAGTATATTTGTCGATGAGCCAGGTATTGAATGGCCCATCAGCTAAATGGCCTAGAAACGATATGGAAGGCTGCTAGTATTACGCAATACTTAATTAAGTCTTGTTAGATGTTTATTAAATAATATAGCATCTTAATTGCAAAACGATTCGACATCCTTTTGGCTTCGAGTTACTATTATGTACATAAGCATTACAAAATGCACCAGATACCAGTTTTGAAGACAAATAAGGGAGCTACTTCGGCCCAATAACTGAGTGTCCCTTTAAATCCATTATACGCTACTTGCATGGTAAGCTGGCGACACATTGAAAGCAAGGCTCTCCTCTCACACACTATCACGCCACACTGCGTCAGTGCTTTCACGCAGGTTTGTGCATCATGTGACGCGTTTGGGCGCACTGATAAGAGGGGAGAGCCTCGCTTTAGTTTTAAAATGGTGATTTTGTGCAAGTAGCGTATAATTTAGTACAAAGTGACCTTAACCTGAAGTGTCAGTGCAAGAAGCAAGTAGTTTCATGGTTATAGTACGACTTGTTGCAAATTAACTTCAAAATCGAGAAAGACTTGACTTTGAGTCACCAGTTTGTTGTGCATGATATCAAAAATGACTTGAGATTTGACGACTTAGTCAAAACATCACTTGAGACAACCATGTGATACTTGCGACCGCCATGTAATACTTGAGACTGCCATGTGATACTTGAGAACGCCATATGATACCTGAGACATCCATGTGATACCCACTTGCTTACAACAATGGACGGCACCTTCTATTAACCAACGTAAACAAACAGGCTCAAGTTTTGACCATTTTTGGTCAATTTGACCCAGTCATTTTTAGAGTACGTGGAACAACCATGTGATGATACCTATGAGACATCTGTGTGATACCCATGCAGCAACCATGTGATACCATGAGACAACCATGTGATACCCATGAGACAATCATGTGATACCAATGAAACGCCCATTTGATGCCCATGAGACAATCATGTGATGCCCATGAAACGCCCATGTGATGCCCATCAGACAATCATGTGATACCAATGAAACATCTATGTGATGCCTAATGAGACAATCATGTGATGCCCATGAAACAACCATGTGATGCCCATGAGACGACCATGTGAAGGCCATGAAACAACCATGTGATGTCCATGAGACAATCATGTGATACCAATGAAACAACCATGTGATGCCCATGAGACAATCATGTGATGGCCATGAAACAACCATGTGACGCCCATGAGACGACCATGTGATGCCCATGACTTGACTTGTGACTTGTTACAACACTGACCTGTACATCACCTCCTTGAGGTTTATGATCGGCATTCTCTAAGGAGTCTACTCGGCCTTTGTCTACCCATTCGTAATCAACTGGCTCATGAAATATCTGAAAGGTTAAAGTTCATCATCAATGCTGTACAGATACAGATGTTAACAGATGTACAGGTACATATACTCTATTTTGTTCAGCAAAAACTTTGTGACAAGTGTAGGACAACTGAGTGTGCTAGGTGAACCTGACTGTTTGTTTTCTTTCATTCGAAATATATGATTGTAGGCGCTGAAAAAACACCCTCTTCTACGTGCCCGACTAACCCATTTTTGTTCCTTCAAATTTTCAACAACAAATTTATTGGAAAGATTGTAGACAATTCTTGCATATTTAAAACAAAAATTGTCGTTGAAATTGTTTAATAAAAATGTAAATACTTTGAAAATTGCTCAAATTTACCGAAATTTAATAAAAAAACAAAAACAACAACACAAAAACACCCTACCTATCCTACTTGAGGGGTTCATTTGCCCACAGAACAGGGTTGTGTTTTTTCTTCGCCTATGCTAACTACAACAATGTGTATTTTTCTTGAAATCCCTTCGCTCTCATAATCTCTTCAACTTCTGATTTACTTTTTATAAAGCAATGATATTATTAAGCTGATTTACACACTGAAAAGAAGATCAGAATTTCAGTGTGTCCAAAAGTTACCGGATCCACACCTGGAGAAAGATCTTAAATTAAATATCACGCCAGGTTCTATGATTGTTGGTCCCAATCCTGTGGTGCAATCCCTTTTCAAATGTCATGCAAGGTTCTATGGTTTGTGATTAGCACCATGTAGCATAGAACTGGTTAGTACATAGTATGGCATAATTTGAAACTGAAGTCCACAAAGATTGTTGGTCCCAATCCTGTGGTGCGATCCCTATTCAAATGTCATGCAAGGTTCTATGGTT
This sequence comes from Ophiura sarsii, assembly GCA_035610835.1. Classification (NCBI taxonomy): domain Eukaryota; kingdom Metazoa; phylum Echinodermata; class Ophiuroidea; order Amphilepidida; family Ophiuridae; genus Ophiura; species Ophiura sarsii. The sequence continues at coordinate 10,830,113 of CM069456.1, read as the reverse complement.
TGTGATTAGCACCATGTAGCATAGAACTGGTTAGTACATAGTATGGCATAATTTGAAACTGAAGTCCACAAAGATTGTTGGTCCCAATCCTGTGGTGCGATCCCTTTTCAAATGTCACGCAAGGTTCTATGGTTTGTGATTAGCACCATGTAGCATAGAACTGGTTAGTACATAGTATGGCATAATTTGAAACTGAAGTCCACAAAGATTGTTGGTCCCAACCCTGTGGTGCGATCCCTTTTCAAATGTCACCCAAGGTTCTATGGTTTGTGATTAGCACCATGTAGCATAGAACTGGTTAGTACATAGTATGGCATAATTTGAAACTGAAGCCCACAAAGATTGTTGGTCCCCATCCTGTGGTGCGATCTCTTTTCAAATGTCACGCAAGGTTCTATGGTTTGTGATTAGCACCATGTAGCATAGAACTGGTTAGTACATAGTATGGCATAATTTGAAACTGAAATCCACAAAGATTGTTGGTCCCAATCCTGTGGTGCGATCCCTTTTCAAATGTCATGCAAGGTTCTATGGTTTGTGATTAGCACCATGTAGCATAGAACTGGTTAGTACATAGTATGGCATAATTTGAAACTGAAGTCCACAAAGATTGTTGGTCCCAATCCTGTGGTGCGATCCCTTTTCAAATGTCACCCAAGGTTCTATGGTTTGTGATTAGCACCATGTAGCATAGAACTGGTTAGTACATAGTATGGCATAATTTGAAACTGAAGTCCACAAAGATTGTTGGTCCCAATCCTGTGGTGCGATCCCTATTCAAATGTCATGCAAGGTTCTATGGTTTGTGATTAGCACCATGTAGCATAGAACTGGTTAGTACATAGTATGGCATAATTTGAAACTGAAGTCCACAATGATTGTTGGTCCCAATCCTGTGGTGCGATCCCTTTTCAAATATCATGCAAGGTTCTATGGTTTGTGATTAGCACCATGTAGCATAGAACTGGTTAGTACATAGTATGGCATAATTTGAAACTGAAGTCCACAAAGATTGTTGGTCCCAATCCTGTGGTGTGATCCCTATTCAAATGTCATGCAAGGTTCTATGGTTTGTGATTAGCACCATGTAGCATAGAACTGGTTAGTACATAGTATGGCATAATTTGAAACTGAAGTCCACAAAGACTGTTGGTCCCAATCCTGTGGTGCGATCCCTTTTCAAATGTCACGCAAGGTTCTATGGTTTGTGATTAGCACCATGTAGCATAGAACTGCTTAGTACATAGTATGGCATAATTTGAAACTGAAGTCCACAAAGATTGTTGGTCCCAATCCTGTGGTGCGATCCCTTTTCAAATGTCATGCAAGGTTCTATGGTTTGTGATTAGCACCATGTATCATAGAACTGGTTAGTACGTACATAGTGTGGCATAAATTAAACTGAAGTCCACAAAGATTGTTGGTCCCAACCCTGTGGTGCGATCCCTTTTCAAATGTCATGCATGGTTCTATGGTTTGTGATTAGCACCATGTAGCATAGAACTGGTTAGTACATAGTATGGCATAATTTGAAACTGAAGCTGTGGTGCGATCCCTTTTCAAATGTCATGCAAGGTTCTATGGTTTGTGATTAGCACCATGTAGCATAGAACTGGTTAGTACATAGTATGGCATAATTTGAAACTGAAGTCCACAAAGATTGTTGGTCCCAATCCTGTGGTGTGATCCCTTTTCAAATGTCATGCAAGGTTCTATGGTTTGTGATTAGCACCATGTAGCATAGAACTGGTTAGTACATAGTATGGCATAATTTGAAACTGAAGTCCACACAGATTGTTGGTCCCAATCCTGTGGTGCGATCCCTTTTTAAATGTCATGCAAGGTTCTATGGTTTGTGATTAGCACCATGTAGCATAGAACTGGTTAGTACATAGTATGGCATAATTTGAAACTGAAGTCCACAATGATTGTTGGTCCCAATCCTGTGGTGTGATCCCTTTTCAAATGTCATGCAAGGTTCTATGGTTTGTGATTAGCACCATGTAGCATAGAACTGGTTAGTACATAGTATGGCATAATTTGAAACTGAAGTCCACACAGATTGTTGGTCCCAATCCTGTGGTGCGATCCCTTTTTAAATGTCATGCAAGGTTCTATGGTTTGTGATTAGCACCATGTAGCATAGAACTGGTTAGTACATAGTATTGGCATAATTTGAAACTGAAGCCCACAAAGATTGTTGGTCCCAATCCTGTGGTGCGATCCCTATTCAAATGTCATGCAAGGTTCTATGGTTTGTGATTAGCACCATGTAGCATAGAACTGGTTAGTACATAGTATTGGCATAATTTGAAACTGAAGCCCACAAAGATTGTTGGTCCCAATCCTGTGGTGCGATCCCTATTCAAATGTCATGCAAGGTTCTATGGTTTGTGATTAGCACCATGTAGCATAGAACTGGTTAGTACATAGTATGGCATAATTTGAAACTGAAGCCCACAAAGATTGTTGGTCCCAATCCTGTGGTGCGATTCCTTTTCAAATGTCATGCAAGATTCTATGGTTTGTGATTAGCACCATGTTGCATAGAACTGGTTAGTACATAGTATTGGCATAATTTGAAACTGAAGTCCACACAGATTGTTGGTCCCAATCCTGTGGTGCGATCCCTTTTCAAATATCATGCAAGGTTCTATGGTTTGTGATTAGCACCATGTAGCATAGAACTGGTTCGTACATAGTATGGCATAATTTGAAACTGAAGTCCACAATGATTGTTGGTCCCAATCCTGTGGTGCGATTCCTTTTCAAATGTCATGCAAGATTCTATGGTTTGTGATTAGCACCATGTTGCATAGAACTGGTTAGTACATAGTATTGGCATAATTTGAAACTGAAGTCCACACAGATTGTTGGTCCCAATCCTGTGGTGCGATCCCTTTTCAAATATCATGCAAGGTTCTATGGTTTGTGATTAGCACCATGTAGCATAGAACTGGTTAGTACATAGTATTGGCATAATTTGAAACTGAAGCCCACAAAGATTGTTGGTCCCAATCCTGTGGTGCGATCCCTATTCAAATGTCATGCAAGGTTCTATGGTTTGTGATTAGCACCATGTAGCATAGAACTGGTTAGTACATAGTATGGCATAATTTGAAACTGAAGCCCACAAAGATTGTTGGTCCCAATCCTGTGGTGCGATTCCTTTTCAAATGTCATGCAAGGTTCTATGGTTTGTGATTAGCACCATGTAGCATAGAACTGGTTAGTACATAGTATGGCATAATTTGAAACTGAAGTCCACAATGATTGTTGGTCCCAATCCTGTGGTGCGATCCCTTTTCAAATATCATGCAAGGTTCTATGGTTTGTGATTAGCACCATGTAGCATAGAACTGGTTCGTACATAGTATGGCATAATTTGAAACTGAAGTCCACAATGATTGTTGGTCCCAATCCTGTGGTGTGATCCCTTTTCAAATGTCATGCAAGGTTCTATGGTTTGTGATTAGCACCATGTAGCATAGAACTGGTTAGTACATAGTATGGCATAATTTGAAACTGAAGTCCACAATGATTGTTGGTCCCAATCCTGTGGTGCGATCCCTTTTCAAATATCATGCAAGGTTCTACGGTTTGTGATTAGCACCATGTAGCATAGAACTGGTTAGTACATAGTATGGCATAATTTGAAACTGAAGTCCACAAAGATTGTTAGTCCCAATCCTGTGGTGCGATCCCTTTTCAAATATCATGCAAGGTTCTATGATTTGTGATTAGCACCATGTAGCATAGAACTGGTTAGTACATAGTATGGCATAATTTGAAACTGAAGTCCACAAAGATTGTTGGTCCCAATCATGTGGTGTGATCCCTATTCAAATAACTGGTTAGCCCATTACACAGAATTGGAAGGAGCTGAAGTCCAAAGTTCCATGGTTTCTGATACCAAGGTTGCTGGTTCAAATCTTGCATCAGGGAAAGATACTCTTGATCTACTACCTTTATGTCTCCACCGCTAGCCACATAGTCTGCATATTCCAATGAATCTATTCGTCCTTTCTCTACCCATGTAAAATCAACAGGTTCATGAAATATCTGAAAGGTCAAAGGTCACCATATTGGGTGATGATCATGAAACTTGAGTTTAGAACAAAATGAAAATGAAAAGTATGATGCCATAAGATGATGCCATGCAGTCCTAGTAATACACACAGAAGAAGAGTAATCCTAAAATGTCCTGAGGTTAAATAACTTTGCTTGGATTCGAACCCGAGACCTCTGGCAGAAATGTGCTATTCCAAGTCTTAAAAGCTCAGCCACAAACATTGATTATAATATAACTTTTTGAATGACATGACCCCTATAGATTATTCTTTCTGATCACAAAATGATGCAATCCAATGAAATTTAACTAATTGTTTCTTCCATGCCCCCCCCCCCCCCCAAAAAAAAATGTTGATACTGGCGCTGCTACTGACCAACGGACAGAGACAAAGACAGACAAAAAGCATGACAGACAGACCCTGTACTGCCACACAAACACTTTCTGCCTATAATTTATTTTGTTCATGCCTAATCATACCTCTATATCACCTCCACCTGGCACGTGATCAGCATTTTCAAATGAACCAATACGACTTCTTGCTTTCTTCTTGAAATCTAATTTAGCATCATGAACCTGAAAAGTGTAGTTATACCGTCACTAACTTGATTGTGGTATAAAATGGTATACAAATCCCAGATAGCATGTTGCTACTCATCAGGAGCAGTCTTTGGTTATGAGCTGTTAGGCCAAGTAAAATAATAAACATGTTTCTCGTCCCCACCCTCGCCAATTTTTGGAGATTTTCATACATTTGTGTTATTTTTCTTATTTCCTCGCTAACTTTGTTCATTAATTGCTGTGTTGAAAATAGATGTTAAGCATGCATGGGTATCATTTATAACCACATTCCACACAATTTTCTCAGGCTAGGGATATAGCAATGAGGAAAAACAAAAAATAATGAGGGCCTCCCTGTTTTCATGAAATGACGTAAAAGCTTCAACACTGGAAATTTATCACAGATATGAATAATAAGTTTGTTTAAATTAACAAAAATTGAATACCTCACCGATTTTTAAAAAAAATCTGGACGAGCCACATGTTATTATACTTACTTGGCCTTATACTGTTATGCTTTTACTGCATGCATTTATGTGTTATAAAAAATGGATCAAAATAATTAAATTAAAAGATTTGTTTTTACGATGATTGCAGAATAGCTAATGAGATGCAATTTTTATGAATCACACAAGATTTAGTTTTCTTGCGACACTGAAATCCAATGCAGACCACAAGTAGGCAGTAAAGGGGGGGGGGGGGGGGAGAGGGGAGGAGAGAAATTGAGACTATAACCCCTTTTGATATAAGAGAAAAAAATACTAAGAATTATTATAAATGATTCTTAACAGCTAAGAATGTTTAGGCAATTCTCATTGGTTCTCAGAGAAATCGGCGACATTTATATCAGACAACTCAACACGGCGTACATTAATGAGCGTGACCCCTCTCTCGCATTGCGTGGTAACTAAAGTTTTCTTTCATAACATGCACTTCAGCAGTGCGTCTAATGCAATTTTCCTGCGTGCTTATGCGGCACATAGTGTAATCACCGCACGGGATTGGATGGAATATTTTTAGGTTATTTGATACTAACAGGGGTAAAATTTGACAAATGTGGGCAATTTAAGGTACAATTTTGATTAAATAAATGTGTAAAGTATGACTATTTTTAAATATTTTTAAATTCTCATTCTTATAAGAATGAGAATAAAGGTATTGTTTTTAGACCCTACCCGTGTTATATTGTCTGACATAAATGCCTTCGGTAGTATTATTTTTTGCGTGAAATAACTCCACCTGCTGCATCGTTGTTCCCCTTAAAATAATTATAACTACCGTCCGCATTTATGTCAGACAATATAACACTGGTACGGTCTAAAAACAATACCTTTATCCTCTAATTATAAAGTTCTTGGAAAGATTCAGGAAGTAGTTCTTTTAGCATTTAAAAAAGTATACAATTTGTAATTTATGTATTTCCTGCACAACATCGAAATACAAACAAAATGATGATGCTCAGGCTGCGTCAACAAAAAGAGGAAAATAGATTCTACTTCATTTGAAACCAAACTTGATCTCTTCAATCTTTAAAAGATAATTTAACACATGCATACCCCTATATATTTGAATGTTAACATGCTTAATATGTAAATTAATAGCTAGATGAGGAAGCTTATGATACCATTCCCACTCACCCAATGGCGGAAATGAGGAGTTTTGAACCAGGAGCTACTTTTTGCACAAAATTGCTCCCAGTTTACAGATCTTAATTTTCAAAGACTAGGCCAGTTTACAGATCTTAATTGTCAAAGACTAGGGGCTATAGTTTGATCAGTTCCAAATGGGTGAGAATATTCGTACATGTATCTTATATCTCCGTAATCCAAGCGTATAGGGGCGATTATGACAACACATACATGGTTTTGGCCGCACGCACACATTACACATATGATGCACAGTGCGCTTGTTGTCTTCCTCTACGCCCGCATCCTTCTGTATTCATTCACTGTTGTAACTAAGGAGGTGTCCCCAATTTGGAGCTGATCAAACTATAGTAAATGGCAAAATGGTTGAGTGCAATGGTATACCCAGAGGCAATTGTTAACATAACATTTACCCCAGGTCGTGCAATTTACACAGGAACCAGTGGCATTTTGTTTTTAATCCCCTAGTTCCTTCCCCTGTGGTTAACCTTAAATGGTATAGCAGGGTAAAATATTCTCCATGCTCTTGCTTATTTCAAGCCCTGCACTTGCTGAACATCTGACATTACAACTTCACTGTTTTAATCCCTACATCCATGTGGAAGACATGTCCCTAATCTTCCACACAAGGAGTGAAGATTTCAAATGGAGTCACCCATGCAGGTAACCCCATTTGAAATTCACACTCTATGTGGAGAATATTCAGGCAATGTCTTCCATAGGGGGTGTATGGATTTCAAATGGAATAGCCCATTGTCACGAGCCAACATGATTGTATACTAATTGTCATGCCAAGATACCTTAACACTTCCCCCAGCGGGCACATGGGTAACATTCTCGAACGACCCTATCTTGCTTCGTGCCTTCTTTCTGAAGTTTAAATTTGCATCTTGTATCTGAAAAGTCAATTTTATGGTGCATTAATTCTATGTATGGGTCATGAATGTAAGATAGTCTCTTTACAGATTTTGAATCATGGATCCACAAAATCTATTTGGTGCTAAACCGACAAAGTAAACCTGTTCTACATGCGTGGCTGACTTTTTTTCTCTTTCCTTTTTATTTTTGGGGAAAAAATTGAAATCTTTTTTGAAATGTTTTGACAATTTCGAAAATCGTCGAAAATTTACCAATATTTCATAAAATTCTTTGGGGAAAAATATACCCAACCGCCAACCCTACCAGAAAAAATATTTACAGTAGATTCAGAATTTATTGTACGGGTGCCACCAGTGTATTTCCAAATAAATAAATAAATTAAAAGGTTCTACTCTCCAGTATCTAATGGATTTTCATGGTTGTATACAACCCTCGCCCCTACTGAAAACAACTAGGCCCAAAGTGGATCCCCCTCACCCATAGGCTTGATGGAGATATGGACAAGAACATGATCAGTGGGAGACCACCAGGATCACACTTCATAATATTGATATGTAATGAGAGAAGATATTGTAGATCCAAGTTGTTATATATCATGATGCAGTCCAGGGATGTCAAATAAAAAAAATTGATGCAAAAAATGCCACATGCTTTACAGGAAGGCAAGCTCAAAAGCCCAAAACAACCTTAATCTATCAGCCTCATAGCTTGGTTATAGGTATGGTACCCAACATTATCCTACTGTTTTGAAAAGTATATTGCTTTACTCATTTTACACCTTGGAAGGCACGTTCATACTTCCGTCTATGTGCCTCGGCTGACATCAATGGATAAAAGTTGATGTTGCTTCACTCGCACGCCGATATTTGTCGACGTCGGCCAATGCGCAAAGACGGGAGTATGAACGCACCTTTCTTCTGATTGGATCATCGCCGATAACATTGGTTGAATTTGACTTAACTCCATGAGAACTACAATCAACAATATTGTCCGAGATTGTAGCTGTTGATTGATTTAAATTGTGTCAAATATTGAGCCAATCCGAGACATTGTTAGAATAACTACAATTTTCAAAAATTATAGCATACAATATATATTTATAAGCAAAATTGTAATTGGTTATCAAGATGATTATATCATGTAATTGACCAATGAGAAGTCTTGGTATACGCAAGACAGGTAGTGCTCAGGGGGGTAACTCCAAAATAGGACTGATAATAGACCCCTATTTTTTTTTTAACCGTCACCTATCAAACTTTGGTGTATTGGTATCACACTCCATTGACTGAGAGTTGGAGTTACAGCTATTTAAACAATATGGTGATAACAGAAAGTAAAAATATATATTGTGATCATCAGATCCTAAAAATATATAAGGAATGACTAGAACAATCACAGCAAACGTGAAGATAAACACAATTGATCCAGGTAGTATAACAGTTGCAGTGCTAATCAGTAAACCTAACAAATAAATTGTTTGGTTGTCCTCCAATCCTCTCTACTTAATTTTTCAAATACGGATTGTCAAATGATTGATGGGTAATAACTAATCAAGAGGAAAGATTCAAAGCAAAAATTATTTTTTTTCTAAAAATTTCCACACGAAAAAAAGCCTTTCTCTGGAATTTTGAAAATGTGGGTAGGTTCTCTTTTGTAGAGTATCCACCCTTTTTCCAATTTTGACAATCAGGTGGAGGACAAGTAAACGACAGGTTTAGCCTAAATCAAATATTAATCAGTGTTTACTGATGTTTTAATACCTTTATTCCCTTGAAAAAGTTAACAAATTCTATCATTCATGAAGCTATCAGTCGAAAGGAGAGAGGAGTTGAAAAAGTATTATTTCTAGCAATCAAACACCACTGCAAACAAACTTTACCAATTTACCTCGATTTGAGATTTTCTAGGGGAGTAGTCGATATTGTCCATGGAACCAACCCGAGAGTGTGTCTGACTAAAGTCTGGCTTGTTATTTAAAATCTGTAATCAAATATGCAAATCACATGCAAATATATGCTAATCAATACATGCACAACAATGTCAGTATACACTACATTCCCAAATGTTATTTAAACGATATTTACAATCATAGATGGTACCCCTAAGAAAACCTGTTGAAAATTTACAAAGTTGTAAGCATTTCAGTCTGTACAGGGTGTCCCAAAAGTGCATATAACCTTTTAACATATCCCTGATAAAAGCAATGTTAAAGATAAAAACATATTTAGATATTTGTTTTTTCTGATTTTGAACCACAGATCCCAGCTGATGTCCATTTCACAAGTATCTCGCTCTACTGCAAATTATGAAATCAGTCTTAGCATTTTTAAGATTTTTGAAAAATAAAGCAATCCCATCTATTGCAAGTATTATATTTAACAGTAAAACATAAATCTTAAAATACATTTAACACATATTGACTCAATGGGTGGCAGATTCAATAACCCCTTCTAATTAATAAGTTTGGTTTAGAATTTATAACAACATTTCTTTATTGGTGTAATTTTAAACACTGCAAACATTTTTTTACCAATTTACCTCAATTTCAGGTTTTCTAGGGGAATATTCAATATTATCCATAGAACCAACCCGAGAACGTGTCTGACTAAAGTCTAGCTTCTCATCTAAAATCTGTAATCAAATATGCAAATTACATGCAAATATATGTTAATTAATACATGCATTGTTATCAGTAGGTGTATCTTCACACAGGCATAGTATTCTGATTCTAGATACATAGACACAGTGTATGATCTTGCATGTAATTGTTAAGAACATCAGGCTTGGGGCATCAGTACTGCCTCAAATTGGGAGTGGGGGGGGGGAGCACTCAGGTATGAAAGTTGTAAGGCCAAAAAAAGAGAAAAAGGTTTTTCTCAAAGGTTGCGCGCGCATTGGTTTTCAAATGCCAAAAATACCGCGTCTAAAATGCAGGAAAATGTTTAAAAAAAAAAAAATCCTACACATTTTTATTCCAAGTTTTTATTGAAAATATCGGCAGATTTTCCTTTCCTCAAACTTTTACATGACTCAGTTCTTCAAAAAACACTGCATAATTGTTCTTTACACAACTACATCACAATATTCATTTCAAATAGAAAAAAACAATATCAGAAAGTGTCAACGGTTGCAAATAGTAAGAGTAAAAATTGACACACAAATAAAAAAATGTAAATAAATAAATAAATTGAAGACAAAAACACTCGAGTGTCGCCCGATTTTGAAGCCTTCGCAAGCTTTGAGACAAACTTTTTTTTTTGCCTAAGCATTTTCATGATTACACTACTACCCTTGATACAGATTTCAAATATGCAAGCAATTCTTCTTTTTAATAAAGGACTAGGCTAGAAAAGTTTCGAATTATTTTTAAACACAATTTTTCAGAAATGTTAATGATATGAGGGCGGATCAAAATGTTCTGTCACTTGGCCAATGTTTCTGAAGATAGCCATACAATTTCAAAAAATACAGTCACATTCCCTTGAAGTAGCTTCCCTTGAGGTTTTAACACCATTTCATCCTCATCCTCCAAAACGTTGCCAAAGCTGTACATTCAGAGATGCGACAATCCTTACTTTGGAGTATCACCAATGCTTCGAGAAGTGGAGGATGAGGATGCAACGGTGTATGGACGTCAAGGGAAGCTACTTCAAGGGAATGTGACTGTAGGTTTTGAAATTGTATGGCCATTGCTAGAAACATGGGCCAAGTGACAACTCTTTTTGATCCGCCATTGTATGAACATATAAACATATGAAATAGGCCTTTATGCAATCAAAAGAAATCTGATTTTTTTGCAAATTTCATTCCTGGTACACTGTTTTATCTCCACAGGCGTAGTTTTGTGAATTAAACTAACAGGGAAGAAATTTAAGGGGAAAATCAGTCTCCGCATGCGCCGGGGATTGAACCCGGGCCGCGTGCATGCAAGTCTAAGACTCTACCAACTGAGTTATACGGGTCAGGTTAAAAAACTTCACAAGTTGAATGCCTGGCGAAGCATGGTACGAGATTGACTATGTGATTGCGTGGTACAAGATTAGTGCAGTAGGATTTTGAAGTGTATAGGAGGGTTAGGGTTAAACAATATTTACCACAATGAAGGTAATGGTTGAGGCTACCAGGGATTAAAATTGTTGAAAAAGATGCTAATTTTTTATGAATTTGTAACCTTACATACTTTTAGAAGGTACTAATAATAACCCTTAATCTAGATTTTCATTAACACAGATTCTTACAACTATATATCTGCAGGAGCCCCGGGGTCTCAAATCAAATTATCGGTGTATGTACAAGTTATGAAAGTAGGTAAACCTTTTTCTTAGGGCCCTGTGTGCATAACTTTTATAATTAGCATTTTATCACATTTATCCCAATGATAAATATTGATCAAAATAAGGAAATTATGGTATAAGTAGCCAAAAAACCGAAATGTTGGCATAATTGATTAAAAAAGCTTTTTCGGTTTAGGTTCTTACTTATAAATTGTACACTTGTATTTATAATTCCCTAATGATGGCAAGTACACACATGTATTAGAGCAGTATTTAGGAACAATAATTGGATTAATGCTATCGTTTAGGAAAAACCTGAGCAGGAAGTACATTTTTGTACCCATGGTAGTTGAAGAATCAACGGCAATACATTGATTTATGTTCTATATCTGAGTTGGAAGTATATTGTTAGCCTGAAGAAAAGTAGATTTGAAATCTTATGAATTTCTATTTGGTTATATTCAAAAAATGAGGTTATATAACAATACAAACATGCCCTGAAGTTATAGTTATCATGATTACTCAGAATGACATGACTCTTTATGAAAGTCTCGGTTTGTTTCCGCTTAGTGTAAGATAAAAATGTAGGAGGAAATTGGGCCAAATCTAATTGTATGTGCATAAAACACAGATCATAATTAAATTTAATTAAAATCAGACATTTAAATATTCAATTTCAACTTAAGGCAATATTTATTTTAATTGGTAGTCTCAAGGCTCTGCAGTTTATTCCAAAATCAAATGAGGAAATGTGTTAACAAATTGAAACAAGTATAAAGGTGAACCGTCTTGTAACAAGGTATACTGAAAAGTTAAATCACAGAGATAGAATTTGGTTTGTGTTGTGTGGTTAGGCTATATTAAAAAAATCATTTGTCTCAAAGCTCCCGCGAGCGTTAATTAATTGATGCGAGTTAGAAGAAGAAAAAATCTTTTTTTTAAATTTTATTTTTTATTATTTTTATTTTTTATTTTTTAAAAATTCCAAAATGTCACTGATTTTTCAGATTTTCATTGATCACATCATTTTAAATACAAAAGGTCACTTTACAAGGATTTCAATATTTTATATTAAAAAATTTAAAAAACCTTAAAAAAACCTGCATTCCGCATTAGGTTTTGAAAAACTGAAGAGCTTTGAGACAAAAGATTTTTTAATATAGCCTTACTATTGTAATCAAGAAAATGAAAATTAATGAAGTTTACTAATTTGTTATTGTGTTTGAATTTTCAGACAGAAATACAGATCAATGTGGAAGATAAACCAAATTTCTGATTTGTTCTTGTAGGAGGATTTGATGCTCAATATCTATTACACCTGACCAGCTTATGGCGCTGTTAGCTTTAATGTATCCCAGTAATGCAGACCCGGGGGGGGGGGGGGGGGGGCACTGACATTGGAAAAGGGTAAAGGTATGTGCCGCGCTGAAGACCCCCTTTTTCACCCTCTGCTACTAGCTCTTATGACCCCCGTTTTGAGTCTGCATCAGTTCTTCGCGAAATTTGCGTTCCAATGCCCCAATTCTTCGACAATTTTGCATTCTAAAACCAAAAAAACACAGAAAATGTGCGTTCTTGCTAATCAAAATTGAACTATAGGCCAGTTCTCAAGACCTACTTTTTTGAAAAAAATCATTTCCTAAGACCCTATTTTTCGTCATAAAATCCATTCAGTTCAGTTCTATAGCCGCCCCCCTTTTGAGATCCTGGGCGGCACACCCCTACAAAAAAAAAAGTTGAGTGCCCCCCCCCCCCCCCCCCCCCCCCGGGATGCAGACACTGAATGAATATAATGTTAGTTTCAGGTTATTCACAAATTAGTTTCCTCCTCTGTGGTTAGTATAGTTAATTAGAGTCACATCAGAAAAATATATACTATAGTTACTGTCATAATGCTATGGACGAAATTCAAGCTATTTCACGCGAGCATGTTTTGTTGTTTTTAGCGGAGCTGCATCCAGATGCAAGAAATGCGTAAACACTGATGCCTGCATGCGCGTAACAATTTCACGATTGGCAAATCAGGCGTGCGGCCATTTTTGAAAGTGACCGGTGCACACTTCAGGGTTTACGCATGCACGCTCGTACACATGTATGCACGCAACCCAATACAGGGTTCCTGCACCTTCCAGACAATTAAATTCCATGACTTTTCCATAACTTTCCATGACCAAATTATGAAAAATCCATGACCTTTTTCAGACAACTTCGCCGCGTGCCGTGTAATACGACCTTTTACTCTCATTTTCCAGTCGTTTAATTTTTAACCAGACGGCTATCGTCATTTTGATTGATTTATTTTTCCTCCGGAAAATAAAATTCCATGACTTTTCCATGACTTTGGCCATTTTCATCAAATTCCAAGACTTTTCCAGGCCTGGAATTTAGAAATTAAATTCCATGACTTTTCCAGGTTTTCCATGACCGCGGGAACCCTGCGGCAATATGCACACATTATTGAAATTATGTCCATAGCTTTATGCCGCCATCTATACTATAGTAATCTAATGTTAAATCACTCAAAACATTCTAATAAGTATTCTGATGCAAATAATCTAAAGTGCTGATTAGCAGATGCACACAATACAAAGTGCTGATTGGCTGATTCAAAAATCCAGGGTGCTGATTATTCGCTGGTGCAAACAATCCACAAATCTGATTGGTTAATGCATGCAATATTTGCTGGTGTCGCCTTTTATACCTTGATATCGCCTCCACGTGGTTTATGTTGTATATTATCGCGGGAACCAACTTTACTCTGAGCGTCCTTAGTAAAATCTACTTTTTGTTTAGCTATCTTTTCAGAGTAATTTTGCATATTTCGAGACAAAGAAAAAAGGAGATAAATGTTGTTAATATGGTGAATATAAGATTCACTTTTTCACATGCAAATCCATAACCACAACTTGTAGTATGCCAAGCTTTGGTCCTATATTGGGTAGTGGTTGCAGGTTGCTTTTAGCAGTCGGCATTCACAGTGCATGCACTTTTCAGTTAGATTTCAATTGGCAAACTCGGTGAATCTGAGGTTATGGGGATGTTCTGCCAAATAGTGTAGTTTTACCACTCTGTCTCGTAATCAGAAGACCCATTTTTTTTTTTATGTGGTAAATGTATTATGGGTTCATTTTTCGGTCAGAGTTCAAAATCCTTGGCAGCACACCTACATGTATACCCCCTCCCCTGGATACGTAAATGATATTGCTTCTCATTCCAGTCTATAACGATTTCATTTCTTCATTTGCCATTGTATCTTAATTTCCAAACATTTTCCAGGTAAACATTTTCAAATTTAACGTGCAATACTGACTCTTCTTAAAGGGGCACTAAGAGATGTGTTGCAGGCTGCGCCCTCAATTATGATAAAAACTGGGATTAGTATATTTTTATTATTCAAAAATGCTCGTACAGCCGCGACGAGCATTTTACGTCTGACAGTATCCCCCTGCAGTACGTGTGATACATAACGTGAACCATATTTGCATAGAGGGGTTTTTTCAATCAATAGCGATGATATTGTTTTACTCAAGTTTTGCTGTGTTTTTGTTAGTAAAAACAACAATGGCAATTTTTAATGTTCATCTTGAATTCTGAAGTAAATTTTTAAACATTTAAAATTTTCAACACCACTTAAAAGAACTTTCAATAAAAAGAAATCAATCTGGCAACATAGCTCATCATATCTAAGTTATCTACAAGATAAAATTCTGCATAAGTTATGAATTCTGATAGTTATAAGCCTACAAGGCATACAGACAATAGTGTTACTCCTAATGAATATAACCAAATGGTTGCAAAAAATAACATTTTCTCAAACAAATTCAGTAAATTTGGGGGGGGGGGTAATAAGCCTATAAGATGTATACAATAATTATCCTCCCAACGAATATTAAACAAATGGTTGAAAAAATACCATTTCCTCCAACAAATTCGTTAATTTGAGGCGAAACATATTCATCACTTGCATACATAGACCTGCATGTAAATTCATTAGCATATCTATCTATGCTTAAAAATGCTTCAGTGCAGAATATATCTGGGTTATCCACAATATACAATACTGCAGAAATTATGACTGATATCTGTCAAACCTACAAGGCATAGACAGCTCATTGGAAATAAACTTTCCCTGTCTTACTCTACAAAATGTTGGTCTAACAAAACCCCAGACAAACAAGAATTGCAATATTAGGATTGATGATGATGGCAATAGTGTGACAGAATTTGAAAAATCGTTATGAAGTCTGAGAGAATGACAGGGAATAGTTATTATGAATCAATAATGACCAGAAGATAAGTCTGTGATTGGTTGATATGATGTGTTTGTTTGTTGGTGGGATATATACCTTCACATCTCCACCCTTGGGTGTGTGCTGAACATTATCTAATGAGCCCACACGGCTGTTGGAGACTGAAAAATCGATGCTCTCATTAAATATCTAATGCATGCAAAGAAATAAATTAAATAAACAAAAGATGGGATTAAATAAAATGTAAAGCAACATAATATAACCACAAGAGCATCTCCAACTAATCAGAGTTGAGATTACTTAACAAAAAACTCTTATAAGTATAATAATTATTCACATGAACTAAAATGATACACTTTCTGAGCAGTATTGTACTATTGCTGACATTGTTTTATGAACTGACCTATTAAAGAAGACTAAACTCTAAAAGGTGCACTGGTCCCCAAATCCAAAATTCTGAATTGTTATTGTGACATTCCGCACTATTTGACAATGCAACACAAGCTCTTGCGCCTGCGTTGTGCCATGCATTTTGTGGTTTGGGTGGGGCTGCACCGGATTGCAAATATTCAGCAACGAAACAGATGCGTGCCATCAAAAAGAGACGCATCAGGCGCCCATATGTGCGTTAAAATGAGACGCCGTACACTGTAAGCCTTGACGACGTAATCTTTTTTTTTTTAAATACCCCCAGATCACACGGTGAACAGGGTCAAAGTCCTTTTGTGCTTCCCGTCTGTGAACTGACCAACCACGATCAGTTTCATAAAATGCACTCCCCAAAAGGCTGACATGCTCTATTTCCCCGAAAGGCTAACTTAATACACTTGCTGACATGCTCATGTACAAATGCATTTCCATATTATAATTCCATAGCGAAAGACCTCTGCAGTTTGTGTTCTCATTCTGTTCTCCAAAAGGCTGACATGCACTTGTATTTTTAATCAACCCTCTTCATACAACTAGTCTGTTTCCAAGGCCTCTTTAATTAGGTTGCTCATGCTTGCACTTCTACCTTTAATTCTCCACCCTTAGGTTTGTGCTTTGCATTATCAAAGGAACCTACTCGACTGCGGGCTTTGCTGAAGTCTATCTTTTCACTATGAATCTGTATGGTATATGAAATTAAAAAAACGGTACATATCTGCCATCTGTAATGGATCTCATGCCCATGCATTTGTCTATCATGCATGACAGCTTTCATCAAATGAAATTTATTTAAAGATCTGTATTTTAATGTTAAAACAGTCAAGTTCAGACTGTATATATAAGCCATCCAGTATTTCCCATAAGTCTACTTGTTTACTTCGTTATAATAATAATAATGATAATCGATGAGCTAGTGCATTCGTGCTTGATAATTTTTAATCGCTGTGAGTTTGTATACAACTCTCAGGTGGTTAAAAGCCTTGATATCAAATGTAGTATATTACTTCTAGTGCGATTCAAGCACAAGTGCACATAAGCCAAGGCCAAGTAAAAAAGATCTGTCTCACCATGAAAGTGGTCTCACATACCCACCGCACGCATAAGTATGTTGTGTCGCTTTTGCCACATAACCCTACGTGATGAGCCCAATTTTGGTGGTTTTATTTTAATTGTCCTTAACAAAAAGAGGCCCAAAAACACAATAAAAAGAGAATTTCTGCAATTAGCATTACTATTTAAAAAATGAGAAGGGAAAGAGCATATCGCATAGCTATTTTCCAAAATGTTTGTGAGACAGACCTTTTTTTTAATGTAAATTATAATTTAAATGTCAACACTAATATCCTTAAAAATAAATGATAGACTAATCACAATGTGTATTGATGGATTCATAATATCTATAGACCATAGAACGTGAATGATATTGAATTTCTAAATGTATATGAAACCTCTACTGCTGTAATTTATAAGCATTTTATGTGCAGTTTTTTCTAGGTAGCAACATTACACTGCTTGGCCCATAACCATCTGTATCAATCAGTTCATGCATTATCTAATAAAGGATTCACATAATGCATTGATTTTAAAAAGAAAAGGACACAGACTGTTATAACCTTCTGGAACTAATTGTGATTGCATTGATAACTATGAAAAGCGTGAACAAGATCTCTAGGAGTGTAGCAAGATGTGCTCAGTCTTACCAGGAAAGGTTCTGGTCCTGGTCCTACCATATGGCAACCCATAAATACTGTGCTATAAGCCCAACAACTGCCCCCAATATGAGAACCTACTTGTTTTCACAGCTAGGATGGCCAACTTAGTGTTTCTATATTCTATTCAATCTTTAGGATGAATGACTCAGTGTTTCTATATTCTCTTGTATTTCCCTGGATATGCTAGTTTTTGAAATAGTGGCCCTACGAGGAGGGCTATACATAGGGCCACAAGTGCTGATGTGTTTCGTCTGTTTCATCCAAGCCTTTCAGCTGACCATTATTCAAAGATAGTCAATGTCATTTTATTATCACATCTCATAAAACATAATACATTGATACGCTTGCCTCAGATTCCACATGACTCTTTTGCTATGAGTGAGTCTAGTCAAGTCAATGTCAATTTTCCTATATCAAGTGCAAAGTGTCTAGTGGGCAGAAAGAGATTATATTTCAGGCGAATAGATCACAATGATATCAGCATCGTTTAGATGCTATTCAATGGTTTCACTGCGATATAATGGATTTCAATTCTAGCATTGAAGCAACATCATCCCCAAATATCATGCATCCATGCATGAATTTAAACTACCCAAGCAAATAGCGCGCTATTTAAATGTTGAAAATGTGATGGGTTGCAAGGAGAAGACAATGCTGACCCATGCATTGGTCATAAGAGCTTTGTTCAAGACTATATCTATATTGACATATTAGGCCAAAAAAAATAATGGTACATGTGTTGCACTCATCTGGCCGGGTCAAAATTCCGAAAAATGTGGGCTGGGATTTGTTTGTTTTGTGGGTTTTTAATTTTTTAATTTTTTTTAAAGATTTTTTATATTTTAAAGATTTTTACATTTCTACACTATTTTTACCTATCTTCTGGTTGATAAATATGTGTAAAAGCCTACGGAACCCAGAAAACCTAACAACAAACTCGGGTTTGTACTCCATGCACGAGAAAGAAAATTTAAAATAGTATTATATTGTTTTTATTTAGTCTCATTCTCTCCATCGTTGTCTTATAATTAAAGTATACAATAATTATAATATGTGGATATTCTGTTCTTTCAAAGCAGTTTTTGTTATAGATTCAAGGGTGAATATTATTTTTTCATGGATGTATACTTCACAAAAAGATTCACCATTGGGTAGAAAATACAGCCAGTATGCATTTTACTTAGTATCTTCACACATGTTGACTGAAATTAGGTATAAAATTGTTGATTTGTATACTAAAAAAAAAGAAATCCGGCCGGCCGACCTTCTCAATTTTATGCTTGTGAGGGCAACACAAACTTCTTCTTTATGTTGGCCTTATTGATCTGTAACATTCAAGTAATAATGTGGTTTCACATTTGTTAACCATGTTCATTGCATATGCTCATTGCACCTGTGTGTCTCGATTCTCATGGGAGAAAAGTACTAATACTGCAACATAAATGTTCGCGCTTGAATCAGCTTAGGTTGTATAAGGTGCAGGGATCCTTGTTCTACGGGCACGACCCATATTTTTTTTAATTTAAATTTTATTTAAGGTTTTTTGGGGAGGGGGGGGGGGGGGGGAAATCGAAATTTGAAAAAAATTGAAACATTTTAAAATGTTCAAAAATTGTTGAAATTCACAAACATTTTCATCAAAAAGGGAAAAAAAGATCAAATATTGGGGGGAGGGGATGCCCAACCGACCAACCCTACCTGAGAGGTCTGTTTGCCCATAGCAAAGGTGTGTGTTTTCTGTTGCCTAAAATTGTCTGATACATTGATCATAAGAGCTTTGTTCAAGTCTATCACTTGACACATTATTGATCTGTAACATTCAAGTACTTAATAATGTGCCTTCTCATTCGTTAACCATGTTCATTGCATACTCATTGTGCCTGTATGTCTAATAGGAGAAAATTACTGGTTCTGCAACATTGGATATTTTTGTATTACATTTAGGCCAAAAAAATCATATGTCTGGTTGCCCTCCAGAGAGAAAAAAATTGTGGGTCGGACGGTCGGTAGGTAGGGTTTTTTCTTCTTTTTTCCCCCTATACCAGGCTTCGACAAAAAGTGTGATTTATACATGGAATGTATAGACGCAATATTTTTGACTTACATTTGATAAATTGGACTTCAACACATTTCATAGAATTCATTTCTACATCTTTGGGATAAAATATGTCCAAAATTATGAAATTTTCAGAGTTAATTTTTTTTTTTATAAATTTAAAAAAATGGATTCTCTCTATTATCCGTATTCACCTAGCTATATTTGACATTCAAAACCTCATGAATGTATGTGATACGTGCAACCCAATCAAATGCCGTCCTTTACTGGTACGCACAAATAAGCGCAGGTCACTAACGGAGAACCAAGTACCTCCGCGTAAAAATCAGTATCATTAAATGAATATTTTAATTGATGGTTTTGAATAACGATAATGACTTTGATAATTTGTTTTGTCGGTAACTGTGAAGAATCAAATATTTTACTTTGGGACCTCGGAATTTCCCTCGGGATGCCCCTTGTGCCATCCCTCGGCTCCAAAGTGCAAATGTTTTGATTCTTCACAGTTACCTCTAAACAACTGATACGCAGTAATTATCCTTTAATCAGAGCATACTGGGGGACCAAGCTGAGCAATCAGAGCATACTGGGGGACCAAGCTGACCAATCAGAGCATACTGGGGGAACAAGCTGACCAATCAGAGCATACTGGGGGACCAAGCTGACCAATCAGAGCATACTGGGGGACCAAGCTGACCAATCAGAGCATACTGGGGGAACATGCTGAGCAATGTTTGCGATCTTATTTCACGTTCTGAAAATTTGGAATATAGTTTACTAATAACACAAAGATGGCCGCTGTAATGTCAGCCCAACAACTTCTATTGCATTCATGTGGGTTTCATTATTTGCGAAACATCTATGACACGATGTACATATAACTAAACTATATAACCCTACAATAGACATGTCTATAGATTGGTTCGACTCTGACTGAATTGAAAGTAGCAGACTAGGTTCGACTCCTGACTAAATTGAAAGTAGCAGACTAGGTTCGACTCCTGACTAAATTGAAAGTAGCAGACTAGGTTCGACTTCTGACTAAATTGAAAGTAGCAGACTAGGTTCGACTCCTGACTAAATTGAAAGTAGCAGACTAGGTTCGACTCCTGGCTAAATTGAAAGCAGGAGACGACTGCATCTGCCACTTACAGGAATTGTTAGTAATCAGTTAATGTGCAATAATCTAATGCATTATGGGATACCTTTACATCGCCTCCTTTAGGTGTGTGTTTTGTGTTGTCTAGGGAACCGACACGACTACGGGCCTTACTGAAGTCTGTCTTTGCACTGTGAATCTAAAAAACAGATGACATTAATAGCGTGATGATCGTATCAAATATTCATAACAAAAATTGTGCGGCAGATAACCCCACCACCGGATGATGGAGTGTTGTGTGATGTTGGTTGATTGAGGGTATATATCACACGTGTTTGGTCACCATAAAGTGTCTTGTTCATTATAAAACGATTCAATCCAAATATTGGACAGTTTTGTTTTTCAACTGATTGCAATACCTGTATACAACACTTGGGGCACTTGGTGGAAATGGGGTTACATATTACCAAATATGGTTGTCTCCCATAAAGGACCACTTGTAAAAAATCGTAATATTTTCTTCGGTATTTGATAGCCCGCCTGTGTCGGTATTTGATAGCCCGCCTGTGTCGGTATTTGATAGCCCGCCTGTGTCGGTATTTGATAGCCCGCCTGGGTCGGTATTTGATAGCCCGCCTGGGTCAGTATTTGATAGCCCGCCTGGGTCGGTATTTGATAGCCCGCCTGGGTCGGTATTTGATAGCCCGCCTGGGTCAGTATTTGATAGCCCGCCTGGGTCGGTATTTGATAGCCCGCCTGTGTCAGTATTTGATAGCCCGCCTGTGTCGGTATTTGATAGCCCGCCTGTGTCGGTATTTGATAGCCCGCCTGGGTCGGTATTTGATAGCCCGCCTGTGTCGGTATTTGATAGCCCGCCTGTGTCGGTATTTGATAGCCCGCCTGTGTCAGTATTTGATAGCCCGCCTGTGTCGGTATTTGATAGCCCGCCTGTGTCAGTATTTGATAGCCCGTCTGTGTCGGTATTTGATAGCCCGCCTGTGTCAGTATTTGATAGCCCGTCTGTGTCGGTATTTGATAGCCCGCCTGTGTCAGTATTTGATAGCCCGCCTGTGCCATGAGCTAGACAGGGGAAGCATCCGCCACCTAGGAGTGTAGTGATTTCAAGTGTTGAGAAAGGTGAGGGTAATGGCCTCCTGCAAATTTCAAAAGATAATCATGAGGATAAATGATATCAAGACATCAGCTCTTCTAGCAACTTGTCGTTGTCAGAGCTACAGAAGAACATGTGATGATCCACAGCCATTTTAAAAGACAAATCCATCACTGTCAAAATTTCCTTCGTAAATAAAATGGGGGAAAAGACGTAATCCATCTGTTTACATCAAGCACAGAAATAAATAGCTGATACTACAACATACAAAACATATAAATACAAAATGATGTAAAAAAGGTATGACGTTCCTAGGAGCTTGGCATAAGATCAGATTGTATATACCTATAGTTCACTTATCAGTATAAAATTGGCAAGAAGTATGTATTTTATATCTAAACTGCACAAATGAAATCACATCTTGGCAAATATGTGCTTCATGTATATGATGTACAGTGGGCCTTTGCATTCCTATGTGGCAAAGCTCTTCTATGTTATTTTGTTGGTGTAAGAAAGCTGACCAATTTGGCACAGAAGAGTATAATAGACATGATAATGTCTGCCCTAACCATTTGGTAGGAGGGGCTGGGGGAAGAAGAGCAGAGAGGGAGGGACTTAATGATATTGTACTGTCAGACGACGCTGGACACGGGCATTCACGAGTATTTAGGTTAAAATATGCGAACGAGGTTACGTGATTAAGTGAATGGGACGAACGCTTAACAACGGTTTAAATTCAAAAAATGATACTGACACTGCGGGTGGTTAGCCACCCACAACGATTTTGGATTGGAAATTTTTTCTTCTAACCTATGATGAATTTTTTAAAATGATTAGATCACCATTCGCGATTACGTGTTATTCCAATACGAATCAAAATTTAGGTTTTCGCGTGTCCATCGTCGTCTGTGTACTGTGACTATTCCTTTCTCATGTCCGAAGGCTGACAGCAAAATTGGAAACTTATTTGTTGGGAGTGGCTCTTTTTACTTTATTCTTTCTTCCGTCTTTTCTTAATTTGATTTCATTCAGCCAGTCTGGTCCGAGCATTTTCCTTGAGTCTGGTCCCTTCAGGACCTTATGCTGAAAACATACTAAGGTTGCTTAAAATCGCAAAGCGACTAAAAATCGCTCCTATGACGAGTTTTACGTCATATAAAAAAACCCGATACATCGATCAAGAGATCGCTTGACCGGAAACGACCAGTCGCCACCAGTTGAATTCAGTTCAACTCGAAAGATCGGTCGATCATGACGTAATGAACACCATACTTTTTCAACCAATGGGGGAGATTATTTTGCTTTGAAATTAGCATAACCAATCAGCGGCAATTATCCCGGTTTGTTGTCGTCTGCGTGACCCGGGAATACCTTTGACTACCGGCGATTTAGTAGCTCGATGCGACCTTTGGTCGCACCGAGATACTTTTGAGCTAGCGAGTACTACGCGACCTGTTGCGACCAGCGACCGGCTAGTATGATTCCAACATAAGTGTGTGTCCGTGCAGACCGACCGTGTAAACAGACAAACAAACAAATCTGTATATTAATTTACCTTGACTTGCCCTCCTCCTGGCTTGTATTTGGTATTATCCATGGATCCACATTTGGATGACACACTACTGTAATCTTTCTTCTCACTGCGGATCTTTACCTGAAAAATAGAAGAAAAAATAAAAGTAATATTTCATAAAAGAGACAATGTTTTTTCTATCCTGTACAAAATATACTGTAAAAGTGGACATTTTTGCACTCCATTTATTTTCGCGCTTTTAGCGCTAAGATGAGCAAGTGCGAAAATAAAAATAGCAAGGAAGCTCAAAAATGCGAAAATAAAAACAAGCAAACTTGTTCCAAATGTGCCAAGCGCGAAAATTTCCACGTGCGAAAATTTCCGCTTTTACAGTACCCAGCCATTTTCTTATGCACAGCATCATTCATGGTTGTGTATTCACACTTTCCATGCGGCTGTTTGGTTTTACCAAATACAATACAAATTTTTCAGAAACCTTTCTCAAATGTCAAGGTCTATCTGAAGGATTACTGAACCAATACTAGTCATATTTGTACTTATTGTAATGCATTTCTCATGGTGATTCAAAATATGGTAATGAAATTCAATAATTTTGACATATTTGAAACATTTTGCGACATTTTGGAATGTTGGCTGCAGCTGCCTGCTGCGTGGAAAGTGTTAATAGATGCATTTAAAAAAGAGGATAATTTTAGACAACAAGGTTGCACATAAAATATTTTCATGAACATTTAAAACAAAACATTTTCTGTATTCAAAACGAGTCCTTCTTTATCATTTCCCAAAGTATATTTTGGAGTTGGTGTACAGATGTAACATTGTGGGGTAGGGATGCAGTGGACATGTGCCAGCGCAACCGGACACCTCTCCTGGGGGGGGGGGCACTGACATTGGAAAAGGGTATAGGTATTTGCCGCGCTGAAGACCCCCTTTTTCACCCTCTGCTGCTAGCTCTTATGACCCTCCTTTTGAGCCTGCATCAGTTCTTAAGACCCCAATTTTATTGAAAATTCAGAAATTGTGAAATTTTGCGTTCCAAAGCCCCAACAACAAAAATCAAAAATGTGCGTTCTTGTTAATCAAAATTGAACTATAGGCCAGTTCTCAAGACCTCCTTTTTTGAAAAAATCAGTTCCTAAGACCCTTTTTTTTGTCATAAAATCCACTCAGTTCAGTTCTGTAGCCCCCTTTTTGAGACCCTGTGCGGCACACCCCTACCCCCCAAAAAAGTTGAGTGCCCCCCACAGGACTCCTCTCCCCACCTAATTTGACCATTGCTTCTCCTGAGAGTTTTAATCTTGAAAACACGCTTTGGGGTTAGAGTTATTCACCATTAGCATAATGATTAGATAACTGAGCACATTTCAAGCCACAAATGTGCACAATAATGATTGCAACAAACAAGTGTTTGTATCAGGCCCGTCAGATGGGGGGGGGGGCGATGGTGGCGATCGCTTTTTTTCTTCTTTTTTTCAGGTAAAAATTGCGTTTTTCTTAGTTTCAAATATCAATGATAGTAAAACTACTCATAAAACATTGACTACAGTGCTTTTTGGACTGCGAAATGTTGTGTCCGTGCGAAAAAAATTTGACGTGCGAAATTTTTTTGACTTCACCCCCCCCCCCCACTTACGTGAAATTCACGAGGTGACTGACTTGGAAAAAATTTGGGGCAACCTTTTACGAAGAAAAAAAACCTAGCTACGCCACTGCTTCCGGTAAAAAATCGTGAAAACGCCCCCCCCCCCCCCCCCCCCCCCCCCCCTTGGGCAAAAGTGTCTGACGGGGATGTGTATGCACAATTATAGCTTGACCAGACTGTTCACTATAACAGTCAAACCAACGCCTTTACCCTGTTGGTCCCCTGTGCTCCATTTCACTAGGGATTGCTGTCAACAGTAATTACAACGCATATATCGGTCACGTTCCGCATCAGATATTGTTTACATTATATTTGCCATTTTGCCAGTCACAGATTTGATGACACCTATGCAATTTATTTAGCACGCTGACCCACATTCAGCACACTATACATGTGAAACAGCGATGGCGATTATTTCCTTCCGGCTACGGGATATTACATAGGAAAACATTACAAAAAATGCACAATCCCAGTTTTTGAGAAACATGAGGGCGTTTTTCTGTGCCAAATGACTGAGTGTGAAGTGTGAAGAACACCTTTTCAACCTGTTTCAAACCCGTTTTTTAAAACCCTGAGCTTGAGGGTGGTTTTGGTATAAAACTATCAGGAGACATGAAATGGGCCAAATGTATGAAATATAACAAGTTCCCCCTTGAGTTGTGCTGGGAATTTAACTCATGTTGACACTTTCCAGGCTGCAGAGAGCTGCAGACGACATTCCAAAATTTCACAAAATAATTAAAAAATGTCAACATCATTGAATTTTATTACCATATTTGGAATCACCATGAGAAATGCATTGACATAAGTACAAACATGCCTAGTATTAGGTCAGTAATCCCTGAGATAGACTTTGAAAATTGTGAAAGGTTTCTGAAAAATCTGTTTTGTGTATGGTAAAAATAATAGCTGCGTGGAAAGCGTTAACAGCACAAGGATTCCATGATTGCTACACCCCGGGGGCACTCGCCTAAGACGGTATACGGGGGTGTGCCGCTCTAATGGGTAGCTTTTGGGGCACAAAATCCCTAAACATGGGGTATGAATTTGTGATGGAAATCCCTAATAATGGGGTCACTTTTTTACAAATGGGTCTATTTTCGCGATTTTTGTGTCTATTTTAGTGAAAATTTGCAAAAATTAGGTATATTTTTCCGATAATTTACGAAAATTGGGTCTAAAATGAAGCAAAACCCCTAAAAATGAGTACCGTATTTTCCACAATCACCCCTAAAAATGGGTAGGGGTTTTGAATCTCCAGTGGCACACCCCCGACCAAACCAAATTTGAGTACCCCCCTCCCCCGGGCTACACCACATGAGTAAGCAGATGAACAACTCAAGTTTCTAAATGAAGGAAACTCCAATTTCATATAATGGTCTGCAAACAAGGCTCAAGATAAGCGGGCGCTGGGCGATTTTTACCCCTCGGTCCTCCTGCCATAGTGCCCGGTAATGCTGAAAAATAAACAACCGAACGCTGATATTTTGTCCAAACCAGCGCCTGTTGATGAACGGTAGCTAATTGCCTAAGACATTGAATTTTGATTTGACAATACGATTTAATAAAAAGTTAGCTCCCGGTAGACTGAAAGTGGCTCCTGGTTCTCAATAAATCTCATGATCCGGGCGCTACTTTTGAAAAAAGTAGCTCCCGGTAAAAAACTGTTATCTTGAGCCTTGTCTGTAAATACAACACAAAACATGAGATACAGGTGAGGCAGAAAGAACAGGCCCTTTTTCGCAAAGGCATCACAAAAGTTTTAGGCATGCATGGTCAAAACCAATGGTAGTGATAAAAAGACCTATAATTTGGCTTTCATTCAAAACAGGATTTTAAAATTCAAACATTGCATTATCACGTTTACACTCATTTTAGTAAAGCCTTTCCACGCGGCTATTTTTTTGACCATACTCAAAACAGATTTTTCAGAAACCTTTCATAATTTTCTAAGTCTATTTCAAAGCAAACACTAGGCATGTTTGTACTTATTTCAATGCATTTCTCATGGTGATTCCAAATATGGTAATGAAATACAGTAATTTTGACATTTTTGAAACATTTTGTGAAATTTTGGAATGTCGTCTGCAGCTGCCTGCCGCGTGGAAAGTGTTAAATGTTATGGCCCATCCACGGGATGGTCTAATTATCATGCCATTCATCAATGTATTCTAATGGGGCTCACTTTCTTAAAGGGACATTAAGTGGTGTTGAAAATTTTAAATGTTTAAACATTTACTTCAGAATTCAAGATGAACATTTAAAATTGCCATTTTTGTTGTTTCTACTAACAAAAACACAGCAAAACTTGATTAAAACAATATCATCGCTATTTATTGAAAAATGCCCTCTATGCAAATATCGTTCACGTTATGTATCACGCGTACTGCAGGGGGATACTGTCGGACGTAAAATGCTCGTTGCGGCTCTACGAGCATTTTTGAATCGACGTTTTCTTGTACAAAGAGGGCTGATTTTTCTTAATCCTGTATAGGTGTAAGTTCATACATGTAATACAATTATAAAAATATACTAATCCCAGTTTTTATCATAATTGAGGGCGCAACCTCCAACACATCTCTTAGTGCCCCTTTAATCAGCTGAGATGCTTCTTTTCAGTTTATTTCTTGCATTGAGGCTTTTTCTTATTCATAATTCCAGTTCTATTTATTTTCAGTCATTTCAAGATTTTGTATCTAATATTTATGTGCCTTTTCAGGTTTCTCACTAGTTTCATTGATTGCCATCTCTGAATCAGCCAGACAACATGTGCTATTTTCTTCCTGTGGATTGGCCTTAAAATACTAGGTTTTACTCAAATTGATGCAACATAATGATGCAATGGAAGAATTAAAAAAATCACAAATTGTGTGATATCTTTGGCATTATTATTGGTTTTGAATATGAAGGCCTGAAATCTTTGGCGTCCTTGTTGCACTTAAAATAATGCTATCGCCCGCATTTATGTCAGGTAATAACACGGGTACGGTCTAAAAACAATGGCCCGTATTCTCGTACGTAGTTAAACACGGTTTTAAGCTAAACACACATTTAACTTTGACTTTAGACACAGCGTTTAACTAAACGCGATTCTCGTACATTGGTTTTACTTAAACACACGTCTAACTCACTGAAAAGTGTCTAACTTTAAACATGGGTATGGGGGTAGTTTAAGGCGCGTTTAACAAAACAAATACACGAACTGTAAGCCTTGAATGATTACTCAACCGTGCCCGCTGTAAGCTGCCAAGCAAATTGTGTAGTATCAAAAATACGCGTGCGTTCAAGGTATTCAGTCGATATCTATTGTAACCCATTAGGGCCACAACAAAAATAAATACCTGTATACAATAACGCACAACCACCCTGGGACGAGATGGGCAGAGTTTAAAACCGTGTTTAGTTAAACACGTTGTTTAAAAGGTAAACTCGCGTTTTAGTTAGACACGCATTTAGTTAGACACGGTTTTAAGCTAAAACCGTATTTAGTACGAGAATACGGCCCAATATCTTTATTCTCTAATTCTTTCTGACTCCCCCTGTAAGACGAGGAAGCGAGATGAGGAGGGCTACAAGCATATAGTTGCTGTATGGATATAGCGCTTGGAAGTGTTAGGTTAATTCATATGGGCTGCAATTGGCAAATTGGTCAATCACACTTTTCACAAAGCAATTTATTTCACTAAATGGCTCCACTCACTAGACTTAATACTCATATCAGCTGGGATTTATTTCAGTAAACGAAGGCCCTAAGCAATAAATAATTACAAATTATATAGTAAAATTAAGTTATTATAATTATAATGATCTATATATTATACTTAACACTTTCCACGCGGCAGGCGTCTGCAGACGACATTCCAAAATTTCACAAAATGTTTCAAAAATGTCAAAATTACTGTATTTCATTACCATATTTGGAATCACCATGAGAAATGCATTGAAATAAGTACAAACATGCCTAGTGTTTGGTCAGTAATCTTTGAGATAGACTTTGAAAATTATGAAAGGTTTCTAAAAAATCTGTTTTGTGTATGGTAGAAATAATAGCAGCGTGGAAAGCGTTAAGTAGCCAGACATACTCGTGTCCAGCCAGGCCATGGCTCCTTTCTTAAAATAAAACCACCCGCAATATAATACTTCAATAATGTGACGAGCGATTAGCCTGTTAATTATAAGTAACATAATAATGTGTTTGTTATAGCGAGCTTTGACCCATATTTCTCACACGCGATACGACTGAATTATCATCGACATTAAAATTTGTAACACAAAGTATAAGGTTTGACAAACGACAGAAATCGATGTCTACTAAGTTTTAGTTTAGACTTAGGGAGCTGTCGGTCATTTTCAGAAATTGCCCCTCCCAAAAGGTGTAATGAAGAGAGACACTGACCAGCTACATGTTATAGCTTATTAGAACCCTAACTCCCTAAGCGTGTTTTTGACAATTGAACTATCCGGGAAGAAAACAGGTAAAATTTAAGGGGAAAGATCATTATTCGCCCGCGCCGGGGATCAAACTCGGGCCACTGGTATGGCAGGCGGACGCCCAACTGATTGCGCTAACGGGAGCTAAATTTTGTCAAGACCATTTGACAGCTCGGCGGATCGTGCCACAAGATAGAACTGTGAAGCACGCGGTACAGCAGCTATTTGCTGTGGCCTTTTGTGGCCTTCTCTCAGTTAGGCTGATAATCACACAAATTTGCAAAGGGACTGAAATTACACAAGGAAAGTGTGCACATGGGCAAAGCACATCAGACATATGTAGCAACAGGAGGTGACTTCTGGGTAATTTGTTGTTAAACGGGACAGACAGTATAGATGGCTGGAGATGAGTGGGGATCGAGTACTCAAATTATTTGTGTGCTGCTGGAGGTTTGATATCCTGACCAACTTTTATGGCTGATTTGACTGGGTGTTTTTTTGCGATTTGCAATTTTTTTCTTCTTTTTCGCCATAGCCCGTTTAACTTTCTATTACTTATGTCCCCCCATTATATTCCTATATAGTCCCACATCCTATACAGTGAAGGGCTCACATCCCGGGATCTCTCTCAGGCATCGTTCAACAAATCAGGTCAAACAGGAGTCATGTGTCCAGTAAATGTACACGATTACATTTTCTCCGTATACCTACTGTTCTATACAGTAAACTCTGCACAAAAAGAAAGTATCCACTTTTTTTGAGGCGCCCTGTGTTTTAATTCTTAGGACCCTAAAGTAATTCAACAAGTGGTAAAGAACAGGCATTTCCTCCTTCGCATTTTGACACCTCATTTGTCACAATAGCACCAAAATTAATGATGCAGTGGCCATTTGAATAAAAAATGATGCAGTTTCCATTGTTGCACTTAACCCTATACCATTAAAAGAGCATAAACAAAACAGAAAATCTACACTGTGAAAATAAGCCAAATAAAGTCCTGCACTTACTTTTCCTCCCCCAGGTGTATGTGTCATGTTCTCTCTAGATCCAATCTTAGACTGTACATTCTTTGTATTGGGCTTTGGACTGTTTACACCTCTGGAACTTGGTCTTGATGAGGACGATTGAGACGAATCTAGCAAATATAAACAAGTCAAAAGAATAAATTTAAACATGAATCACTTATGCTTAGTATTACTCTCATGCTTCAAAGCTCAATTTGGATACTTTTTGTAAGTTCAAAAAGTGTTCTTTTAGATGGTGCAACATCAATTTACACATGACCTATGCTGCGAGGGTGCTCAAATATGAAGACTGACAAAATACAGTTCTAAAAAGTAAAAGTATGCGCTGATAGGCTGATTAATAAACATGGGCTAATCACATGTCAATCATTGGTGTTGCCAAGAATAGCACCACTCTGGTTGCTATGCTAAGAGTCACCTTGCGCGTATATGCCCATATATGTGAAGCTTTTATTTTTGCAATTCAAATTTCCTCTCCAATTACTATATTATTAGACTCCTTGATCAGACGCAGGTTGTTGGTTTAACATGTTCGAGTCCGGCTGTCATCAACATGTTGTGCACTTGGGCAACGCACTTAAGTCTAATTGCCACACAAATCTCAAAGTAAGTAAAAACAGAGTTGCTTTGGGGAGTTCCTGTTGAAGAAAAAAAATACATGTAGATTTCGCGTAACACAGTGTCAGATGTGAGATTTAACACTGTGCTATTTTGGTAGCTCCTGCCAGAGTCCTAATTATTAATGATTATTAATAAATGATACTATATTGTGAAATGGAGGGCCATGGGGTGTTATGAAATAGTGTGGTTTCTTAAAAGTATAAACCATAAGATATTTGGGTAATGACAGGAAACATTCAATTTCAGGTCAGAAAATAGGCCTATGCATTTTATTTTAACTCATAAATGTATTCTTACAAATTTTGTGACACATTTTCCAACACTTATGTGTTATTTCATTTTGTAGGTGTTCTATCTGGTAGGCCCTATACAGTCTAGCGGGAGTCCGACCGAAGGACTGGCGTCCCGCTAGATATCAATACATTGTTGATGAGAAAACATAAATGTGACATTGTAAAAATATCTTACAGTAAATTCATGCAATTTATGCCAAATAAATTACAAATAATAGCGTTGTGTGTTTGGTTTGTATGCAGATGATCACTTACACAGAACAATTGCCAACATGTTTTAATAACAAATCTAGGTAAGATTCTTTTCACCATTATTTTAAAATGTCCACAAAAAATGGACCAATATGACGCGGTGTCATCATGAATTTTCCGTTAATCAGAGTCACTCATGAGTGCACCCTAACTCATGCACCCTTTAACCCAAATCTGTTATGACTTGTGTTTGCCTGGGTAGGAGGCAGTCTTCTATTACACTGTAAACATGACCAAACAATGCGTAAAAAGGGCCAAAACAAAAGATTGATTCCCGACAAAACTTGAGATGAAAATTGTACTAATCTCCTCTTATTGCCTCCTCCAAGCCCAACCGGAAAAACAACAACATAATAACTTTCACAGATATTTTTATTTTTCAACTCACTAACTATCACCGGATGCCTTTCTAGTTCTTGGTGTGCGTGCGCCCCCAGCTGGCCGGTTATTCTGCGTTGGTGTGCGTGATCTCACTTCCGACATCTCTGCCTGTAAATAGATCACATGATAAATGTATATTAAAATAAATAAATTATTGTGAAGAACACGTCTTGCTTTTAACCATTCAATAATTTATTTTTTTCATTGTCATTATTTCAATTTTGCTTTTATTGGAATAAAACTAGAAAGTATACACATCTACTTTTGTATTCTAGAGATAAAGCACCAAATTCCTATGTGCATAACCTAACGATAAGAATTGCATTTTTCATAGCTTTTCTGATTTGAGTGTGAATATTATGGAAAATTTTTGAATTAAAAGAAAATCTCTTCATTACTATTAGTATTAAGGCAATTTATTTTAAAAAAATGATGTTTCTATTTTCTTAGGAAAAAACCACTGTATTTACTTGCAAGGTTCTGTATTGTGAAGCCCATTGAACAGGGTGTGTCCGCCCATTAAACAGGGTGTGGTATTGTTCATTACTAAAGCAATATCTAAGTTATATCTTCACTTTTCATTCAGCAGTGTGATGAAAATGTCACTGTTTTAAATTGCTCTCACAAAACATAAATCGTCAATGGAGGGGATGATTATCTCCAGATTATCTCTATTGAAATGTTGTGTGGAGCTGATCTATGTCTGTTTCACACACACCTGTATGATCATGTTTCTACTGGGGAAGAAACCGCTAATAAATGCTAAGTTTGCCCAGTAGAAACGGGCAGAACCCGCTAAGAATCGGTATTTTTGGTAATCCCAAAAACCTTCACAAACCAGGTTTGGAACCGGTAATAATCGGATATAATTGGCAATAAACCCAATAGAAACAGAAAGGCGATTAATCTTAGCGGTTTGCGCCGTGAACCGTGTCATGCTGGGTTATATAAAACATTGTGAAGCAATCTTTTTCAGGTGCGGTGGCATTGTTTGGGATTACAAAAGGTCAAATGTCGTGGCCCATCGACTAGGATCGATAAACTTAGCGGTAACTTTTCGCGAGTAGAAGCAGGGGGGATTAAAAACTTACGATTAAATCATTGGTTTATCACTTTTTGCAGTGCCCCAGTAGAAACACCCTCTATGACTAGCATGTTTGAAAAGCCCTGTAAACAGATTGGTTATTGATAGTCTATTGCGGCAAATACAGTATCTAATGCTAGCTAACAGGAATAAAATTAGTTTGATGAAAAAAGCAATCTGTGAAAGTTCAAATACTTATTTGAAACATATTAATTTAATACACACATTCACCGATGCGATAGATGTAACACTATTTGTGAAGTTTAATTATAGACACTTATTTCACCCAGTTTTTTATTAAACATAAACTCGAGCCCGGGATGAGAGTGATGGACCATAGCACATTCCTAGCGATTCCTAGCGATTTCATGCATCTGGGAACGAGAGTTATATTTATGGATGTTGAGAAGTTATTTCATGACAGGGCGAAAGGCTAATCAGCTTTTTGTGTTGAGCGACCCTGGTCCGAAACACACATTAAGCTTCTAACAAAATACCCACTTATCCATCCCCGTCTTGATTATCTATGCACAAAGGTATCCATCGATATTGCTATTTTTGCTACACAATCAAAAATCGAAGAAAAACATATTTTCATATTTTGGCTCACATAATTCATCTTTACAGCTTTTCTCTCTAGCACTACCAGCATTTCAAACAATGAACTCCACACCCCATAAGTTATAGTCAAAACTCCCGCCAAAGAAAGGAAGGTTAAAACAACTAAAGCTAAACAAATTCAATCAAAGCTTTGTTTCTATGAACACACTGATCAATTGTTATCAAAAAGCTAATTAAAATAAGAAAAGGTGCAATAATAATGCGAATAACATTTCAGAATAATTTATGTGCAAAAGGGGTAGTGACTTTAAAGATTTTCATAATGGATAATTTCGACAAAAACTTGAAATCTACTATCGTTACAAAATATATTTATTTTCCATCAGAAATATCCAATTTTCAAAATCTAAAAATTCCTAAGAAAGCATTTGCACAAGATAAATATGAAAACGGTTTGGACAATATCGATAAAGTTCATACCGCAGAAAATTGTATTCCCTCTGTATAGATCATTCTGGGACACCTGTGTATAATCAATGGACAGATGCCTTTTAAGAAGTGATGGTATAGAATAAAAGTCATCATGAGTCCTCTTTGTTTCATTCCCGTAAGCTCTTGAGGTGCAATACACCATATTCACACGGCAGCCATTTTCTAAAATATTCCACCCAAGCCTCGTTCCAGTTGCACATACCTGCGCTTAGGCCCCGATAGAACTTGCGTGAGAGCGTGCGTACTGGTACCACGCTTCTCACACAGTTCTATCGGATGCGCCTAAGCGCAGATAGACCAAACTGGAACGAGGCTTGGGTGGCATATTTTGGAAAATGGCTGCTGCGTGAATAGAGTCTATTGGCATTCCAGTTGAAATCCATACACCCCTGTGGAAGAAGACATGACCTTAATCTTCCTCAAAGGGTCATATGGAGTCACCCATGCAGGTAACCCCATTGAAAATTCATTCTCCCTGAAGGGAAGATTAAGGTAATATCTTCCATTAGGGAGTATAATGGATTTCAAACTCTGATCATCTCTGTCCAGACAATCAGAGGACATTTTGAATCACACCACCTGCCGCCATAGCCAGGTCCATCCGAACAATTTGTTTAAAAAAAAATTACGGCAAAAACAGGGGTCTTGGGTTTGAAGGGATTAAGCCCTCATTAACCATAACTCCCAGACACATTTTCCACAAAAAAATTTCGCGGCCAAAAAGGGAGGGGAAAAAGGCTCCCACGGCCCTGGGGCTCTAACCCTGGACCTCTGGGTTAAGAGGCAAACGACTTACTACTGGGCCTCGGGGGTCAACCATGCTTGGCTCAGTATACTTCGCCAAGTATATAGCCTGGGGCCATTATTTCATCAAAAAACTGCCGTGCCGGGTGGAACCAGCACACCGCATCGTAGTAATTTGGAGTACTCAAGAATGTTAGGGTTTTAAGCTAGATCATTTTGGAAAATGAAATTACCATTTTCATGGTAAGTTAAAAGCACTTTAAATGCAAAACTTGAAAAGTGGTATGGCAGCTGCTATGTATCTGCTGTAGCGGTTCCGATGGGCCTAGCTGAGCAGTCTGCTTAATAGGAAGAATCATGCATGGTATTCCTTCATATTCTTATAATTTCCTTAAAATCCAAAATATGATCGTCACTGTGCAAACTTTGTAACTTTGTTCCTATTATATTGCCTTTAAAGAAAAGCCTCTTTAGTAAGCTCAGAAAGCTGAAAAGTACACAGATTTTCCATACACATTCAGTTCACATCCGCTTTTATCATGACGATACAAAGTCAATGACCGCTCAGGTTTCCTTCCGATATCCCGATGTCAAAAAGTCTGGCGGCATTTCAAACAAAACCTTTAGTATCATTTTCCACAACGTGTTCAAACATTAATTCAAAGTATTGTAAATTATTAATGGTGAAAGGTACTGTATCCAGCATTTCATATACATATGTGATGCGATCTGTGAAAACCCGCCACATGGTGGCATTTTTCATATTGGAGATATTTATATCATAAGAAAGCTAAAACTGTGCTGATTACAGAACTGTTTTGATCATTTTTCTACGATCACTACAAAAAAAAGTTATGAGTGAATGATGATTGTAATGTCACCAAAAGCTACAAAACAAGAAATCATGAAAACAGGCCAAAAAAGATACATAATTCAATATAATAACATTATAAGGTTAATAATGAAAGTGATCTAAGTAAGTTTTTGAAGGTGAAATTTCATGAAAGATGAAGACACAAAGTACTGGAAACTAATTTTCTTTTCTAAAGTCTAAAAAAAAGAAATGTTCTTTTTTTTAAACTTTTTTTTAAATTTTAAATTTTACCCTTTATCCCTAGTTCACATTTTGCGACATCCGACAGGTTTTCTCAGATCGCATCACATATTAGAATTTAATACATATTGTTTTGCGTATAATATGAGAACTCTTACAAGTTCTTAATTCGGTCAACAGGACCAAATCTTAATTGTGCTCTTTCTATTTGTTCAAATACATTTGTCATTGCATATTATGTCATTGTTGGAATTGGAATCTGTGAATTTGTATTCTAATCATTTTGAGTGTTGATGAAGCATTATTTTTCATTATTTTTACTCAAACACATATACTTCGAAGACTTGGATACCTTCTATTTTCCATACATGTACCATTTTTCGGTGGGCAAAAAGAGCATTAAAACATTCTTTATAATGATTTTTACTTGTTATCGTTCAATATAGGTCGGGGAAAAAAGGTTTGTCAATGGGGCTAATGCAATTTGTTTTTACATTATTCATTACTTTATGTGATATGATCTAGCAAAATTAGTTGGAAGTCGCAAATAATGATTTTGAGTTATAACCAATGTTTTCTACTGTTTTGACAACCTTAATTAGTTCATATCTTTGGAAATAATTGACCATTCTACATGGGGTTTTCTGCAAATGTTGCTTAAAGGCATATAATGTGATCTTTGCAAATCCACATGCCTCGCGGAATTCGCGAAATGAAATCCCTCGTGAAATTAAGTGGTTTTACAGTATATTCTCAACTCAAAATTCATTCCTAAAACTTCCACTTTTACAATGAATCAGATTTTTTGATGGAAATCCATGATTGGGTTAAACCAATATGAATTCCAGTTTTAGGCAAATAACCCCACCATTAGACCTATTACCCGTTAACCACTGGGCGCAGGTTTGTGAGACAAATTTGTTGTGCCTTTAGATGCAGATTCTATGGGTATGACTATCAGCAGGTGCTTGGGGGATATGTCTACCCAGAATATTGAATTGAATGAAGTATTCATGGAATGATATCAAGAAGCAGTTATCATACAGGGGGTGCTCAGTTTATTTTTGTATGGGATACATGTATGTCATCCAGATAGCTCAAAATTGGTGGCTTATGAATTGGAATTTTGTTAATCACGAGCGGCTGAATTGTTTTTAAAAATTGTATACATGTGGTAAGATCTACAAATTGTGGATTTAGAGGAAAATAAGGGTTTAATGCATGAGCAAGGCTGAGCTGCCCAAGGGGAGGAGGCACTCATATGTACAAAAGTTGTAAGACTGCAGATTGCACTCTCAAACATCATCCTCATCATGAATTCTCAAAGGAAAAAAGGGACCCACAAGAAAGATTTTACTTGGAAAATATGCCTACGTGGAGTTTTATTGTATTTAAGAATGGAACTGACAGATAAACCTGTGATTGAATGCATCTATTCTGTTGATGATTTCTCCTTATTAATTAATTAAGTTTTTTTTACCATGATGAACAACACTATTGGCCCGAGATTTCATTAGCATGGATCTAACTTTTTGAAATAGACAATCCATATTCCCTGTATTTGAAATATAACCTTTGCATATCCTTTACACAGACTCAAATGTAGTAGAGTAAAGCACTGGTAATCCCCGTTTTAATAAGCATTTTTTTTGGCCGGTGGGAATTTTCCAGAAAACCGCTCTGTTCCTAAATGATTGAATCCCATAGAAAAGGTCATGAAATAACCAGTCAGCTCCTGAACGAAAAACCCATTTCACTTGAGGGTAGCACCTGCACCTAGTCCCCAACATCTCACATCAATACAGGTCAAAATAAAACCTTTTTGAGCCTACATGTACATACCGCAATGAGACTACCCAGGCCCGTCAGATGGGGGGGGGGGGGGGGGGGGGTGGGGGGGGGACGGTTGCGATCGCCCCCCCCCCCCCCCCCCCCCCCCCCCCCCCTTTGATTTTTTTCTTTTTTAAAGGTAAAAATGGTGTTTTTCTTAGTTTCAAATATCAATGATAGTAAAACTACTCATAAAACATTGACTACAGTGCTTTTTGGACTGCAAAATGTTGTGCCCGTGCGAAATTTTTTGACTTCACCCCCCCCCCCCCCCCCCCCCCCCCCCCCCCCCCACTTACGTGAAATTCACGAGGTGACTGACTTGGAAAAAATTTGGGGCAACCTTTTACGAAGAAAAAAACCCCGCACCCCCCTTGGGCAAAAGTGTCTGACGGGGATGCTACCATTTTCTAGGCAGGTTAACACCATTTCAATGAATTTTTAGGTTAAGCGTGATAATTTTTCCATTAAGTCTATCTCCTAGAGCATATGCGGACGGTTTTTCGATGACGTAATCAACCGAGCCTATAGTTAGCGCAGTAAGAGTAGCCGAGAGCCATGGCTTGCTTGTGAGGTCCGGGATTTCGGGTCTAGATGGTCCCTTCTTCGATCCCCATCGGGGCGCAGCAATTTATTTGTCGGTTTTCTTCCAAAATTGGATATCGATTTTAACCCTGGTTTGGGGTTAGGGTAGGGTTAGATATAAGCCATGTTATATTATATTATAGTAGTGTTGAATTTTTGAATATTATCTCAGAGATAAGAAAGAGACTTATTTTATGGTTGAAAATCAGCAAAATAGGATTTTGTTTCAATCTGTGATGGGAGGTTGTTCCCTTGGAAAACGCAGTCCCGTTACCAGCCTGCCCTCAATTGAAATATGAAACTTATTTGTCATCCAGCGGAAGTCGAACTCCCATCACTTGATGCATCCCATGTGTAAATATTGGCGGTAGTGCGTCACTAAATAGCACGCCCTCAAAAGCCGCATGCGCTCCCGTTCTGGGGCAGACTGATAACAGACACGTTAAGGTTATTTTCTCCTTGATCAAAATATTATTGAGATGATTACTTCAGAACGTTTACTCAACTTCAAGATCAGACCATTTTCTTTGTTTATCTTGTTTTCTAAGTGCCTGACCTACCCATTTGTTTAGAAGTTCGGGAGAACAT
Organism: Ophiura sarsii; assembly: GCA_035610835.1. NCBI lineage: Eukaryota > Metazoa > Echinodermata > Ophiuroidea > Amphilepidida > Ophiuridae > Ophiura > Ophiura sarsii. Next base: position 10,790,910 of record CM069456.1, on the reverse strand, counting down.
TTTTCACTGTAAATGAGTTTTCTGTGAGTTTTGTTTGTCAAAATGGCAATTTGTTTACAGATTTTGTGATTTTGAGTGTCATTTTGTAGAAGAAAAATACCCTGACCAAACAACCCAATCAGACAGGTCTGTCCACCAGTTAGCTGTAGTACAGGTTGTTTCTTTTCAAATCTGAAAATGTTTACTTGTAATTTCAATGTGGTTAGCTCACAATCGGTGATTTTGGTGCACTTGACCTGTGACTCCTTCAGAACAAAACACCAACAAAATTACAAGCTGCACCAGAAGTTAATTAGTTTCAAAATGTAAGGCTAATTTACATTGACCCTGCTTTTAAACATACATACAACTTTATAGCTGAGCATACCCCCACCCCCCCCCCCCCCAACCAAGGTTGTATGAGGCTTAAAAATACTCAATTCGAGAAAAATTCAATCATCAATTACAAAGTAAGTATCAATGTTTTTGTATTTTGTAAGAGTCCATAAAATCTGTATACTATTACTAGTAGTTAATTACCTATACATGCATAACAAAAAGGCATGCTGTATATCAATCCAATTCCAAGAGAGGATGTGTTAAAGAACAACTAATTTCCTTCAATTAGCATGATTAGGTCTACCTACTTACATGTATAATTCATACAATTAGCTATAAGTTGTGTTGTGGATTTCATAACAGCACTTAATGCAGTGTCCAAAATAAACAACACTGGTTGTCATGGCCATAATTCCTAAAATTGAAAACTTTTTTCTATAAGCATGTGCGATATTTGCCCACATTCTACATAACAGCAGGACATCCCCATTGGGTTCAAGTTTAGAACAAGTATCAACAGGAGGATACAAGAGGGGGAGGTGGAGGGGCGATATCCCACACAATTTGCAAACGAATGGAGAGAATGGGGAAGGGGTGGGGAGGGGGAAGAAGGGGAAATCAGGGAAATTAAGGTGCGGAGAGATGAGAGATGATAAGAAGTCAAAGAGGAGAGGGAGATGTGGTAAAAAGTGACTGCAAAAAATTGAATGTGGTAATGCACAAACACTCCCTCAAAATTAGGTACAGTATTTAAAATATCATTCTTACTTGTTTATCCTTTGTCTTAGTACCAGCACTGCTTTGTTTTATCTCCTTCTTACTGTCAGTCCTTGGGGAGGCTGGCTTGGTTCTAGGAGATGATGTCTTTGACGTGCGTGATGGCTCTGCTGTAGAGGTTGTCTTAGTCCTGGGAGAAGATGTCTTAGTGCGTGTTGGCTCTGGCGTAGAAGGAGTCTTAGTCCTTGGGGATGATGTCTTAGTGCGTGTTGGCTCTGGCGTTGAGGGCTTCTTAGCTGTCCGCTTTGGGGAAGCAAGACTTCTTGGTGACTTGGACTCTGTGGCTGCTGTCTTCTCAGCTTTTGGTTTTGGTCGACTCTTAGGTGTTGTTTCTTTCAGCGATGGGATGCGAGATCGAGGTGACTTCTTCTGAGACGTTGAGGGCTCTTTTGCAGTAGGAGAAAATGGTTCTGGAGTTTGAGGGGATAATGGTTCCGAGGCAGATGGGGCACTCTCCTTAACAGGTGTTATATCTTGTACATCAGGGGCACTCTCGTCTTGTAAGGATTCAGTGGCTATTATTGGCTCTGTTTCTAATATTTGTTGATTTTCTTTGTTCTGTTGTAACTCCAATAGGTTCTCTTGTGGATACTCTGGTGACTCAATAGTAGGCTCTTGGTCCACAGGTGTACTTTGTGATTCTATAACGTCTTGTAGACTATCTTGGGCTGATTGCGGAGATGGTGGTAATTCCTGGGATATATCCTCTTGTGCTTCCTGAAGAATATCAGAACTTGTAAGTTCAGCTACTGGTTCAACTGCAGGTTCTACTTTAGGTTCCACTTCTGCTTCAGCTTCAGGTGCAGATGTTGGTTCAGGTTCTAATTCTGGTTCTGGTTCCGGTTGAAATTCGGCTACTATTGGTTCAGGTTCCAGATCTGGTTCAGCTTTTGGCTCAGGTTCTGACTCGGGTTCAACTCCTGGTTCAGGTTCGGCTTCCGGTTCAATCAATCTTGGTTCAGGACCAACCTCTGGTTCTATCTCCGGTTGGAGCATAGAACCTGTAGACTCTACCTGGCTTTCAGATCCAACTCTGCTGTCTCCTTCAATATTCTCCGGAACAGTTTCTGGTCCAGTGTCAACTAGATTCTCAGCTGATGTATCTTCAAAACCCTTGGCGCTAATGGGTTCTAATATGGTATCTTGCTGTAAATCCACAGTGTGCTGATCAGCTATTTCTGGTTCTGTCACCTCTTCCTGTGTACGTTCTGATTCAGATTCAATTACTCCCTGTGAATCTTCCCTCTTCGTCAATTCCTCCGTATCACCTTCTTTTTCAGAGCTATTCAACGATGCTTCTTGTTCTAGTTGTTCTACAGCTACTGGCTGGTCGAGTATGTCTTCAGCTTGTTCCTGTGTCAGGTCTACGGTGTGGTCAAAATCAGCTGCTGGCTCAGTCAATGCTGGACTGTCCTCTGTAGTTTCTGTGTAAATATAAAAGGAAGACACCAATACATGAATCATAGTTCTAGTACCTACTGTAAAGTGTGTATTTTTCGAGGGCATGAAAATTTCATAAACTGTCCCTGAAATTCATACCATAGACCTATACACAAAGAAATAGATTCACACATTTTGACGTGCGAAAATTAATGTAGCTCACACATTTCCATGTTTATTAGTACTTCGCAGAATTCATACAAATGTTATAATTAAGAAATTAAAATTGGTCTACATATAAAAGTGGACCCATGACTTCAGGATTTCTTGTGGGACAGAGTGACATACTGCAGTTATTGTCCGTTTTCCGTATGCACGCCACACAGACCCGTGTAATTGGACCGTGACCTTACCCTCACGCTCCGTGTTGAAGAAATACACTATCAACTAGTGATGGACCCTGTGTGAAAAATACATGTTCAAAATTTATATATCATGGATCATCTTCTGCAGAATTTACTACTCTTTAACATAACTTTTTTAGCCTGAAAGATAATAATGATAGCTATGTGGACCGGGGGTATCTTCATGACAGGGTCGGCTGAAGCGCCGTTCTTTCTCCCGCCGTGTTATAGCAATTACCAATTTCGGCAAACTTCAGCCCATTTCTGCACTGTGTTTTTAGAAGGGCGCCACACCCGAGTCAAATAAGCTAGCAACCTGTTACATTCAGGGACCGACGGGCAATTTTCCCTTCTAACATGTCACAAAAATGCAATCCTATTGGATCCCGGGAACTATGTGGACCGTCCCTTTGAATGACTGACAGTTGTTTTTCTCTATCCAGCTTGTAAGCACGGTTTAACATGTTCTTGTTGCTGGGCAGTGCTATGATGATTATTGATTTTGGACGAAGGGCGCGTGTATTTTTATTGGGGGGTGTGCATGTTAAACTATTACTTAGGCCAAAATGTACTGCATGTAATAGTAGTACTTCATAGTTTAACCAACCATGGTTTAAGTAATGTTTGTAATTTTGCGACGGCGAACAAAATTCTTCAATAGTTCGAAATTCTACGGTCTTTTATTTTAACCTCCAAGATAATATAGAAGGCTACAGAGCTTGATTCTGTTGGATTTTTTTTTTAAATGAAGCCTACATTGCGAGTGGAGTTATTTAATATTATACAGAAGTGTTACTAACATTGTCAACAATATTATTAAGTAAGAAATGATGTAAATATCCAAAATTATTTCAAAATCATTTGATCAAGTTTCAAAATTAAATCAAATTAAATTAATTTCATGAGCACAGTTAAGTTAAATATCTTTAATGATATAGTAGGCTATTTAATACCATTTCGACAATTTTACGATTATTTTTATTTCACAACGTCGGTTTGCATACTGTAAAACCAGAAATGTTCGCTAATTTCGCTAAGACCTCTAAATCAAAATCCCGCTAAATAAGATGTTATACATATTTTTACATAGCAAGCAAGATGCCTCAAATTAGTGAAAATGTCATGCCGTGAATTATACCAGATTTGAGAAAGTTTAAACCCGCTAACATTTCTGGTATTACAGTATACGTTTGGCTACATGATTTATAGGCCTGATATAAAAGAAGACAAATTAAAAATTGGCAGAACACAATTTGTTGTATATAGTTTCTCTTAAATCATGAGGTAGTTTTAATAACGAACAATAGCACTTTCCAATAACAAATTCACAACGATATTATGACAAATCTAAGACTACATATCAATTACAGAACACATATCATTGTCCATATTAAATTTAAGAATAATGATATCGTATCAAATATATTACTATTAACCACAACGAGAGCAACATCATCTGTTCATTATGTTTAACACTTTCCACGCGGCTATTACTTTTACAATATACAAAACAGATTTTTGCATAAAACCCCCAACTTTCAAAGTCTATCTCAAGAGGGATTACTGAACCAATATTAGGCATGTTTGTACTTATTTCGATGCATTTCTCATAGTGTTTCTAAATATGGTGATGCAATTCAATAATTTGAACATTTTGTGAAATTTTGGAACTGTCGTCTGCAGACGCCTGCCGCGTGGAAAGTGTTAAGATTGTTACCATCATTCCATATCAATTCATTGTACTAGTTAACCAATGCCGATAAATAGATAGTATAGCACGATAGTAATAGTATCGCATACATACTAGATTTCATTGCTCATCGTGCCGATTGACTCCTTATAAGTTATATTTAGCAAGTTTACATAATTAAACTGCCAATTTTTTTGGACAGATTCTAATATCGTGACCTTTGTCTAGGCAATGACTACATGTTCTCTGCCGCTTCTGAATTGAAATTTGTTTTTGGAAGAAGTACATGCTTCTGTTGTACTTTCGCATCAATTGAGACAGAGATTCAATACCTTGAGGACCACGATGGTGATTCGTCGACTTGAAATAGTCAACTGTGATCACGTGATTCTTCTTCTCTAAACCCTGACAGTTAAACATGACCAAACTTCCATGCACTCTTATAACTTCACCAACGTGGTCTGTGAGAAGATGCATATATGGTGTTAGGTTGTTTGATGTGAAAATTGAAATATACATCTGTAGCCATTGTTTTGACAAAGATTCAATTTGCCTTGAACCATCAGCCTGCATAGTATTAGTAGTTCCTAAGTTATCATAGCTACGGATAAGATTGTAGATAGAATAAAATTCTCTCCAAACACTTATAATGTGGTCAACGTCTTGATCACTCCTATGCTTACATGTCCTTAAAACACCGTCAACTTTTTCCAGATTCTGAAATATCTTGTGTTTTTCTGGACCTGTTAAATCCCTAGGTTTTCTAACACCCTTCCCATCATCAAAGAACCCAACCCCGTGAATCCCACTGTCAATGATAAGTTTCTCCAAAGCATCCATGTGAGGAGTTGGCTTTGGTTGCCCCCTTGGCTTCTTAAGCAAGCTATCTGCTGTTTCACAATCCTTAACTAACTTGTCAAACAATCTATCGGATATGCGCAGGAACAAGTGGAGTGTATCAAATATAACTCTATCAAGAGGGATTGACATGAATAGTGGCTCACGTTTACAGGCAAATTTTGTGTCCGAAGAATCGGGCTTCTTCGAACAATCAACTATTTCTTCAAGTGATCTTCGCTCGCATGAAATGTTAAATTTGTGATACAGCAGTTTGCTTTTCTTACAATATATACACGAATAATGAGAGTTGGCAGATCCGAGCCCTAGAACTTCACGCAAGAACTTGTAATCCCCCCCAAGATAATACACAATTTCATACTCTACATCCATATATACAAATCTACTAAATTGGTCTACGGTACTTACAACATTCCTCATGTGTTTCTTAAGAATGTCATACTTCTCACCTCCATTAATGATCACAATAGGCTCATGCCCAGCTTCAGATGTTGCTGTAGCTTTGTCGTTCAAAATTGTGCAAGTAATGTTGACAAAGTTATTGGCTTTCCCCACTTGTGTCCCATCCCCACTAATTTTCACCCGAATAGTTTTGTTATCTTCACCCACCAACTTTCCTTGATCTGCAAGGTATCCGATCTTAAACTTAATCACACTCTCTAGATCGCGCTCAACCCCAGGTTCATCTCCTGGCGTTTTTCGAAATTCAATCACCTGCCCAGCCTTATCCATCTCTGCCTTTAGTGCATATAGTGAAGGGAGATCGGTTATGCCTGCAATTGCAGCGTACGCTCTGTCAGACATATTATTTCCATCTTTGATGAGGATGAGCAGGCGGATAAGTTCAAGTTTTTCAGGTGAAAGTTTCGCATTGGTAGCACTTTGTGGATTTGGAATATCATCAATTAAAGTCATAGTCTCAAATTTCTGTGTAGATTTGTTTTTGACATACACACTATGACACTCATATTTATCCAGACCAACATACGCAAGCGCAGTTTTACACTTTTGTTTCATTGAAACCCGAAGCGAATGCCTCCAAGAACGCGAATATGAATCGAAAGGTTGTGGGTCTCTCAGCTTTCGCGCACGACGCAATATTTCCTTAGACACCTTCTTTAACAATTGACCCCTCTTCGTCACTTGATCCTTTTTCAGTTTGTACTTTTGCTTTAATTTCTTCAAACGTGTCTTAACTTTTGCAAGTTTCTTTCTCAATTTCGAGTTAGTAAGCATGACCGATTCACGTTGTTCCTTCAGTACCCGTACATTGTATTCACTTAACATAACTTTCAAGGAAAACTGGTCAGATTTAGACTTAGACAACAAAAGCTTTCTCCCCTTTCCGCCTGCCTTTCGTACCATAGCGCGCGACCTACTCACATACGTTTTGATGTTTCGTGCTAATCTATTTGAATAAATAAGATCTACATTCTTAAATTGGCATATGGCCTCGAAAACTTTCTTGCCTAATGAAGATAAATCCAAAGAACGAGATTGCATAATGATATCTAAAATTAAGTGTTTTGGAACAGGCAATACATCCATATTGATTAGAACCTAAAACTACAATCAAAAATACTCAAATAAAAAATTTATCTAGACATTAATACAAAACAGTTCAACCAAAACTACAAATATAGTCAATGTTATAAAATAGATATGATCAATTGATACAAAAGAGTTAAACCAAAGATGTAAACAGGAGTACTTTGATCAAATAATAAAATAGCTTAGTCAGATCGTCTCAAACTATTGAAACAGATTTCCACGCATTATTATCATGTGATATTCAAAACACAAACCCTTTCCACGCGTCTATTAATTTTACCATACACAAAACAGATTCTTCAAAGCCTTTGACAACTTTCACAGTATATCTCAATAATTATTGAACCAATACTAGGCTTTTGAAATTCATTATTTTTGAAAACAATTGTGTAATACAATCTATTGGAACTTTCGTCTGCAGTCGCCTGCCACGTGGAAAGTGTTATATCTAGTCACGATACAGACGATAGAGACCCTAAAATAACTACGAAAATATTCAACATATAATGTTAGACATGCACAGTTGCACACGGCTGATGGTCAAGGCGTTAACATTCACTTACTACATAAACATTACAGATAATAAGAGCACTTTCACATACACAAAATCAAAAAGTTAAAAAATTTCATCCCACCACTGTTCATGTTGTTTGAAATGGACGGATTGATGCCTCCATTCTCACAAATCGCATTGTCAGGCCATAGCCCGCCGAACCTTTTACTTCTGTGTACGTTCCATCCTCGCTCCTCTCGAATTCCCTGACAGCCCTGTTCTTACTAAACCTAAACTTGACGGAGCCGTCTATAATATAGCAAGTATCACCATCCTGGTTTATTATTCTTGTATGCCAATTAGGGCCTAGCAGTGTATCTAAGTCCTTGTTCTTATACCAGAGTCCTCCTTCTTCCTTGGAATTGGTAATATTTGACAGAGTGTCGAAATTGTCCTTGTCGCAATTGAGGCGTATTGTAACCTGGGCATTTGACTTGTATCCCAGGTTTAAGTGCTTTTTGACTTCGTACCGTAACAGATCAAAAAAGCCTGGGTTGTGTCCTGTTTGTTTGGGCTCGTCAACCCCCACAAAATCCTCCTTTGCTACCCAAGAGTCGTACTTAGCTCCCCAGCCCACCCAATGGACGTAGCATCTCTCTCCTTCCTCTCGAAGAATCTGAAAGTATAAAATGAAACATTCAAAACTATGTCTTTGTACATTTTAACATGCTGTTAAAAAGTAAAATAATTGCGTGGTTACACATTATATAGTTATTTCATCATAGCCACTTCGGCACAAAATCTAATATGTATGTAAAAAAACCAAAGACTAAAAAAATAGATAAATGGCGACAGTTCAGAGCTAAAATCATACCATCAAACAAACACGAATTTAAGATTAAATATATCGTAAATCCTTGTTTCATATTGCGAAAAAAGGATTTTTATTCCTTGCCAATAATAGTTTAATACTATTTACACTTTCCACGCGACTATTGGCTTGATCACATACAACACATTTTGTAGAACACCTTTCCTAACTTTCATGGTCTATCTCAATCAATACTGGTCATGTTTGTACTTATTTAAATAATTTTTCTTGGTTATTACTAATACGGGGAGGAATTTTAATAATTTTGACATTTTGTTTGAACATTTTGAAACGGGATCGTCAGGAGACGCCTGTCACATGCATGACATGGAAAGTGTAATAGTCAGTACGTTTGGAAATTCAAGTCAATTATAAAATATTCAACACTCAACTTTCCATAGTACAAAAACTAAATTTCAAAATTGATTACATAAAATACATGACGTGTACAATCTGATATGATCGATGAAGTTTAGATACTTTATGGGCGATTTACTATTGATTTATTAATGGGTGTTATTGCCCGTAAATAAAGTTTCATAGACAAAAGAATTAAAGGAATGCACATGTAATGAGATTAAAGTTAGATCCAGGATGTGTCAACTCTATCATTGATTATAGGGTATTAAACACATATAACAAAAGATTAAGTGTATTGTTATTTACCAATTCACAGATAAAAACAAGACCCTTTTTGATGAGTGAACAAAATATGGTTGCTAATGACAAGATGTCATCATGATTACAAGGGTTATAGGCCTACAAATATTTTAATGTATATTCTTGTTAACGTTAGAAAAAATACCCGTGTATTATGTTTTGCAAATTTTACCACAGACGCGAGGGAGATTTTGTGAACATGTTGTGTATAAATAAATGAACAAATTAACCAAGTTCAAATTTGCTGGCCTTAAATAACTCAAAATCAAACTTTTAAGTTGGACGGGATTTGGAAAACAAAATTTAAAAGTTTTATGAAGTGCGAACACCATTTTTGAATCCTCAAAGCAATTCTAAACAAACCATGTAGCCTCCCATATTATACAGTATCTCTATCCATAAATGTAATTAAGATAAATATTATAATAAAAAATATATATATATATATAAATGATGATGACGAATAAATAAAATTTCCAAATGGTATTGCGCCCAAAGGATTCGGATATATCAAGAACATGAGATGGAGGGACTTTGACGACTAGAGGCTGAAAACATAATCTTAAACAATAAAACTCTTTTCTTTTAAGTTATATTTTCACACTCGGCATATAGGCCCAAATGC